>JANRMT010062837.1:22801613-22837177 GCA_026402145.1 Polypterus bichir lapradei | reverse complement strand
GTCCCTTGTATGAAATCAACTGGGCAAACCAACTGAGGAAGCATATACAGGAAGTAAAAAGACACATTGTCCGCAGAACCCGCGAAGCAGCGAAAAATCCGCGTTATATATTTAGTTATGCTTTCATATAAAATCCGCGATAGAGTGAAGCCGCGAAAGTCGAAGCGCGATATAGCGAGGGATTACTGTAAATACATTTGGGGCTAAAACTTGTAATGAGAAACATGCCTTTGTACCTTCTGGTAAGTACTGGCCAAACTTTGTTTTAAGAAGGGATTAATTCGATAAGTATGAAGTTAAAAACATGAGGCAGTTTCTCATAAGACAAAGAAAGATAATGATAGGTTTAATTGGTTTAAAGCAAATCAAAATAGAATGTCTCCATTTTTGTTTAAAACTTAAACGTGCAAAACATTTTTCCTTTTAAACCCTGATCAAGTTTAAAGGAAAAATGCTCTTTTAATAATACTAAATAATAAGGGAGACAAGTTCTCGCGGATATGTAGCATGTGCCCAATTGTGCATGAATGGAGGTTGTGTATTTTAGGAACTCTTAAGGGAATGTATGGTGGCGCAGTGGTTAGCACACTTGCCCGGTGATACGAGAAAGGTTCAAGCATGTATGTTCTCCTTGTTAAGTCAGGATATTCTCTGTGACCGCGTAACTTTTTTGTGGGAATACTTTCTTGTTGTGGAATTGTGCTGCGTGATTTCCCCATAAGTGGATTTTTCTTGCTGCCGCTGAATTTTACGGATCGCCATGGACAATATTGTGTCCTTGTTGACGCTGACTCGGGAGTTCGCCACGAAATTTCCATGATCTGGAAAATAGCGCATATGAAACTGAGGTAAGAAGCATTCCTAATATTTTCAGTAATATCAGCTTGCGGCCTGAGATGATGTTTGATTAATAATAAGCATGAAGGAAAAGATGCGTTTAAGTGTGTTGCACGGTGAAACCCTATAGATAAACAAAAAAGCACAACCTCGAGTGAGTTTATAGCACGTGTGCTAGAAATCGAGAACTTTATCCTGTGAATGAAGTATTGTAAAAGAGAACGTATGTGAATATGTGAAAGAATGAAGCAATTGCCAAATACTGTGTGTAGAAATGACTGAAACGAGTGAAGGTTGATTGTCTGTTCTCTAGTGAATGAATTTCTGTTTTAGTCAAGTAATTTTGCTTGGGCATGAAGCAGGATTTAGAATCTAGCAAGAAAAATAAAAGACGAATAAATTATCTTTATTCAGAGTCTGGGGTCATTTGTAAGTCTGTCTTTCTATGTTCGTCAGCTGACTAAGAATGTTAAATCAAACTATAGAAATGGGAGACGTCCCATATAATAATATTCAAAGTTAAATGTAATACATGTGAATATCAATAGTGATCATGACTGGTGATTGATAACACAATCTGTGCCTGGTCTGTGTCTTTGAAGCCTGCTAACAGATGCAGAGTTTAAATAACGCCATGACTTATTGACCTAGACGAATCTTAGAATAGCTTGTAACATGGTCAGTCAAAGAGTTTAAGCATTTTAAAATCTGAATTTTAAGAAAAGTATTATAAGCATAAAAGTTTAAATCTATAGATGTTCTTTTTCTCCAGATTCAGCAAATCTATTGACCAACGGATGAAAAACAACAAACTATGTTTCTATACAAGCTATACAAATAGCTTAATAGCAAGTTTGGGCAGAGCAATTAGAAATAATCTAATCGAAGGATAGTGAATATTTATCAATCATAAATTAATGAACAGCAGCTATTGGAATAATTTTCTTGCATGCTGATTTAGTGCAACTGTTAAATGTTTAAATGAAAAAATGCAAACAAATGAACACTAGACTGATCTCTTTCTCTTAGTCTTCATGAAAAAACAGTATAGAGGGTTTACATATTTTGATGTATGACAAATGATTAGTATTATCACTTCAGTAATTACAAATGTATTAGAATTGAAATACATGTATTGATTTGTCTCTGTAAGTGATTGATTTTAGGAAGAGTTGTTATTGTATCAATGTATTAAATTAATGCTCAGTGAGAATGCACATAGCCAAATGGATTATTCAGTTATACATTAGAACCATTGTATGTAACATCCTGTTATAAGTTAAGACACTTGGATAACTGAGGCAATGTGTTAATTTGTGTAATGTATGATCCTACTGAAGAAACATTGTCACTAGCCTAGTTTAAATGTATTAATCTATTTCTTACTGTTATTTTATGAGACTGAACTGCAGGTCTAGAATTGCCATTCATAATGCTGCATTTGTATGATACATATGATTGGGAAATAATTGCTTTATGTTATGTATTTGCTCTACCTTGCACCCTTCTTTAGTTAGTCTAGCAAGTATTTTAGTTTGGCCACTCAATTTAGTGGTTAAAGCCTCTCCATTCAGTGGTAAAGTTTTATGAATGAAGTAACAGGTGGTGTATACACAAACTAAGATTTACAGAGACTGTACTACACTAATGACTTTTAATCTGCTGCACATACCTGAGAATAGCTGGTGAAGAAACACTTGCTTTTTCAGAGGGAACAGAGTGAAGAACTAAAGAAAGATTGTAAGTCCAGCTACTCAAACTTGATGCCATGATGTGAGCAGACATTTTTACTACTAAGACAAGTTTTATGGACTCTTCCGGGACAGGCTGTAGCCACTGAGGTGATGTGACAGTTGTTGAAGGCTCCCATGAATGACCACTGAATACAGTGCAAGCCTAGAGGGAAGTGCACCTCTGCTAAAAAGGGACAGTCACCATGTGTTCATCTTATGAGATCCCTAATGGTAAAAGGACTGCTTACTTTCTGTTCCAGTAAGAAAAAACTTTAGTGCCTTGAAGCAGTCACACTTTGTTCAGATGGATCTGCAAAGTTACCAATCTGCAAAGCCACCAAGAAAGAGACTTTGTTAACAAACCACTGGGTTGGACAAGGCATATATATATATATAGCAAGTCTAGGAATATACTTGAAACTATTATAAGAAGGGCTCAAAGGTATGAGGATATGCATGATTTATCAATGATGTGAACTTGTAAATTGTTAACTTGGAATAGAAACATCTGATAGTGAAGTTAGGGAGGATAACAGATAGTGAATGAACAATTATGCAATAATACTAGTTAAGAACAATTAATAATCATAGCAATGAAGCTAGAATAGCATCTGAGTTATGTTACAACTATTGTAACTCATAAAGGGATCAGACACCAAAGGGTGGGGCGCATCTAGCAACATATTGAAGCTAGAAATGATAGGACTGCCAAAGAATAGTAATCCATCAAGATGCTATATAGGATTATAATATAATCTGATGCTATGACACCCACTGCATGAATTCAGTAAAATGTAGACACAACACAGACTATGTAAGAAATAACAAGGCAAAAATCTCCACTAACACCATTGATGAGATACATTGATCACTACTTGATAACAGAATGTTAAATGTAACTGTTTGTCCATGTTTACGCTGGTTTTAGATGAATGGTACAGAAGATATAGTGCTACTATATCTTACATGTCCACAAATGACTTGAAATGTCTACACTGTGACGGGGGATCAAGTACCTTTTGCTTTGTGGATATAACTTTCAAGTATTGATTTTGTCACAGATCCAGTGACAAAGGGTGGCTTGTTATACTACATTTTTCTTTATGTCGCTATATCTGGACAATACTGTTATGAGTTTTATTCACATGTTCATGTTAAATTTCGTACACAGGGGCTCAGCAGTTAGAATTGCTAGCCAAGCATTGGATTAGACAGCCAAAGACAACTGGAGGCTTGTATAGTCAGCTTAAACACAGGATAGTGTATTTCTGTCCTCTGTCAGCACAAAACCTTCTTCCTTATTGGGAGAATGAGAATCGGCATGTAAGCACTATGATATTTCTGTATTTTGTGGAGGTGGTATTCAGCCCTTGTTTGGAGACAGAAAGGACCAGCAAGTTGAAGAACAACAGTATAAAAGGCTTGGACAGCAGCCAGACCCTTGGAGGCGGTGTCGACAAAGTTCGAAAAACCTCCCAGCGTGGGGACGAGAAAATGGCGGGCTGTGTTGATCAAGATTTCCCACCTGGATAAAGTCTGTCCATATGTCTCCCCGTCTGTAACTGCGTTAACTGTCAGTAAATATAAGCTAAAAGATATTTTTTCTCATGTGATTCTTGTACCGCCGTAATCACGATGGGAGGGATAATCGCCTTTTCTGGTATATTACGATATTGTTTAATTATTTAATATGCCACAATTTCAAAAGAACATTTCCAAGAGAGCTAATCCCTATTCAGGAAACAGCTTCCCTGTGCTAACCGAAACCGATGTACGTACTTATTTCGTTGGTATGATGCCAGCGTCGGCTGCCATATTGAACTTTCCAACGTCACTAATTCTCCAACTTCCCGTGTAGGTTGAAGGCTGAAATTTGGCAGGCTCACTCCTTACAGCTTACTTACAAAAGTTCAGCAGGTTTCATTTCGAAATTCTACGCGTAACGGTCATAACGGTCAACAACGTCTGCCATGTTGAACTTTCTTATTTATGGCCCCATCTTCACAAAATTTGGTAGGCGGCTTCCCTGCGCTAACCAAAACCAATGTACGTACTTATTTCGGTGGTATGATGCCACTGTCAGCCGCCATATTGAACTTTTCAACAGTCTTTGTTACTTATGGGCCCATCTTCAAGAAATTTGGAACACAGGTTCCCAATGCTAACTGAATCCTACTTACATACATATATACGACCATAGCCTGCAGCTCGGTCACCGTGTGAGGCGGCGTTGGGTCCCCCATCCCAACACCTCCCACGTTGTTGGCTGGCTGCCTGCCTTTATAAGGCCGTCTGTCGCTCTGGTCTCTACATTCCCTTCCTTGCTTTGCCACGGGATTCACGTCTCCCTGCTGATAACTACAGCCTTTTTATTTAATCCACGGCTTCTCCGCTGTTTTATTGTTCGTTTATTACGATTATAGTTATTGTGTAGGTATTTTAGACTTATTTTACATTGCTCAGGTACCCATTTCCTTTATCATTCCAACCGTACCCCCATTACCATGTCTATCAAGGTGATCACCATCGATCAAAAGAACTGTCACTTACCGAGTGGTTTCCATGCCCAGAGATGGCACCTACCTTTTCCATTCTCTTTGTTACATATTGCACGGCCATATCAGGCTCACTCTTGATATCCGGAGGAACATTGTGTCTTATGTATTGAATGAATGGGACAGGATCAAGGTGTGGACTGATGATGGTACAGGAGATAATTATACTACACAGGAGCACTGTAAGAGTGAAATGCTTAAGCCCTTCACCTATGGTTCTGCATGCGAGTTGATGGCTGCCGCTGAATTGTTTGGTTGTCGCTTTCAAGTGTACCGAAATGGCCAAATATTTTACACCTTTCGACAACCGCCAATGCCTCTTAAACATCTTGGATTGACAGGTGATGATTTCAGTAGTGGACACTTGGATGTTTACGAATGTTTAAACTCTCAAAAGTTGGATGTGAAGTTATCGATGAAACTGGTTGTATGCTTACAACGCTTGACAGATGCCGAATGTCACTTCAACAAAAGTCCTGCAAATACTGTCGTAATTGAAACAAACCATGAAACTCAAACCGATTATGACAGCAGCAATCCAAGCTGTGAGATTTGAAACAAGATTACTGTTCACATGGCCAACTGTACGTTGCATGCTCAAGAGTAAGCTCAGCACGCAGCTTGGTCATATTACAACCGGAGGGCCAAACTCACAATGTGGTATACAAAGAGATAATAATTATTGGCATATTTTCCCTCAGTTTAAAAAGGTTTAATTTTCTTAATAAAAATTTTAATGCAGTACTTCGCCGCTGCGAAGCGCAGGTATTTTGCTATTATCAATAAATACAGAAGAATATATTAGAAATTAACTTTAGCATAAAAATTAAGACAAGTCAGGACTGCCACGCAATGATTAAATAAAAGCACATATATTTCTTTTTAATCAAAGCTTAGCTCTAGGCCACCATTATAACATAGCTTAAAAGTCTGAGAAATAGGAAGTGATGAGAGGAAAGCCCATATAAGGAAGACAAATGTCTGTACCGGCCTTGGCCAGTGAAAGAAATAAGCAAAAACAGAAACAAGAAATGAACAATAGACAGTGAAATACCAGATGCCCAGGTGCAGGAAGATGAGAACTTGGGCGGACAGGAGTAGAAGGGAGTCAGAGGAAAACAGCAAATGAGCTAATTGAACGAGGTCAAACTGATAAGAAATTGTTATATAAGCTTCAATTGCTGAACCGTTCGGGGTTCAACTCAATTTGGCTGTATTGGGTTGAGTCTGTGTTATTATTTGTGTTGTTTTATTGCAATAAAGCTTTAAAACTATCTCAAGTCCTAATAGCCTTCATTTTCAGGTAAAAAGCCTTCTGGTGATTAATTTTTCGCCATAACATAAGTTACTTTACATTACTCTGGTTTAATTACTATTCTCATCCTCCTTGATCTGAGCGCAGCCTTTGACACCATTTGTCACACTACTCTTCTCAATAGATTATCTTAGATTGGCATTACCCACACTCCACTAGATTGGTTCAGATCCTTCTTCTCAGGCTGCACTCAGTTTGTTCAGCTTAAAACTTTCACATCACAACCCACCGCTGTTACTTCAGGTGTGCTTTGCCCTGGGGCCCATCCTTTTCATTATTTACCTCCTTCCCCTTGGCAATATCTTTTGTAAACATTAGCTTCCACTGTTATGCTGAGGACACCCAGCTCTATCTCACTAGCAAACCTACTGCTTCCTTTCCACCCTCCTCACTTATTGATTGCATAGCAGAAATCAAATCCTGGTTTTCTTCATATTTTCTTAAACAGTGACAAAACTGAGGTTCTCCTCATTGGTACAAAAATCATTATACAAAACTGATCATTTTTCATTTGTTATTGATAATTCCTCTGTCTCCCCTTCTCCACAGGGGAAGAGTCTGGGTGTCATCCTTGACAGTACTTTATCCTTTCAGTCCCACATCAATAACATCTCCCAATCTGCATATTTCCACTTGAGTAACATTAATCATATTCGCCCCTCCCTCACTCCCCAACACCACTGCTATCCTTGTTCACTGCATTGTCACTTCTCGTCTGGATTATTGCAATTCCCTTTTCTTTGGTTTTTCGTGCAAATCTCTTTATAAGCTTTAACTGGTCCAGAATTCAGCTGCCCGCATCATTACCAGAACCCGCTCTATTCACCATATTACTCCCGTTTTGCAGCAGCTTCATTGGCTTCCAGTTAAGTTCCGCATTCAATTCAAAATTCTTCTGTTAACTTTTAAGGCTATCCACAACCTTGCCCCTCCATATCTGTCTGACCTCCTCCATGTTGCCATTCCCTCCTGTACCCTTAGAACCTCTTCCTCCATCCACTTGACTGTTCCCTTTGTCCATCTTACCACTATGGGGAGCAGAGCATTCAGCTGCTCTGCTCCCCAGCTCTGGAACTCACTACCATATGAGTTTAGAAATACTGAATCATTTGCACTTTTCAAATCTAAACTTAAAACTCATTTGTTTAAGACTGCTTTCAATTGCTCAGTCTAATTTTAATTTTGCATTTTACTTTTGTTTATAATCTGTGTTTTATCTATTTTTCGGTGTCCTTGAGTGTTTAGAAAGGCGCCTACAAATAAATAAAATGTATTTGTATGTTTGAAGTGTCTGACTAACATTTCTGTCTCTAAAATCTCCTGTGTATTTGTGCAACTCTGTGACCCAAGTGTGACAGCGTATGTGGATTTCACTTTCACCAAACAAATGCTAATTCTTGAAGATACGCCTATTCATTGGGAAGAAACACTACTTTTCCCTGACGGCAACACGAATTAGACGATCTCCGACTTAGTTTAAATTCAAACAATATATTCGATCTCTTTTTGCTGCTCCATTACTTCACTGATTAATAATTTCCATTTGTTTGCATTAATGCAATCTTTACTATCATTTTTGGAGACTTTCAAATTTTCGTACTTCCATTACATGCTAACCTGCTCTGCATGTGTATTGTGCCAACGTTTTTGAATTCTTTGCAACGGTCTACTTTGTCATCTACTCTGTCTTTCAGGACGTGAAAGTCAGGTCTTGTCCCAAGATTTTTATTTATATAATAGAGATATTATTTATATATTGTGATGGACAGCCATCAGCTCAAACCGGCCAACACACCCAGGATGCTAGATGGTGACTTCCCTGCAGCTTAGAGGTGCCCCGGATTTCCATAGAGCACCATGGGAGAAGGAGTGAGTTCGGCTTCACAGCTCTGCTGGGTACCATGGGTGCCACCATGCAATGCTGCAGGAAGACGTGGGGATTTTTGTTTCCCCATATAGCCCGGAAGTACTCCCAAGTCATGGGGATGAAAGAAGAGAAGTACTTCCGGGCTGAAGAAAAATGTAATTCTCCATCTGACCCGGAAGTGCTGAAAAATTGCATGAACAGCAGAGGAGAAGCACTGCTGAGAGGAGAGGAGGAGAATTATTGTGTGATTATTCATTTTGTGTTTATTGTGGCTGTGGTGCTTTAGAGGCACTAGTTAAGAAAATTAAAATACTTCTTAGTCCTTTTAAACCTGTGTTCAGAGCGTCTATCTGTTGGGGAAAAGGTGGGCAATAGTGCCACATAGTGTCCACTTACTTACAATATATATATAAATCCTGGTTTTAATGAAAACTACAAACCTTTCATGAAAGACATAATAGCCATAATAGAGAAGGGTTATGCTGTCAAGGTACCCTAAAGAAACCTGAATTGGAATGAATGCAGGGTGTGGAGAATTCAACAACATTGAGTATGTCAGAAGAAAAATGCAATGAGAGAGAGGTTTTGAGTGTTCAGCCACTTACCAAGGAATGTTTAATAAGCAATTATTGAAAAGCCCTGATCTAACTAATGCTTATTAGCCTTACAAGATTTAGAGAAGAATCATTGGTAAATGTGGCAGATATTAAAATTAGTGTTTTGCCAAAGGTCCCAGGTGAAGATACTAATGATCATTTTAGAGGGTTCTAGATATCTTTTTATGTTTAAGAAAAAGGGCCACAATACTGAGGGATATAATACTGTTTGGTATTGTACATGACCATACTTAGAATGAAGAGTAATAAAGTAAGGAATAGATTTAGAACAAAGCACAGGAAGGATGCTTACTTCTTGTAAGGCAGTGATTTGGTTTAAAGATTACATTACAGAGGAATAGGAATACTACTGTTCAGGAATGTTGTATTCCATTTGTGGCACTCTGTGTGATTTTGGGCTATACAAGAAATTGTTGTAAATAAAAAACAGACTTAGATAAAAGAGTAAATTTTTCAAAGACTGCAGTGGGATAGGTATAGAAAGGCAAGTAAAATTTAAAGTTAGCAAATTAGACTTTCTATAGGTATACAGTGGAACCTCGGTTCACAAACGTCTCTGAACACTTACAAATCGGGTTATGACAAAAAGTTCGCCAAATTTTTGCATCTCTTCACTACCACACACTCGGTTGACGAACAAGCCAGTTTCCCTTCCGGTTCATACGTGCCGATTTCCGCACGTGTTCAGTCTCTCCCTGTACTGTACATTGTTCTCGGTGCATCACATAGAGGGACACTCCCTGAAAACTGTAACCTCCTCTCAACCCAGCTTCCTCCTGTGGTATAGCGGGTCCACAGCTCCCGTCAAAAAGGCCAGTTTTAATAAATAATCACTGCACTCGCGGCTTAGCAAGGGGGCGTGGTGGCGTGTGGCCGAAGCGGTTCCTGAGGAGTTTGTGATGTGGGCGTTTCTCAACTAAGTGCACAGGTGAGAAGCGGTCTGCATCCGTAATTGTTCCCATGAGCTGCCGATTGCCACGACTACCACGCCTCTTCATAAATAGAAGTGCGAGTCGGCTAAAGGGAAAAAAGAGAACAGGAAAGAATGGGAGGTTGTAGGAGAAGGCAGGATATGCAGGAGGAGAAAGTTGGTGCAGGGGAGAGAGAGAGAGAGAGAGAGAGAATGCAAGCGCATGAGAGAGAACAAGAGAGCGAGCAAGCGCAGGCTTTTGTGCAGCTGAGAGCGAGCGAGCTGCTGAGCAGGGAGCCTGGGTGTTTGTCTCAGTGTTATTCAATGTTTTTACATTTAGTTTACTATTACACTGTGCATTCTATGGTATAATTATTTTTGTGCTTCAAAATCTTTAAATATATTTACATACAGTTCGTACGGTCTGGAACGGGTTAATTGTATTTACATACAAGCCTATGGGGAAAATTACTTTAGGTCGCGACCAAATCGGGTTACGACCAGAGTTTTGGAACGAATTACGGTTGTGACCCGAGGCTCCACTGTACAGTAGGTAGGAGAGCGAGACTCCCAAAGACTATTGCAGTGTACGTTGAGTTATTTTTACATTTGTCTGAGACACCAGTACAGCATATTCTACAAAAATACAGGGGACATAAAATTAGGGGCAAAAAGCAACATATAAAAAACAAATGGAAACTTTAAGGGGATAGTGAAAAGATCAGTTAAAGAAAAACCTCCTGCATAAGACTTGTTAAATACTCTGAAATGTCCAAGATAAGAGCAGAATTCAAATGGTAAATCAGGAAGTATAGCATAGGGTTGCACAGTATACCGGTACTGAAAAACTCAACTTGTAACATGGTAAAGTACCAGCATTTCAATAATTTCAGTCTTAGAAGTAGTAGCATTGAAAGACCATTGGATCAGCTCCTCTTCTGCTCTCCAATGTGCTGTAGTCTTAACCTTCCCCTGCCCTTTTCGATGTATTTGATGTTGATTTTCAGGGTATTATAAAAAGGCAATTGAATTGGGTGGTACTGGGTGTGTAATGTCACACACATGAGCTTAGGACACAGTTTAATGGCTCAAATATAAATGTTTCTTAGCGAAGCCAAGTGGTGATGCTGTCCAGAAATGCTGTCCCCCTTCCTTACCTCTGCAGACCCTCAACAGAACCCTAAAGACATTTCCACTAACCAAGACCCCTCATTTCTGATGACATTACTTCCGGTTCCACAAGCTCCCTCCAGCATAAATATCTGCCATCATATATAACATGCATAAGTTCCATTTTGAATTGTGTGTGTAAAGAAGTTTTTTGGCATCCTTTTTCAAGTATACGGTGTACAAAACCCCAATCCTTTATGCTTTTTGCCAGAGAGTCTTATTACAGTATACACACACATACTGTATATACATAAATATATATACATATATTGTGTGTTTGGGGCAAAGACTGCCCAACAGTTTAAAATTACAAATCAAACAATTCAGACATGATTAAAGTGCACATTGAAGACTAATAAGGGCTTTTGCAGGTCTTTCTGTCACTGCTCTTTGGGTTTGTTTGGATGTTTTTCCAGATCTACTGATGCTGTTTAAGATTGGGTTGAATATCTAATACTTGAACAATTTACCTGTATATAGTATATGGATTGGACTATTAACACCCTGGAATTTTAATGGATTTTAAATTTGGATTTAAAGCCACCAACCTGACAGAAGCCCTCTTCCATCCATCTACACTTTCAGGGAATTGGCAAGGTACTCCAGATTAAATAAAAAGACCTCATTATACCGTTCTCAAACTGTTGGTCTAATTGAGAGGTTTAATCCAAAGCACAAACAGTTGCTATGCAAGGTAGTCAGCGAGAATGGAAGAAACTGGGTTCAGTTACTTCTTTGTACTTTTTGGATATCGGGAAGTCCCATAAGCCTCAACAGGGTTCTCACATTTTTAAATTTTTACATGGTTGACAACCTTGTAGCTTATCGGACATCCTAAAGGAAGGCTGGGTTGGTGGTTCACCTCCTTCAACTAACATCCTTGAATATATCAGTTACCCTACAGATTTGCAAAAATTCGACCTATCTTAAAAGAAAACATGGAGAGTGCCCAAACAGTACAGGCCTGCCTTTATAACTGAGGCTTGACCCTCCGTGAGTTCCATTCTGGGGATCGACCCATGGTTCTCATTCCTACCATTCATTCTAAATTATCCCTTGGCAAGGATCCTATGAGAAATGTTAGGAAATGGTAGGTAGGTAGACTATTTGGTGAAACAATCAAATCATTGGCCCCCCAAGCGTGTTTATCACATCAATTTGCTGAAACCATGGAGGGAAAAGGAACCAGATCCTTACTCCGGACATGTACACTTCCCTCTTTATCCACTGGGACTCAAACTTTGGACCTAATCTGATGTCTCAACAATGACGGGAGTTCTAAGCAGCCATCCACTCCATCCTGAGGGTAGTGGATGAAATCCAGGCAGGACCTATCTGACTGACCATGACATCGTTACTTACCCAGGAGTGGCTGTCTGGAAATGCCCATACTGACTCCCAGAACGAAAAAGAGAAGAAGTGGAACTTGAGATTAAACAAATGCTAGATCTAGGTGTTATTGGGGAAGTTTTAGTACTTTGCCTAATCCTATCATTTTGGTCTCAAATCCCATCAGCTTAAATCAGGCCTCCTGATTTGAGGTTTACCCAATTTCGTGAATGAATGAGCTCCTTAAACAGCTCATGAAAACATATTTCTTGACAGCACTTGACAAGACAAAAGGGTGCTGGCATATTTGGTTTGCATGGGGCTCTAAAGTCACTGCTATATTGCATTGGTCCCGGCCACAAACCAAGCAGCAGGTTCAAGCTTTCTTGGGGTTAGTGTGAGGATTCTGACAGTTTGTGCCCCATGAAAGACCAATGCCCTTGATTAATTTAACAAAGAAGTGGGCTCCCAGTACAGTAATATTGGATTAAAATCTAGATGCTGCACTTCGTGACCTTAACTCTGAGGGCTGAATATTTTTTCCAGTTTTCTGAAAAGCACACAGAGCAATGGTTTCACACATAAATCAGTATAAAATGTCCTTTGCTGCATGCCGCGGCTGCTGTCAGAGCCCGTTCGGCACCTCTGGGGGCAGTGGCTGCACGGGGTATACTCAATGACTAGCAGGAATACACGATGGGCCAGCTGCCTGGTTGTCTTCGCACAGCAGTAGCAGTCACAGTGTGATGCAATCTGGCTTATATCTCTTCATCGTAAGAGACAGTCCTCCCAGGTGAATGTTGGCGTAGGTGCTTTAGCTACACGGACATGTTGAGCAGCATGATCAGCTGACGTTAGCCCCTCAATTTTGTTTTCAGTCTCCAGATCACTTATATCAAAATCCGACAATTCAAAGTCTGACTCAGCGATATGATATGCAAAATGTCATCCACAGAGTATTTTGCTTTGCTCATTTGTTTTCGTCTTTCGCCAGATGTCGATGCCATTTGAGGGGTTGTTTGCTCTTCGCTACTCATGCACATGTGGGAAATCTGTCAAATCAATGAAGCTAACTTTAAAGAGAGTCGAACTAAAACATAATGGCGAGTTTTGTCACAGTTTACCGGTGATTACCGTCCTCTACCCCTGAATTTCGACAAAAGTCGACATCCACCCTGAAAAAGTTAAGCAGGCCCGCACATCAGCACTCATACTAATGGCTCCTCATTCCTCTCCCTTTCATCCCTCCAGACCGGTGCTTTAGACACAGGTCTTGGTGCCATGATGAGCAGATGCATCAATGGTGCCGAACACCCAATAATGTACCGGAGCTGGAAACTACTGGACCTAGACACCAGGAATGCAGCAATGGAACAGGAAGGCTGGGAGATTAAATGGGTCATTCAACAGCTGAGGTACTAAATTCTCAGTCATAAGTTCATTCTTGTGATCGACCATGCACTTTTACAGTATATGTAAAAGTATATACACAAGGAGTCAAATACACAAGATGGTTTTAACACCGCCAAGGTTTCTCCCCATGCCAATACAGATGCTCTCTCAGGTATATGACCACTTGGTCCACCCAACCAAGTTGGGGTTGCCATGTCTCACACTTGCACTCGAGAGAACTTAAGTTTATCTGATTGTAATTCCGCCCGAGTCAAAGGTTGGCACTGTTACCTAATGCTGGTTGTCCTTTTTCCCCTACAGATCATATAATGCAGTCCCAATGACACCACCTCCAGGACAGGACACGGTCCCTTGGTCCTGCCCCTTCCGGCCTTGCTTCCTAAGGGACACTACTAGTCATAATTTTGGCAGCTATCTGAAAAGACCTTATTGCTTTTGTACCAACTCCCCCCCCCGATCATTTTCTTGGGATTCGCCTTCAAGGTGTCCAAACTCTATCTTGTCATTCATACATATATTAGTACTGTGGCAATGTTGTACAACATGCAGTTTCAATAGATATGCAACATTAAATGTTGCAAGCTGGTCTTAATCTTAACAAGAGATTTATTCCATAGCTCATATACAAAAATAAAGTGTTTATAAATTTCGGAAATAACAGCATTTTTTCATCTTTTACTCGGTTAATTGAATTAAATGGAATTGGGGTATATTAAACTATTTGCAAACCCATTTAGAAAAATGTATTGTTAGGGGAAGGGTTAATTTTAAACAAACTTATTAAAAATGTTTAAGACATTAAGTAATCAACAATTCTGCAACAATTAAGTAATCAACAATTCAATTAATTTTATTTAGAACTGCTTCATTCTTTATCCAGTATCATGCTTCAGGTGACTAGGTAAAGTGATCTTTCATAGTACAACCCCAATTCCAATGAAGTTGGGATGTTGTGTAAAACGTAAATAAAAACGGAATACAATGATTTGCAAATCCTTTTCAACCTATATTCAATTGAATACACTACGAAGACAAGATATCTAATGTTTAAACTGATAAACAAATCTTCACTCATTTTGAATTTGATGCCTGTAACACGTTCCAAAAAAGCTGGGACAGGGGCAGCAAAAGACTGGTAAAGTTTAGAAATGTTCAAAAAACACCTGTTTTGAACATTCTACAGGTGAACAGGTTAATTGGAAACAGGTGTTTGTCATGATTGGGTATAAAAGGAGCATCCCCAAAAGGCTCAGTCGTTCACAAAGGATGGGGCAAGGTTCACCACTTTGTGAACAACTGCGTGGGCAAACAGTCCAGCAGTTTAAGAACAACGTTTCTCAACATACAATTGCAAGGAATCTAGGGATATCATCATCTACTGTCCATAATAACAAAAGATTCAGAGAATCTGGAGAAATCTCTGCACGTAAGTGGCAAGGCCGAATACCAACACTGGATGCCCATGACCTTCGATCCCTCAGGCGGCACTGCATTAAAAACTGACATTCTGTAAAGGATATTACCACGTGGGCTCAGGAATACTTCAGAAAACCATTGTCAGTTAACACAGTTCGTCGCTACATCTACAAGTGCAAGTTAAAACTCTACCATGCAAAGCGAAAGCCACATATCAACACCACCAAGAAATGCCATCGGCTTCTCTGGGCCCGAGCTCATCTGAGATGGACTGATGCAAAGTGGAAAAGTGTGCTGTGATCTGAAGAGTCCACATTTAAAATTATTTTTGGAAATCATGGACGTCATGTCCTCCGGGCCAAAGAGGAAAAGGACCATCCGAATTGTTATCAGCACAAGTTCAAAAGCCAGCATCTGTGATGGTATAGGGGTGTGTTAGTGCCCATGGCATGGGTAACTTGCACATCTGTGATGGCACCATTAATGCTGAAAAGGTACATACAGGTTTTGGAGCAAAATATGCTGCCATCCAAGTGACATCTTTTTCAGGGACGTCCCTGCTTATTTCAGCAGGACAATGCGAAGCCACATTCTACATGTGTTACAACAGCGTGGCTTCACAGTAAAAGAGTGCGGGCACTAGACTGGCCTGCCTGCAGTCTAGACCTGTCTCCCATTGAAAATGTGTGGTGCATTATGAAGTGCAAAATACGACAATGAAAATGAAAATGAAAATGGAATGTTGAGCAACTGAAGTTGTACATCAAGCAAGAATGGGAAAGAATTTCACCTACACAGCTTCAACAACTAGTGTCCTCAGTTCCCAAACGCTTATTGAGTGTTGTTAAAAGGAAAGGTGATATAACACAGTGGTAAACATGCCCCGTCCCAGCTTTCTTGGAACGTGTTGCAGGCATCAAATTCAAAATGAGTGAAGATTTGCAAAACAACAATAAAGTTTGTCAGTTTGAACATTCAATATCTTGTCTTTGTAGTGTATTCAATTGAATATAGGTTGAAAAGGATTTGCAAATCATTGTATTCTGTTTTTATTCACGTTTTACACAATGCCCCAACTTCATTGGAATTGGGGTTGTATATTATTCAAAAATCCTCATAACCTTGCTGCTGCAATCCAAGAATTTCTTTCAGCTTTACTAAATCTTACACTACGCAAGTCCAGTAGAAGTGACATACTTTAGGAATCTATTCCTGATTTGAATGCAGCTGTTTTAGGTTCAAGCTACAGGTGATCCATATGTGGAATGTGTATGAGCATTTCCTCCAGGTGCTCTGGCATCCTCCCTCATTTCAAAGACATGCAAGCAAGTTGGATTAGGTAATACTAAACTGGCCCTAGAGTGTGTGTGTGTGTGTGTGTGTGTATATATGTGTGCTTTTACCCCGGGCTCCCTGTTCAGGGGGTTGTTCCTGCGTTGTGGCGCGAACTTGCAGGAATATGCACAAACTGCCCAGTGACCCTGCTCAGGTTAAGCAGCCTGGGATTGGTGATGTTGTTTTAGGTTTATTTTGCACTTTTCTTAGTTCATGTGAGAAATATGCTTGAAAACAAAACACTTTTACTTATTATATGGCCATTGTCATTGGTCTCCTTATGGACTTTTCTGCCATTATGATAATCATCCACTTCAAGTCCTAATACAGTACTGATTTTCTTATTTGGGTCCTCAGATTAAAATTTAAGAATTCCTGCACTAAAGAATCCAAAGGGAAACTACCAATAGCAAGGCAGTGTGGTGTGCAGTAGAATCAGTGCAAGACTCTCAACTCTAAATGACCCCTAAACCAACGCACTTCAGACTTTATGGTTGACCAACGACCATAACCTTCCCCTTTCATCCCCCTACTCTTTGATGAGCTGGGGATCTTGTAGGGAGGGAGGGTTTATCCATTAATTGCTTTAGTAGTGTTTCGGCACCTGTAGAGAGGTACAAAAACTATACTGAGTCAAAGCTTTAGAACTGATCCAACAATAGGTGATGGAGTGTACAGTTTGTGAACAAGAAACCAAGATTCAAACCAAAGATCTGGTGGCAGAAGATTAACATTGGTAACAAGCTTGGGAGGAACCCTTGCAATACAAATGTATCCATTAAGAGAGCTACATTATAACAAGTAGTGACGACACTTTCCGAAGAGAGGACTAACATCTACTGTCCGCATATATGCTGCCCGTCTTTTGTAGTGTAGAAAACAATGGTGAGAACCTAGTATAGACTACATCTGGATAAAAATCAGGGTGACCTTGTTGGATGTATGTCTCAGGCCAGTATTTCAATGACTGAGTAACACATTTTAAATTGTAATGTGAAGAATTCCAGCATTCTCATTCACTCATTTACATTCCTCCTCCTACCTTTTCCTCTCCATCTGACTATCAGATTAGAAAAAAAAATACAGCATTAAAATAGCTGAAATAATTTTTATCCTTGCAACATATTTGTTTCAACTTCGGAAAAGCTGTTCCTACAGTAAGGTGCAAGAAGGAGAGGTGATCGCAGTGCTCCCAATTATGGGAAAAATAGTTAATGTCCCACTTTACAATCACAGGTGATAAATGTAGGTAGCCACCAGATTCTTTCGATCCTTTTCGCTCACCCTGTGGCAACTTTCAAGTTTCCATCTAAGAGGCAGTCTGATACAGGCTGACCACTTGGTCTACATCTGTGATGACAGCAGCAAATCTATTTAGAAATTCTTTTAAGATTAAGCTATCACATTAAATGGAACATTCTCATCTTAATGCAATATTCAGAAAGAGAGACTAGACTAGGGCTATTCAATTACAATTTCATTTGGGCCAGAGTTTTAAACCAAGAAATTTAGCTGGGCCAGATATTTTTACCAGCCGGTAAGCAGCCAGTAATTTACAAATTTTAAAATCAACACAAATGAATATAAATTAAAAACAAGTAATGTTTATTCACTGTTTCCCTTTTACATTTGGTCACATCTGACACAGGCACATCAAAAACGTATAAAAGAAATAAAAAAACAAATGAACAGAATCTGAGGTAGTAGCAATACTTTTTATTCCCCCCACTTTTGAAATAAAAATAAATATTTTGCTCACATCTGGCTCAGGCACATCTCAAAGTGCATAAAATCAAAAAAAGTGCACAGTGTTAGTAATAACATTTGATTCCCTTTTGAAACAGGAGATCCTACCCCAATTTAAATGGGTGGTAATGACAGGCAAGGGATTTTTTTTTTTTTTTAAATACACAACAAAGCCTTTCCTGTTGAAATGGTTTCCCAGAAAAAACCTACCCAAGTAAATGTTTAAGAGCAAGGACCACTAATGACGTGAAAGTGGATAAATACATTTAAAGATTTGTCTTTAAAATGTATTTGTACAGAGTTCTTAGGTGTCAAGTAATGAATTACTATAATTACTATTTTTTTTTTTTATTACAGTCAACCCTCATTTATCACGGTTAATCCATTCCAGACTCTGCCGCGATAAATAAATTTCCGCGAAGTAGGATTCTTTATTTATAAATCGAATATTTTCGCAGTTAGAGAATAGAAAACCTGTTTACGACCTTCTAAATACATTTTCTAACCTTATTAGAGCCTTCTAGACATGAAATAACACCCTAAGGTCAAAAGTTTAAACTATGCTCCATGGCAAGACAGGGATGACATTTCCATCTCACAATTAAAAGAATGCAAACATATCTTCTTCAAAGGAGTGCGCGTCAGGAGCAGAGAATGTCAGAGAGAGAGAGAGAGAGAGAGAGAGAGAGAGAGAGAGAGAGAGAGCGCGAGTGAAAAAAGCAAACAATCAAAAATCAGTAGGGCTGTTTGGGCTTTTAAATATGCAGACAAAGCAGCTACAAGGAAGGCAGCAATGTGAAGGTAGTCTTTCAGAATTTTTTTAGAGGAGTGTCCGTATCCTCTAGGCCAGTGTGCAAACACCCCCTCTGCTCACACCCCCTCTGTCAGGAGCAGAGAGAGAGAGAGAGAGAGAGAGAGAGAGACAGACAGAGACAGAGAGAGAGAGAGAGAGAGACAGACAGACAGACAGACAGACAGACAGACAGACAGACAGACAGACAGACAGACAGACAGACAGACAGACAGACAGACAGACAGACAGACAGACAGACAGACAATCAAAAATCAATACATGCTGTTTAGGCTTTCAAGTATGCGAAGCACCGCACAGGAAGCATATTGTATATCATTGAGGAGTTTAATTTAATATGTAATACGTGCTCTGATTGGGTAGCTTCTCAGCCATCTGCCAATAGCATCCCTTGTATGAAATCAACTGGGCAAAGCAACTAAGGAAGCATGTACCATAAGTTAAAAGTCCCATTGTCCGCAGAAATCCGCGAACCAGCAAAAAATCCGTGATATATATTTAGATATGCTTACATTTAAAATCCGCGATAGAGTGGAGCTGCAAAAGTCGAAGCGCGATATAGCGAGGGATCACTGTAAATCTTATTTTCTATGTTGCTTTGTTGATCAGCTGCCATTAAAGCATTTATTGGTAACAGAACTTAGTGTGCACGCCAAAACGACTGAAGTACAACTAACAAAGTAACATTTTTAATACATTAAAAATTTACTGTCCTCTGTCAATCACAGAGAACCCCAGTAAAACAACTAATACACCTTTAACACTAGAATCCCTGAAGCCTAAGAAAAAACTCAATCCCAGGCCACCTTAAATTCCTTGGCAACTCTCCATCAATGTCTTGTTTTGCAAATGTGTCGATAAGCAAAAGCAGCCTGCTATCCCATCCCCCCAGCTCAAGTATGATTATCTGTGTGTGAGGTGCCTGGAATTGTATATGGTAAATACATTATTTGGAATACATGCATTTCATGTGTGTTCCATGTCTACAATGATCTGTGTAAGTATAGGATGACAGGAAATGTGAGGCAAGAAATGCTGAACGCATACCTAAAGCAGAAACTTTTTCCATGTTATACTAATAATGACGTGAAGTGTATAATGTGTTAAGACTTTAGTCCAAATATCAAATAAACGTGCGCTTTTATTCAAGAATATAACCAAAGGTGTAAAAAAATAAATAAAAAAAGCTCAACTTACATGTTGCTGTTAATGAGTTAAAAACTCAAGCTCAAATGTCAAATCAACAAAGTTGATATGTATTCATGAATGGTGCAGAGGTAAGAATTGCTGCCTTATAACCAAAAGGTTTCTGTTTTTAAGACCGGGCTCTCCGCATTTTGAGTAGTGAGTGGCTTATTACTAGTGTAAATTTTGGCTACTTATAAAAGTTACTGCTTTTTTTTAATTATTCAGTTTTATTCTGTCAGTGACGTTCATGTGGTACAAAAAAAACAAAAAAAATTGCCTTTCCATCTCTGAGTTGATGACGATTATCTCCAATCTTTTCACAAGAGCAGCGGTAACCACAGTTGCTGCTGTGCTTGATGCCTGCTCAGAACTATTTGTTGTACCAATAATCAAAGATGTGCTGTTCCGTAACTGCCATCAGACTATCATGTGGCATTTGTGCTTTGACAACGGCACCTGGGCAGGACGTGTGGAAAACAGCAGGTTTGCTGCGATTTTGGACATCTGGTATTGTTTTGTTGAGAGCTGTGAGATACAACCCAAGGGCATTTGAATAGGCCTAGACTAGACTTATTATAAACTAGCAAAATACCCGCACTTTGCAGCGGCGAAGTACTGCATTAAAATTTTTATTAAGAAGAAAATTAAACCTTTTTAAACTGAGGGAAAGTATGCCAATAATTATTTGTTAAGGATCTCTTTGTATACCATGTTGTTAGTTCGTCCCTCCGGTTGTAACATGACCAAGCTGTGCGCTGAATTTACTCTTGAGCGTGTAACTTACAGTTGGCCATGTGAACAGTAATCTTGTCTCAAATCTCACAGCTTGGATTGCTGCTGTCATAATCGGTTTGAGTTTCATGGTTTGTTTCAATTACGAAAGTATTTACAGGATTTGTTGTGTTGAAGTGACATTTGGCATCTGTCAAGCGTTGTAAGCACACAACCGGTTTCATCGATAAAATCACATCCAGCTTTTGAGAGTTTAAACATTCATAAACATCAAAGTGTCCACTACTGAAATCGTCTCTTGTGAATCTAAGATGTTTAAGAGGCATTGGCGGGTGTCGAAAGGTGTAAAATATTTGGCCATTTCGGTACACTTGAAAGCGACAACCGAACAATTCAGCAGCAGCCATCAACTCACCATGCAGAACCATAGGTGAAGGGCTTAAGCATTTCACTCTTACAGTGCTCCTGTAGAGTATAATTATCTCCTGTACCGTCATCAGTCCACACCTTGAACCTGTCCCAGTCATTCAGTACATAAGACAGAATGTTCCTCCGGTTATCAAGAGTGAGCCTGATATGCCCGTGCAATATGTAACAAAGAGAATGGAAAAGGTAGGTGCTATCTCCGGGCATGGAAACCACTCGGTAAGTGACAGTTCTTTGATCAATAGTGATCATCTCGATAGACATGGTAATGGGGGTTGGAATGATAAAGGAAATGGGTACCTGAGCAATGTAAAGTAAGTGTAAAATACCTATACAATAACTATAATTGTAATAAACAAACAATAAAACAGCGGAGAAGCCGTGGATTAAACAAAAAGGCTGTAGTTATCAGTAGGGAGACGTGAATCCCGTGGTGAAGCAAGGAAGGGAATGTAGAGACCAGAGCGACGGACGGTCATATAGGCAGGCAGCCAACAACGTGGGAGGCGTTGGGATGGGGGACCCAATGCCACCTCATACGGTGACCGAGGTGCAGGCTATGGACGTATATAAACTCAGCAAAAAAAGAAACGTTCCTTTTTCAGGACTGTGTATTTCAACAATAATGTTTTAAAAATCCAAATAACTTTACAGATCTTCATTGTAAAGGGTTTAAACAATGTTTTCCATGCATGTTCAATTAACCATAATCAATTAATTAACATGCACCTGTGGAATGGTCGTTAAGACCTTAACAGCTTACAGAAAGTAAGCATTTAAGGTCACAGTTCTAAAAACGCAGGACACTAAAGAGACTTGTCTACCGACTGTGAAAAACACCCAAAGAAAGATGCCCGGGGTCCCTGCTCATCTGCGTGAACGTGCATTAGGCATGCTGCAGGGAGGCATGAGGACTGCTGATGTGGCTAGGGCAATAAATTGCCATGTCCGCACTGTGAGACACCTAAGACAGCGCTACAGGGAGACAGGAAGGACAGCTGATCATCCTCGCAGTGGAAGACCACGTGTAACACCACCTGCACAGGATCGGTACATCCGAATATCACACCTGCATGACAGGTACAGGATGGCCACAACAACTGCCTGAGTCACACCAAGAACACACAATCCCTCCATCAGTGCTCAGACTGTCCGCAATAGGCTGAGAGAGGCTGGACTGAGGGCTTGTAGGCCTGTTGTAAGGCAGGTCCTTACCAGACATCACCAGCAACGCCGCCACCTATGGGCGCAAACCCACCTTCGCTGGACCAGACAGGAGTGGCAAAAAGTGCTCTTCACTGATGAGTCACGGTTTTGTCTCACCAGGGGTGATGGACGGATTCGTGTTCATCGTCGAAGGAATGAGCGTTACACCGAGGCCTGTACCCTGGAGCGGGATCGATTTGGAGGTGCGGGGTCCGTCATGGTCTGGGGCGGTATATCACATCACTATCGGACTGAGCTTGTTGTCATTGCAGGCAATCTCAATGCCTTGCGGTACAGGGAAGACATCCTCCTCCCTCCTCATGTGGTACCCTTTATGCATGCTCATCCGGACATGATCCTCCAGCAGGACAATGCCACCAGCCATACTGCTCGTTCTGTGTGTGAGTTTCTGCATGACAGCAAAGTCAGTGTTCTGCCATGGCCAGCGAAGAGCCCGGATCTTAATCCCATTGAGCACGTCTGGGACCTGTTGGATCGCAGGGTGAGGGCTAGGGCCATTCCCCCCAGAAATGTCCAGGAACTTGCAGGTGCCTTGGTGGAAGAGTGGGGTAACATCTCACAGCAAGAACTGACAAATCTGGTCCAGTCCATGAGGAGGAGATGCACTGCAGTACTTCAAGCAGCTGGTGGCCACACCAGATACTGACTGGTACTTTTGATTTTGAGCCTCCCTTCGTTCAGGGACACATTGTGAAACATTTTTAGTTTATGTCTTATGGTGTTGACTCTTTTAGTGTTCATACAAATATTTACACATTAAGTCTACTGAAAGTAAAAACAGTTGAAAGTCAGGGGACGTTTCTTTTTTTGCTGAGTATATATATTCAGAATAAAAAGCAAGTCAGCACTCGTGGACTCATCTGGAAAAATGGGGTTGTCATAGTATCAAATCAGTCTGCATGGTCTGTTTATATTTTTCTACTTTACAGATGCAACATTATTTTAATAAAGGTGCACTGAATATTTTTAAGCATACCTCATTGTTTTAGGCATAATGTGTCAGGCTTGTAAAATAGACTAATTGTGGGACACTGCAATAGAGAAGCGTTTATACTGTATATTATAAAAAAAAAAGCTGTGAGTACACATAGATCAAAGTTCAAAACCGTGGAACAGGAAAGTATTTGAAGGGGTCTGGCAGTGAGTTTTACTAATGAAGATAAGTTAACCATTCAGAACTACAATAAGGCTGATTGTGGAAATGAAGTGCAAAAACAAATCAGTAAAATACTGTAGCTTTGCATAGAGCATCGATGCATAGAGTCACTCAATGCCAGAATTAGTGTTGGTAAAACAAACAACTTTCTTTTGCAATTAAATGTCAGCTTTTACATTTTTAAATAAGTTCGAATTGTATTCGAAAAGAGATGTCCCTATAGCAAATGCAAATTTCTTTTATTCTACATTCTTTTAGTCACCATTAACTGTCCTTTCAGTTGTGAATTAACTCAAGTTATCAAAGACTTTATATCAGTTTATCTCTGCTAAAGTGCAGCTGTCATTAGCGGTGCTGCAGCAGAATGCTGTGATGTCAGACATTCCCTGACTTAAAATTTGCGTTCTATTTGAAAAACTTGAGAGCTACTTGCATCTGAGTGGTCCTCATCTAACTAAGTTGCTAAATTCATTTTTAATCTAACTGCTCTTGAAAATGCACCTTGGGACTTAAGACTTCTGTTTTGTCATAGGCCAATACAGTAAGTTTCCAGTAAAATCAAATATGGTTTTAAATCTAGAAGCAAACCATTTACGTTTTCACATCTGCTTTATTCAATAAAGAGACTATGCTTTCACTCAAGTTGTCAATCTCTCTGCATATTCAGAAAATATTTACTATTGCTAAAAATATTTACTAATTTATAAAAAAAAAAAAAAAATGTATTTACATTTGTTCAGTCTGACTTGTTCCTTAACTGACTTCCTGCTGTCTTTCTTTCTTCAGAGTGCTTCCAGTGTTAACCACTCTACAATGAGCTAACAACGTTTCTAGGTTGTGGCTTCTTAGCTGCACTTGTGATGAAGCTGTTTCTAGTATCCAACAACAGTGTAACTCAAACTTCCTTTCTGTTTTAACCAATGACACAAAAGTTTGTGATGCCTTTATATTCTATCACAGCTTCTTAATTTGATGATTTTTTTTTTTTGGTTTACTTGCAATTCTAATTAGCCAGTCGTCAAGCATTAACAAATAAGCAAAGCACAGTCCTTTGGTTTTTCTCACCATTGCAGTCTTTGACTGGCCATTTTCTAAATTAAAGTGTAGTTGTGTGTTTCCGTTCCCACTCTCCCCTTATCCATCCGTGTTTCTGAAATTCAGCTGCTACTAGAAATGTTTGGGCATGAGTAGGTATGTATGTCAAATAAAGTTTTTTGCTCCAGTTATCTTTGTTGTTAAAGTTTTAGTAACATTGAAAGCAAAAACAGTTCATTCGAAAATGAGAATAATTGGCGAAAAATCTTTATCATTTTTCTGTTTAAGGCTTTAGTCAGGTGTCTTATTTACTATAAGCGTTTCTACAGTATACCTGCACAACATACATACATATGGCTTCTCTTCTGGATGCTTCCATTTTTTTGACTGATCTAAAAGGTTTTAAACTGAGTTGTGTAAAGACCTTAGGGTTTATATGTCCTTAAAATAACTACTGATTTGAAAGTCTCTGTTAATAACTGGTCTAAGTGTTCTCTTTTCAATTTTGTGTTTAAAACAAGTTACAATATTCATATTGAAAAAATGTTATAAATTCTGTGCTGCTATTTCTTCCTTCTAAATATTGGGCTAAATTAAGCAACTGATTTCAAGGTTTTTGTGATGAAAGGGATCCAAACCTTAAACTCACTTCCTAACCTACAGTTCTGTTTACATGACAGCTTGTAATAAGAGGTTGAGTCAGAGTTGGGAGATGTTTAAGCTTGCATTGCAGTTTCATTTCCATCCACAAGATGGGTTAGAGACAGATTAAGTGCATGTACACTTGTACCTGCACCACTTGCTTGAGGAGGAATGTGTCTGTAACAATGAGTATTTGTGTAAGTAGCCTGCTTTCTCTGTTTTTTTCACAAACAGGATAATAATGAATGGGGTTAAAGAAAAAAATGGGTGTCAGGTTTAAAAAAAAAAAAAAAAAAAAAAAAAAAAAAAAAAAAGCTGAGGAATATTTTCACTGTTAGGTACCATTAAATTGCTAATTTGCACTCTGATCGGTTTTTGGTTGTTGATGATGAAATTATAATTTACATACTGTTGCAATAATTCACACAATATATGAAGAGATTACACAGTATTAGATTTTCCAACTTCCAAAAGTCAAACTAATGACTTTTTTAATGAAACCATTCTAACCTGCATCCATGCTTTTACAGTGCATCTACAATGGGGGGGAGGGGGAGATACTGAACAAAACTTATGCAGAGTGGCAATGAAACTAAATTGCTAAGAATGCAAGTAAACTGTGGGAAACCTTAAGTTGTATGTACATCTTGGCAGGAGTTAATACACTTCATCTGGCCATCACTTCTATCCTAATTGATGCATTAATGAAGTGTTCAGATCTGTAAATGTGTACATCACATTGGAGTTGTCTGTTGGAGGTATAGGCAACTAGCATCCCAGTGCCACAGTTACCCGACCCCCAAAACTATCCTAAGGCAATGGTAGAGAAAAGTTGTGATAGTAAAAATGAGTTAAAGTGCATACTGTAATTAAGTCACTCAGTTTCAAATTTTGATTCGTATCAGATTTTTTTATAACTTTTTCACTCAATTTAAATATAAAATTGTGTTCAGATATCTTTCCTGAATCTGCTAAACTAATAGCAATTAATTCATGATACAGATTAGACTTAAGATATATGCTGTTTGCTGACATACTGACTTCAAATTGTTTTTAGTTTGGGTCATCTGCATATTGAGCTGACAATGGCAAGTAGTGGAATAATCACTGCCGGCAATACCCTACATTCTCTCTCAAAAAACAGTGTTGCATTTTTTGTTTTGAAAAATTACATTTTTATTAAATTTAGTCTTTCTACTGTAAAATGTGCAAAACACTAAACTTACAAATTCAGAAGTGTAAAGTATTATCATGATACAACTTATAAAAATGAAGAATAATATGAAATGAATAATGATGCTAGTACCATATATACTATAAAAATGTCTTTTGTGTGGTATATCTTTGAACAGATAAATGTACGAACACCTAAGCAGTTTATCAAATAGTGTTCAGCTTAATGGATCTTCTCAACAATTATTTCAACCACGTCATCATTAAGCAATAACTTCAAGTTATTAAATGGAACTTTGTGGTCAAAGTTCATTTTTTGTTCTTGGCTGCCCCACAGAATCAAAACGAGGTGGTGCTGGTTTATCTGAAGCAGTGTCAACAGAAACCCAAACGTGAGCATCCATTTTACATTCATCAGAATATCTTTCGGTTTCAGTGTCTGTTTCATAAATTCACTGACTGAAGACCGATTCCCTTCATTAACACTGCTGATAAGAGGCTCCTCAACATCACTGCTCGTATCCCTGTCAAGAGTATGCAATACCTAGGCTGCTGAAAAACGTTTGAGACACCATTGAGTCTAGGAAAAGAAGCGTCTACACACAATGCCTGTTAAAAAGCAGTTAATAATGGCGTCCTCTTCCTACACCCAGATCCACTTCAGTAGAGGAGGCACCATGGAGCAAACTTCACAAAACTCAGTAATCTGGCCAAGAACTTTTTCACCATCTCCGTTTGTAAGTACCACATCAAAGTGGGTATTTTATAACTGAAGGAGCATTGTAACATGACACAGGGCATGCCTCAAGCCAGAGGCAGTAGACAGGCTTGTATTCCTTGCCAAAAAAAAGGAAACCTTTAAAGGGCATTAAAAGCACCTTGTGTTTGACTTTGCTTATTGCAAACATACGTATTTTGTTTAGAAAAGTCTTTCTTCAGGGACACGACATTTTTTTCAGGAAGTCACTTTTTGTTTGTTCTAATTTAATAGCGGTTTACACTTTATTGATCCCAGTGGGAAAATTCATAGTTTGCACTTTAACCATGCTAAAGACAATGAACAGCATTCAGGGAACAATTACATTTGTAATGTCACTTTCTCGGCATTCCTTTATTTGTACAAAAACTTCTTCAAAAATATATTCTGAAATGTTTGTTTTTTATTGTAAAAATAACTAATTTGAGTAATGTCGTTTTTATAAAGAAAAAAATTAATCGTAAATAGGTGTAGGCAGGTCATAAAAATAAAATCAGATTTTTGTCATATCACCCAGCTGTAACTACTAATCATAAACAAATGGCGATATGTATGTCTCTGGTTCTAATCTGTTCTGTTACTGATCAACATTAGAACTGATATTTTGGATGTTTGCACCTTGTGATGCCGTGGCATCTCATCCAGAGTTGGTTCATGTTTTCATTTTGGAAATGGGGTGGTGGTTTGGGTTTGATAGGTTTTCTTGGTTAGGTGGGAGTGCTCTAATCTCTCCCAGCAACATCAAGATTGGATAGAGCACCAATCCATCCTGTAGTGCACACATATTCAGACTGAATTTGATTCGCTATTCTACCTAACCTTGCAGGCTTTTAAGATTATACTTTTCAACACTTAACACTGCCTCCTTTACATTAATTTCAGGTGAACTATGGTTCTGTATTTTAAAGAAAATGTTGGAATCTTGAGACTGCCATAAGCTACCCCAAGTGTAACTATAGTAGTGCAGGAGAACAGAAAGAAATTGCAGACTTGACTAAGCAAAATAGTACTATGATATATTCTATGATGAATATAAAGTTTCTTTACTCACACAGGTATCCAAGTCATCCAGTTTGTTAGCCAATGGTCATTTGGTTCCACAAAAATATACACAGTTTATGCAGTTTGTCTGTTGCAGAAAATAATGTAGATTACTCTAGATGTGATTTATTAGAGGCAGTGTCAGATACAGGTGTGCAACATTGGCTTCCCACCACAGCACACATTCATCCTTGGTTCTGGATATGGTCATTTCAAGCAAATCTGTTCTGAAGAGTAACAGTAGCATAGCGACCTGTTTCTGTTGATAACCCATTGACCCCTTCTACAGTCTAGTAGGCTTGAGCCAGTCGATTAATACATAGTCAGTACCCAGCAGCAGCTGCCCCAAGTGAAAAGGATCCTAGAACTATAGTACAAGGAGGAACCGGTGGGGGAAATGTTCACTTACCTTGGGTGATGCTCAGGGATATGAAATATGTATACGCACACCTGAACTCGCGTGGAAAGTTGGGAGAACTAAAGTTTAACTGCTAGGTGTTTTTGAATAATCGGTGCTGCAAGAATAAGACACTCTGAAGATCCCCATATAAAAACAGAATGAGGTGCAGTTTTGAACAAAACAGGCTATAGGTTCAGGTGGTAATTTAGAAGTCTACGGAATTATGTAATGAGGTAGGATTGGGCCTGTAATGGAGAAGGCAGTAGAAAAGGTGGTTAATGAATGTAGAAATGGCAATACTGATTATTACTTTTGACATTCAGTATAGTGACTGGTGTTGAAGTGTCAGCAGGGCATGGAATGAAATTAGATTTCATTACCCATCAAGAAGTTATTTTATAATGGATAAAAGACAAATATAATTAAAGGTGACTTTGGAAAGGGGCATTTAGACATCCATAAACTGTCAGGTTTACACCTAGAAATGGTAAAGGAAAAATTCTTTAAAAGAATATGTATACAGTTTGCCTAAGAGTAGAAGGTAGAACTGGAAGCAGAAATACACTTGTGTTGGGGAATCCTGGAAAAGCAGCACAGTTCCAGTGATTAGTTATTTTTAAAGAACTAGGGGGCTTCGCTCGCCAACCCCTGTTCTTTATTTTTCCAGATACACACTTTTAAGAATTTTTTTTTTTTGAATTGTT
This sequence comes from Polypterus bichir lapradei, assembly GCA_026402145.1. Taxonomy (NCBI): domain Eukaryota; kingdom Metazoa; phylum Chordata; class Cladistia; order Polypteriformes; family Polypteridae; genus Polypterus; species Polypterus bichir. The sequence continues at coordinate 22,807,642 of JANRMT010062837.1, read as the reverse complement.
GCTATTTCATTAGTTTCACTTTTATTTCAGAACTTCTGTAAAACAATATTTGGAATCTTTCGAGTCCCCATGTGCTGAATCTTTTTAGTGAGGTCAGTGAGACATGTATTTAATGAGTTTGTACCATAATTCAGGATAGGTTTCTCTGTTTGGAATTTAAGCACAGACAAAACGATCTACATCAGCAGTTAATTTTTTTTTGCAAAGTAACCAATAAACGCATGTGAGGTAAACTCAGTTTCAGAAATTTTCTTGACTTAAACTTCAAAGCCTTACAATATTTACATCTGACGTATCACTTATGTCCATATATTCGATCTCTGTTCGCTTTTTCGTTATTTCTCTGAGTAATTTCTCTTTCTTTGTGCTAATGCAATGTTTACTTGTTCTGCATGTTTTTTTTTTTTTTTTTGGGGAGCCTTTCGAATTCCACGGCTTTCATTAGCTCTAACCTGCTCTGAGTGTGTATAGCACCAACGTCCGGATTTAACGTGTTTTTGTTTTTTTTTTTTTTTTTTTTTGTTTTTTTTTCCTTCAGTTCTACTTGTTGCGGGCTGATAATTTTCTTATTTTCTGAATTTTCACCTAGATTATTTTTTCTTTTTTGTCTCTCCAATGCATTTTGAGTCTCCTTTCTCCGCGCTGCTTTCTTCTTCGCTTAGTCTACGTTTCATTTATAACGTATTGTCCTTATACGCTTTATATGGGCTGAGAGCCCTGGATCTGTGTGTGCTCAAAGCCAAAACCGGATTGAGTGTATTGCTGCCCGTGCTCTTATTTGGTTGTAAGTAGGGCATGTCTTGCAAGATTCTCATGTTTTATGTCATCGCGAGATGGTCCTGGGTCAATCTTTTGGCACAAAGTCTCATGTTTAAGGTCCCCGCGAGATTCTCCGTGGCCAATCTCTTTAGTCTCGCAGGTCTTTTAAGTGTCTTCCGTGATCTTAATGTGAAGATCACGTCTCGTCGCCCAACTGTTTCTCTCCAGGATATTTTTTTTTTTTATTTTTATAATAAGAGAGATGATCCTAATATCGAGAGAGCTAGGAATGAATTGTCCATAAGAACCATGTAAATGTTCATAAGGCTTCCTAATATGTTTTGATTAAATCTAAAGCATGTAGAATTGCATTAAAGAACCAAAGAAAAATGAAGTGGTTAAGAAATCAAGATATTGTTAGTGATGTCTCTTGTTCAGCAGTGACATCTTGATCAATGGGCTCTGGTTACAGATGGCTCCCCCCTTTAGCCTGGGTAATTACAGGAGCCATCCATCATCTTCCTTCTCTCTCTTCCTGAAAGCTGCTTCAACTTGATGCTGGAACTGGAAGCTATTGCAATACAATGGAAATTTAGTTGTCACTTGGTTTACAGCTTTGTTAGTCTCCTCCAGAGATTAAACGTTTTTCTACCACATGTGGACTCAGTAAGATTTCTTTTGCAGTTTCTGCATTGTGCTTAAGGTAAATCATCAACTAATAACTCATTAGTAACCAACACAGAAAAATTTCATCAAGAATTGTTTGTAGCTCCTATAAAAGTAGGGAAAGAGCACCATTTTAAGTCATCTGTCCCTGTAGTTTACTTTTTGTTGGGCTTACCATAACTTTACTGTTGATGCTGCTGATTAGAGAAAATGGTCATTTTAATTGATTTCACTCCTACCACCAGCCCCCAGGTTTTCCCTGCAAATTGGAGGACCTCCTTGCAGGGCTGGATGCAGGCTAACAGCATTCCCAGGACAAAGCAATTGCAGGTTAAGAGTCAGGGAACAGCCTTTAATCGGTTCCATTAATGTAACAAGCTGATGAGAGCCAAATGATTTGACTTGACTATCAGATGACACAAAAAATCCAGTTGCAGAAGTCATTTCAAAAGAAAAGTAGATAGAATAGCTTGAAGGTTATTAGTTAAGGAACCATGTTCAGTGGGGGTCCCTGTAGAAGTTATAAGTAGATTCTAATCTATTCTGAACAGCAGATTTATTTAAGAACTTTTAGTTTATTGTACTCCTTTGAAGATAAGGAGCATCCAATGCACACAGACACCCTGGTCGCCTAGAATTTAAGAATATATAAAAGGAAATGTAGCATGTGTCCTCCAGAGAACCATACTTGCTTAGCAACAGGAATCAAAAAGAATCACTACACTAGTAGATTTCTATGCAGCTTTTGGAAAAAGCATAATTTGCCTATGTTTAAGCTCCCATTGCCCTTTGCAGTTTCTTCAGTACAAAATATTTGTACAAATCTGTATACATTTCTCCCTTCTATGTTCTCAGAATTTAGACCATTTGCAAAAGTGATAGATACAATGTCCGAGTTCTTGAAGCTGTGCTGTGAGACACCTATCAGGCAAGCTAGTAACCCCTAACAAAATTGTCCTCTGGTTGGGTTCTTGGATCACCAAGATCTCTTCCTAACAGTTTCTTCCAATTAATTGCAATTTCCTTCCCATTATTACTGAAATATTGTCCAATAATACTTTAGAGGGTGTAGTAATGCAGACTGTTCCAACTATGCTTTAAGAACCAGATTTTAAGTAATCAACAGAAAGTGGGACACTTGTGTAAAGTTTGCTTCAACTTGCAATGCTTAATTTACTTTTGTGCGTTTGTAGATTGTAACCTATTAGTTGTTCCATGAAGAAGGCCCATGAAGACTTTGGAGGATGGCCTGGTGTCAAGAAGATTGGATTGGACTGCTGAGGACTGGGTTACAGAAATCAAGCTCACCAAATATAAATGCTTTAAAAGCTCTAACATTGTAATTTTCCATATGTATTGTAGCATCTTTGTCTGCGTCATTTAGCTTCAATGTTTCTGGAAGCTTCAGTACTATCAAACTGTCAGCTGCACTCGCCTCATACCTGAAGGCAGATTGGGGTATTGAATAGATTTATGTTTAGTAGAGAAGTCATATTTTGATCAGACAGAAGTAAGTCGCATGATCCTTCTGTTTTCGCTATATCATTAGAACTGAGAATGCCTTTGATTTCTGCGTACTTCTGAACGATACTCTGAGAGCATATTTCACAACAAATGTGAGGAGTCTGCCATTTGTCTTGATCACCAACTAAAGACCTCATACACTATTTTTTTTAAAAAAAAAAAAAAAAAAAAAAAAAAAAAAGCAGTGCTGTTGTGTATTTGAAGCTTCAGCACATACTATGGCATCCTTCCAGTATACTAATTTGCATAAGAGATTGAGTGATAGTCGAAGAATGCAATGGTGAATCTTAAGTTAAGTGCTATCCGAACATGGTGTGCCACGTCAAATAGTTAAAACAGAAAGTGTTAGTCCATGTCAGCTAATTTGTTTTTCCCCAAATAGAGAATGAGATAAGGAGGAAAAGTATTTTACAGCATTATTTTGGAACTTTATTTTTCACTATAATGTGTTTTCAGCTGTTAAGGTAAAACTAAGAAAAAATGGAAAAAAAATACACATCAGCAAGTCTAGTTATTTCATCACTTTGTAGACTGTTTTTCTTTTTTGTCCAGAAATCAACAAACGTTAACTGTTGTTCAGTAGAGATACAATCAACTGGTTACTTGTACTAGGTAGAGTTTTTGAATTACTTTGTCAGATCTTTCCAAACCGTGTAACTTGTCAACAATAACATTTTGGTCAGGTATGTAAAGTATAGAGCATGATTTTACTTTCAAAAAGATTTTCTCACTACTGTGCGAAGTAACAAGTTGTTAGCAATATGCAAATAGTAACAAGTTGGAACTCTTTTCACTTGTGATACATATCCAGGATTTGTACATATGGTGCTTCAGATGTTTTTTGATCAGAACATTTCAACATCAGGTGTTTAATTGTTATGCAATATATACAATAAATGCAAAGGAAGCCAACAGTTCATTATAATTGACATGAGACTCCTTAAGCTCAGTAACAATTCCATCACGTATTAACAGAATTCTTTAAAGGATAATTTGTATCTGATAAGTCTATCTTGCATCCTGGATATCATTGGATGGCACGTTGGAAAGTTGGACAGCATTCTTTTTATACCACTCACATTCAGAAGTCAGGTCAAAGTTTACCATTCATGCAGATTGTCACTTTAATATACTTCACTAGAACTAGAATGTTGTCATTGCTGAAGAACTGCCACTAACACAACAAATCACTTTGCTCTTAAGCTTTCCATTAAAACAAGCTCACTTTCAGTTCTCATAGACCGCAAATGCTGTCCAACAGCCATCCTCTCAGCAATTCATTTAGCGAGGTGTGAACTCTGATTGTGGGGTGCATGTGACTAGAAATAGACAGGTTATCTGAGGGGTAATGGGGAAAGGGAGTTAAAGGTGACCCAATTGGCCAGTCTTGTGACAACAATATGCAGTAGTGTAGCACTGTGCAGTGCTTGTCAGTGCTGACCCAATTGATTCTTGCTCATTTTATTCTCTTATTAGCTGTTTACCCTTTAAAGGACCACTAGATTTGACCCACTCAAAATTAAAAAAAGCATGAGACTTGGCGGATGGGCCATTTTTATAGGTGGTCCGGCACTGCCAGCTCATACTTCTGGTTACTAATCCCTAGCTGGCATAACTTGTCCAGAACTGATGCATAGCCTTCCCTTCAAAGTTGCTTTTCCCAGCAACCATTTTTAGTTCCTTCCAGCAGTACACAAACTCATTGAAACAGCAAGGGAGGTCTTTTCCGCTTCAATAATACATTCGGTGAAAAGGGCACATCAGCAGGGATCACTAGTACTGTTATCAGAAAACACTGCAGGGATGTTATGTGCTGCGCTGCTGGTCTGTTAATTCAACTCCCTATTATATTGGTAAGGGGCCTTCAAGTTATCGTATCCCATCACTGCCTGGTGTAGTCCTTTTACCCAGTACACTGCCTTAGACGACTTGGCCAGGATAGAACAGTGATGGTGCCAGCTTTTGGCCAGTTTAGGGTAGAGTCCCTTTTTGGTATACTACAGCCATACCTGGTTACAAGGGTGTAGTGACATCAACTGTCTAAAGTAGTTTTCTGTTTAATTTCTATAATCTTTCTGATGGTTCAGAGTTAGCATATGAGCAATATCCAGACCACCATTCAAGTCCTGCATTTACTGAGGCCCTGGTATTGGTTTTTATCAGGCTTGGGGGCATCCCAAAACCAACATAAGGCTTAACGGCTCCTGCCCGAAACTTGGCATGGCAGGTGTGTACACCCATTGGACTCGGTATGGCAGGAAGGTGTTGCTACCAGTGTCTCTAGTGCTCTGCTGTTAAAATGAAGAGCTGGGTGTCAGGGTCCAATTAAATCTTTCCACCCATAACTGAGGGTTCAGCTGAATGGTGCAAGTCTTGTGGCTACAGGGGAGCTGACATAAAGTATTTCAATGTCCTTTTGGACACCGTTTCAACCTATAGTCACTGTGCAGGTGGTCCTGCTTTGATCTAAGATCGCTTTTGCCTCTGGCCACTTTGTGAAATAGTCCATAGCTGCAAGGACATAGCAATTCTCAACATACGTGATTGGAACATTTTCAAGTGATGTCCACTTGCCCCACCCTTCACTGGGGAATCATGCTCTGTAGAGACTATAGAGGTATATGCATTTGATGAATGGGACATTTATGTGTGGAGCAGTTATCAACGTTGTGAACAAACAGTTTAACATCTTGCTTGTAACCCATGTAACGGTGGGGATCGGCTCCATGCTATCTGTTCCATCCGGGAGCCGCTGGAACTCACCACTGCTGATAACATAAGCAAGGATTAGCCAGGCAAATGAGGACACTCGCAGTGCAAGGTTAGATGTAGCCGTGCTCATGTTCTTTTATTAAAACTATCAAAAACAATGTGTGAACAGTGCAGTCTTCATCTTTCTCTCTATGTGTATGTATGTGTGTGTGTGTGTGTGTATATATGTATGTATATATATATATATATATATGTATGTGTGTATATATATATATGTATGTGTGTATATATATATATATATGTGTGTATATATATATATATATATATATATATGTGTGTATATATATATATATATATATATATATATA
>JANRMT010062837.1:22754750-22781613 GCA_026402145.1 Polypterus bichir lapradei | reverse complement strand
AAAAAAAAAAAAAAAAAAACCTGTATTTGTTTCCCATTGTATCACTGTTTCAAGAGGGGATTTCGGAGGAGCAACCGTGTCTCCTTGGGGTGCGTTCAGACCTCCTTTTCACAACACAACCAGCAGAGACGTGAAGTCTCTGGTGCGTAGCATAGGCAAGGGGGGATAGCGAATTAAGCGAGCAGGGGGTAAGCCCCCTAGTAAGTAAATAAAAATCCATTAAAAACAGTGACAGTCCATGAGGTAAAATCAGAATTAAATGATAATAAAGCCAACACAGTCATCATGTCCTTAATGTTTCATCAGACAAGCCCGGTACAGCTCCGTCTTTGTCTCCCTGGGTCACCCAAAGTTTGTTCAGCTGACAGACACCAGCAGCTGCGGTGCTCATCACTCAACATCTGTCTTAGTTGCCTCAAGTGGCTCTAGCCAGACCACCTGTGATCGGTTATCCTCCCGTCATCCTTCATGCTCTCTTGTCGTACCTCGGATCCCTGGGACAGGAAACTCATTCTCACCCACTCTACCACAAAAAAATAAGTGGAGACGAACAGCACCTAGAGCACGGAAACTTTGCTCCTCTGCAGGGCAAATGACTGCATTCCCTCTCCCACACTGGAGCTCTCCTTGATTCTCCACCTCCTGATGCTACTCTCACAGTTCTCTGTTTCTGCTCTTTCTGTCTTTGTCCCTTGCAGGCTTCTCTTATACTGCCTCTCCTAATGGGGTGCAGGTATGGGATGGCACTACCTCCACAGCAATTATGAGGCACCTGGCTCACATTTGAACTTGCACATGCACACTTAATCAGCCAGGTGCCCCCATCATCCCTGGAACAGAGTGAAATCATGCACGCCCACCCCACAATAGGAGCCTGCACATCATGGGCCAAGATTGATTTATTTATTTATTTAATCTGCCCAAAACCGCATGCCATCTATCACAGCCCACCCAGGGAAACTGTTTCAGCTACCACAGTGTCTTAGAAACTCAATTGTCTTACCTTTTGTGATCCATACACTCCCTGAAGGACTTGGTAACATAGTATAGTGTAGTACAGCACAGCATTCAGTGTGTTCTTGATTAGCACAGTGGCTGCAGTTCTTCAATAAACAAAGTCTTCATGAGAAGATACCAGCATTGCAGTACTGAATTCAGACTCTGTGCTTCTAGACAAATTCAGACTTATCTAGTGCATCTATCCATCTTACCACCTGACCCTCTGGCTCTTCAGAAGTTAAGTGAGCAAATTGTGGTCCATCCAAACTGACATCCATAAAGGTATGGATGGAAGTGCCAAAGACTAGAGACCAATGCCTGGAGTTCCCAGTAATTTTTTTTTTTTTTTTTTTTTTTTTTTTTACAGTAATTTTGCACTTGTTGGTTCAGACAGCAGATATAGTAGCTGATCCGCCCTTTCTAGTCTCTTTTTATATGGGACAGAACTACTCCAATGCTCTGATTACTAGCATTTATGTCCAGGACGTGTGGTGACTCTGTGTTGAGTTAAACAGATTCAGCAATAATGGCCTCATCCAGTTGTGAGAACACAGTCTCACATTATGGTTTCCACCTGTAATCACTGTTCTGGTTGATCAGTGTGTGCGGTGGTGCTGCTGTGTCTGCAAATCCTCTCTTGAACCACTGGTATAGATGACAATTCCAGTAAACTGCAGAGCTCCTGTACATTGGGCTGTGTCCTATTGCATAAACTGGCAATATTCTCAAGGTCATTAGCTATCCCTGCTGCTGTGACCACATGACCTAAAAACTTAGTTTCTCTCTGCAGTAGGTGACATTTTGCTGGGTTCAGCTTAAGTCCAGTGGTCTGGAGGGTGGTAAACACTACCTTTATTTGGGCTAAGGCTCTGTCAGAGTCAGGGGAGTACACCAAGATGTTCGCCAAATACACCGCAACTTAGAATGCCACCCAGCATTCGCTCCATGAAGTATTCAAAGGTGTTCAGGACATTACAAAGTCCAAAAGGCATGACTATGAAATGACACAATCCTTACCCAGTGATAAAGGCTTTTTTTCCCCTTCTCCTCCTTGGGTCTCTTGTTCTAAAGCAACTTGCCAGTGGTCGCTGCATAAATCTAAGTACTTGAACCAGCTGTAGCCGCTTACGTGATCCAAAGCATCATCTATACAAGGTGGCAGTTAAGATTCTGGCTTTGTAACTTTCATTAGCCAACACAAAAGCACCAGCTGCCATCCTTTTTCTTGATGAGGGTTACTGGAGTTGTCCTTGGGTTTGATTGTTCAGTCATGCCTGCCACAGCCATTTCTTCAGCTGCCTGATATTTAGTCAGCGATAGCAAGTGTGGCTGCCCACAAATTAGAGCAGCAATACCTGTGGTGTTTTGGAGCTGGACCAGATCTGTTTTGTTGCAGCCCTTTTCACAAGCAGTAAAGATGTCTAAATGCTTCCCCAGTAGAAGGTGTTATTGTTGGTGTTTCGACAAATCAGCTCTGCTAAATTACCATAAAGCAATGACAGCTCTCCTGGTAATGGAGTTTCATGCTAATGGATGTTCAGGTGTCTGGGTCTGCCTAACAGTGGTGGTGGTGTGTTTTAGCCTTTCTGATTCAGAGGACAGATGCCATTGTTTTGGATTCCCTGCCAGCAGTGCAAACTTGGTGGGAAACTGGACTTATGATTTGAAGGGTGTGGTCATGGTATGATACCAGTAATCAGTATTTGTTTCCCGCAAGGTTATCCTTTTCTAAAGTCCAGAACAGCTCTGTGTGCCAATAAAAAGTCTGCTTCATAGATGCATTGGTCTTGAACTGGAGCCACCCAGAACTCTTATTCAACCCAGAGATCAATGGTAACTTGTAACCTGTCTTTTGACTCATCTAAAATTCTGCTCTAGTGATAGTTTTCAGGTTATCTAGAGCAGTTTCACAAAACTCCAGTTCTCCAAGCTTTTTTCCTCAGGTAGCAGCTCCTCTCTTACTAAAGAGATGGTAGAACTCTTATCTAGCAGGGCTTCAAAGGGGAGAGTTTTGCAGCAATGGCAAGGGCTACTTGAGGACCCAGGTGTGCCAGTGGAGAAAATTATTGTGACCTCAAGTGATGGGGATGATGCTTTCCTTGACATCCTGCTGCTGATTCCTGCAAATGAGGCTCTGGGCATACTGAAGCCTTGTGTCCCTTATGACAGCATCACCAACACAATTTCTACGTGGTGGTGGTCTGATTCTTTCCCGTGTGTCTGGTTATCTGCTTCGCTCTGTGCCCAGCAGGGATGTTGAAGTTTGTTGCCAGTTGAACACAAAATGGTCTCAGCTGTTTCTGCTTCTGGGAGTGCTTTACTGAGGCCTCTGGGCACTGCCAGATGAGCATGTCACTGGAGCTTCGGGGAAGCTAGTGTCCTAAGGATGTTTTGAAGGGTAAGCTTCCCTTGGAGATTTTTCAGGAAATTCTAGGCAACTCTGACGGGTAAGTTACAGTATGTGAGCTGCCAGACATCCAAGCTTCTTGTGTCCCTTCTTTGCTTAGTAGACAGGGCAGCCTGGATGTGTTCTGCAACTTCCTCTGTCCAAACCTCCTCTCAAATGCTAGGGAGACTTGACTGCATTAGTGATATCGGATATCTAACAATGCACTTGCTGCTTCTCCCCCTATGCGATGCACAGGTGCAGTGCTGCTGTTTCCTTATCCCATTTATTGTAGCGATCTATGGCCTGGCGTGGGACGCTTCCCATGATATCTGACCATTATATTGGAGTATGTGAATCTCTTTGTGGGTAGTTGCAGCCATTGCTACAGAGTGCATATAAAATGGTCACAAATGCAACCTAAAACAGACTTTGGTGATTATTTATACTTGGTTCACCAGTGGCGAATAATTATATTGTAGCAAATGGAAAAGGCCATTTTTTTATTGTTGAGCAGATGTTTTGTTAATATAAATGTCGGTATGGTGGAGATTCCTCTTTAGAGATTCATGAACTGCATTCTAATAAAGGATGGTTTATACATCCCGTGTCACGCTGGGTGCGAGGGCCGTGTAGAGATATTAATTTTTCTAACTGAGAAGCACGGATGAAATAGTGCCTGTGCGTCCCAAATGGTGAATTTCAAGGAGAGGCTTGTTACACTAGTGGCAAATTGATGAACGAAGGGCTATATATGCATGAAAAGACATGGAAAATATTTTAAATATCAGCCAATCATGTAGGCCCCCTGTTATGAAGATATCTATGCCCAATGGAATTTAGTGCCTCTCTTGATTTCCTGCAACAGTACTATGATATGGTTGTCATGTTTTCTCATATCTTTGCATGCCATTTCTCATCTAACGCATACTCCCTGCAAAATACTGCCCTGTCTGTCAGTAAACATGCAAGCACAGCTGCCTGCCTGCTGTTACCTCACACACTGCATTGTAAGGTTGCAGGTGTATCACACATTATTGTCATTTTACCAGGATGCTCTGTGATTGACAGTGGGACAGTAAACTTTGTTAAAATAGAATCAAAATGCCATTTATCAGCTCTTTATTCATTCATTTTGGCAAGCACAATATATGTTCTTTTACCAATAAATTCAACTGGAGCTCATCAACAAAGAAAATGAAAAAAGATTTACTAAATGTTTAATAGTAATTATAATAAATCATTATTTGGCACCCAATATCTCTGTGCAAAGACATTTAAAAACAAATTGTTAAAATGTACTGATCCACTTTTATCCATATGTGGTCCCTTGCTCTTACAAATTTACTGAGGTATTTTTTTCTGGGAGGTAAAAATAGGAAACATTTCCACAGGGAAGGCTTTGTTGTGGATCTCAAATTTCACCTCGGTCATATGAGTAGTTAAAACCATGTGAGTAAAATACTGTAGTTTTACATTAAGCTCAGAAAAACAAATGCCTTTTCTGTCATGGTAATCTATCTGCTGTGCCCCATAGCAAAATGAACACTGGGTAGTTAAAATGGTGCACAGTGTCTTTAATAAGCCTATAAGGCAGTCTTCTGTAGCACATTCTTTTCTATTGTGCATCTCCATCCCTTAAACTAGAGGGGACACTCATTTCCACAGCTGAGCCTTTGCTGTAGTAATACATGCATCTGTAAGCTGCTTGCAAAATAAGCACTCTATAGCTACATTTGGAGACAGTATTCTGTATCAATTTCACATTTAATGTACCGGTCTATCCCATCCACTGGAGGAGACACTCATTTCCACAACTGATCCTTTGTCATTGAAATTCTGGTCTGCTTACAAAATGAACACTGAACAGCTAAAATTAAGCTAAACTTATTTAAGACTCTAGGAAGTCTTTTTGTCACATTTTCTTCACTGTTCCCTTTTGTCCTATTCACTGGAAAGGACACTTATTGCCCCAGCTGGAGCAGATACCCTGTCTGCAACTTGCAAAATGAACACTTGACAGCTGAAATTCTTTAATTTTAAAAAGTTTTCCAAAGTCTCTTAAATCACTTTCATGTCTACTATGTCATTCTGTCCCCTCCACTGAGGCATACTCCTGATTAAATAGTCCAAGTTATTTAAAAAGATTGAAGGAAGTCTTCTATATCAGTTTCAATTCTACTTTGCCCCTCTGTCCCTTCCATTCAAAGAGAAATGTATTTCATTGGCTAGGCATTTGTTGTAGAAATGAGTGCCCCCAGTCTTCTGCTTTCAAAATGAACACTGGACAGCGAATTATTGAAAAGGTCTATGACTTACTACAATAACACAGCAATGGGAAAACATACCAGCCACAAAAGGAAGTGTGAGCTGAGAGCAATCAGTGTGGAATGGGACTGCATTAAAGACCCAGCGTTGGTTGACCCCCATGTACTGGGTACTTTGTTTTTCTGCACTTTGAACACAGTACAACCGTGCACCAACCTATTAAAGATCTGGTTACAAGCTCTAAAAACAGTAACATTAAAGGGAGAGCAAAGCAATTTGCACAGAAAATAGGGGGGGGACTACATTTTGTGGCATTTTGTCATTTTCTCGATGACTTGTTTTGGGAAATCTCAAAGTTAACTGTAACACTTCAGAAGAATTGTTTGATTTTTGCCTCAAGCTGTAGCAGCTATTGACAGTTGTGTTCTCATAGTCAAGGGGATGTCAGACAAGACTATTAAGGAATGGGAAATTGCAGGAGTTTCTGCAGCACACTAGGCTAGAATTACTTGCTCAGCATAAATTTGTGGTGCCCCAGGATAACAAAACAGATCTTAGACTGATAACTAAGTAGTGTGGAAAGTCAGTGAGTAATACTGACACAGGCATCACCCTGCTGAATATATAACTCAAAGGCACAAGTCTCACTAAGTTTAGATGATCTTTAATTGCATGTTGAGGAAACAGTGGAAGTTATAGTCAAGAAACTGGAAAGCCAGTTTGAAAATAATGAGGGGAAATATACAGCAGGAAAGCTCATATGGTTCTGTGATCATTTGTTGTTTCTCAGTCTTCTATCATGATTCTTGGCCAAATTTAACCACTTTTGGAGAAAATGAGACTGACACTGACAACTGGTATCAAAGTCTTCTTGAAGAATGCATGTGACGTCAGGGCTGTACAAATGGAGATTACTAAAAATCTGATTAAAGGTAAATTCTCAGACAAGTCTTAACAGTTTGTGGGAAGTCTTTCTGTGCAATGCTGTCAGTTTTTCACGGTATTCTATGTCTTGTTGAGATCATGCTTGTTAGCCTGTTTCAGTAGCTTCGTACGAACATGACCTTTCAGCACAGAGAGAAATAAAATCAAAAGTGCTGATCGCTCAATGTCTCAACCTTGGAGGATTTAGACAGGATAAGCACAGAAGGTCCATAACTTGAGCAGTTTGATCCCAAGTCCCGTGTCAGACATTGGTCTGTTTATTTGTGTATGAAATGAACCAAGTTACACTGGGTGGCCCTCTGACACTGACATTCTGATGATCAGTGACACAGACTCGGAGCCTGAGTGAAATACTTAGTTCTAGCAATGTGTCCATTGTCCATGTTATGTAAAGTTTTAATGTTATTTCTAAGTATGTTATAAATTATAAGTAATTTTGTATGATTTTTGTACAGTATTTCTGATTAACTCGCCAGTAAAAGCTATAGAAGATCATTTAACACTTATTTTGCTCCTTTATCAGTTTTTTTTTCAGTGCAGTTTTTAACCTCTTGGAGGGTACTTTTAAAGGTTGGCCTGCTGTTTTACTATAAACAATATTAATTACATGCATCTGTATTTAATGGACATGAAACAAATGTCTTGTTAATTCAGAATCTGTCTTGTAGGCTTAAGAAGATAGTAATAAATTTTTCTAAACAATTGATATGTTTGGAGAAAAAAATGCATATTTTACATTTAAATTTACATTTAGAGTTATTGTAAGGCTAAGGATATTAGTAGTTTTTGTTTACTGTGTAAGATTTTAGTAATGATTTTAACTCAGTTTGGTAAAATGTTTTGTACTCAGCAGGTACAATTTATGAAAAAAAGGAAAAAATGAGACTGCATGGCTTCCTTCCATTTGTCAAAGTTGTTTTCATGAAAACAATTGACAATAATCCTAAAGTTGTAGTGCCCAAATAGCTAATAAAAATTATTGTACATGCGGATTGTACATAATAACATAGGACTTCGCATTGATAGTTAAGAGAGCGCCACACTGAGCAAATGAATACATAGAAATGTGTTTTAAATTTTCATACTGAAACAGAATAACTGTTCATTGAGAAGTATTGCTACTTAAGCTGTCTACATGCCCACATTCTCTGATAATGACACTCAAAATGGATTCCACACTTGGACAGGGTAGAACAGTAACACATTGTTGAATGGCATTCACACAGTATACAAATACTGCATTACTATCACACCTGAATTATAAAATGTTGCCTTTTATAACCTCAAACACCCTGTGACCTTCTTCACAGCTACACTAGTTATTAACAAGAAAGTGTCTCTTCCAGTGTTATAAAAATGTAGATTCCTGCTATTCATTACTAATTGCAGACACCTGTTTACTCTCTATAGTTCTGATAAAAGAGAATCTGAATATATTTATTAAATAGTGTGTTGAGCTCTTGTATTGGCAAAATGTGATGTGCTTAGGAAATGAAATTAGGAATGAACTACAGGAAAGCAAAAGGCCAGTATGTCATCCAATCTTGGTGATATTACAGATGATGATAAAACTTAATTGGAGGGTAATCAGTATTTAGAATAAGCCATTTCTGTCAGTAAAACAATGACTGGCGACCACATTTGGATAGCATAGAATGACTCTGGCCATTATTTAGATGGGTTGTGTGAATACCACTCAATACTTGTATGGGCAAACAAATAATGCAGTAATATTTTTTCCTAAAGAAATGTTATAAATGTTCCTTAAGAATAGCTTAACTAATAAACCTGGCTACATCACCAAAGCCCTATAAATTTATACATTGAAGTCCACAATTAGATAAGGTGGAATGGCACATATCCCCATTAAGAGAGTACAGAAGAATACTTATGGCATATTTAATTTTAAATTATTTAACTGTAGAATATCAAAAAATAAACTAATTAGGAAGAAAAAAATCACCAGGCAATGTTATATATGAATGATGAGGTTTTTTTTATATTTTTTTTTGTTTGTTGTGATAACTAGTTATAAAAGCTTACATAACAGATGCAATATGAATAAAATAACCACATAAGGAAATTTAAATACTACTGTTTTCTATTCCAAATTGGAATTTAATGTAAAACTGTGTAAAGGGGGAAAGATGCTACAGACTATACAGGTTCACATTGTTATGCAGGCATCATTCGTCCCTACTTTGCATTTTTTTTCCAGAAATATTAAAGTATTTTAACACATTTTATCAATTCCTTAGCTTGAAACAATTTTTGATCTCTGCCTTGTTTCATAAGTGTTTAGAAACTATGCTCCCCACTTTGCATGTGTAAATTGATAGCCCCTGCATGGTATGGTAAATGTGTGTGTGTGTGTGTGTGTGTGTGTGCATGTGTATATCATATTTTCTTAGTAGTATTTGCAGTTATACCATGTAGTACTCAAAATAACATGCTATATAAGTCATGGTTCGGTTACCTCAACTGCTGAGGTCTTTAGTTGATAACAGCCAATTTAGTTTTATCTCGTCTGTTAAATCTTTTGTTCGGTTTCTTTTTTCTTTCCCTATCTTTCTGTAATTATTTTACACAGTTGTCTAATATATGACGAGAAATGGGACACTGCAGCGCTTAACATTTAAAGCACATGGACTGTAAGAAATTGTAGATAGGACTTTAGGAAGGAACCTTGTAATCAGAGTTTTTTGGCAGGGATTTTGTTGCTGTTCACTGCAAACTTTAACTGGTTTTCCCCAGAAGTAAATTTTCAACCTTAGAATCCAGTGTGGCCCCCTAAAACTGAAGCTTTAATGTCTTGCTTAATTAAAGTGAAAACATGCAAGTACTAGCCTTATTTTCTTATGATTTCGGTTTCATTAACTGTGTGATAAACACTAACCCATTACAACTTAAGTTTTAGGCTAGGGTTAGTCTCATTGGGATTGTCTGCATTTTTTTTTTTTTATTTTTTTTTTTAATATACTTTTGGGTAAGGTAGGTATGGGTTCAATTTTCATATTCGTGGATCAGTGCAGCTATAAAAAACTGACTGGCAACTTTAAACTGGCCTCTTGTGAATCTGGCTGGTTTCTGACTTAGAGATTATATAGTGAATTGCCATTTTGTGGACTAATGTAAATACAGTGGTACCTCGGTATATGTCTGCTTTGGAATAAGTCCAACTTGGTATATGTCATGTTTGGACGCGAAAAATTTTGCTTGGTATACGACTCGCGTGCTAGAACACCGTGCGCTACCCTTGTTTACCTCTCTCGAGACAAAGCCACGACTGCCCATGAGCTTCAGTACGCCAGTTGCTAGCATTCAGTGAACAACCTGCCCTATAACTCTATGTGAATTTTCACGTGATTTTGTGTTTTTTCATGCAAATTTGAATTGATTGTTGAAAAGTATAAAGGTGGCATGCGTATCCGGGACATGGCTGCTGCATGCTGTATGCTGAGAACGAATGTTTCTAAGATTGTGAAAAACAAAGACGTTATTATAAAGTAAAGTGAGGTTAAATTTTCATTTACTTCATCTAATTGCTTTTGTATTTATGTATTTTAGTATTAAGCAGTGTTTAAATTATTTTATACAACCCCATCAATATATGCCAATAACAATAGGATTTTTTTTTCATGAGAATGGATTAATCATTTTCCCTTTATTTCTTATGGGAAAAATTTGTTTGGTATACGTCCTATTTTGGTATAAGTCGAAGGATTTGAAACGGATTAAGGATGTATACCGAGGTACCACTGTATGTGAATAATGATACTATAGCTTCATTGAAGCAGTAAGCAACGAGGTGACTTTGCATGTAGTTTGCTTTAAAAGACTGCCTGTGTAGCAACTATAACTACTTGAATAGACAGCAGATGCACAGATATGTCCATTATGCTTTAATCTGATGTAACAAATTATTGCATGGATAGTGTCCCTTCTCCACCTTTGATCTTCTACCTACCAAAAGATCTCTATATACCACTATTAGTGCTGGGTGGTATACCGGTTCATACCAAAAACCATTTATTTTTATGATATGGATTTTTCTTATACCGCAACACCAGTTTAAATAGCCTAAGCAACGTTCAGAATGTGGCATAGCGGGAAACTGTTTAAGGGGGGACCTTTTTCACTGCTGCAATGCTAAACACGCATATAATGGAGTATATGTGCCAGTGGAGGTATTGAACAGTGAAAATGGACAGAGAACATTCCGAAACTGAAGCTGTAGCAGAAGATAAAGTTGAACACGATGACACAGAAGATCTTTTGCCGAAAAAAAAAAAGAGCCGTGTCTGTTGTCTGGAGATACTTTAGTTTTAAA
This sequence comes from Polypterus bichir lapradei, assembly GCA_026402145.1. NCBI lineage: Eukaryota > Metazoa > Chordata > Cladistia > Polypteriformes > Polypteridae > Polypterus > Polypterus bichir. The sequence continues at coordinate 22,770,685 of JANRMT010062837.1, read as the reverse complement.
AGGTCGGATGTGGATCATTATGTTCAAATGTATGAATACTGTTTCTATACTACTGGATAATACTGCAAGCCAAGTTGCACTTGTTTTATTTTTTTGTTTTCAATACTGTGTAATGTACCTGGGTGACATTTCCACTTTAATCTCGATGCTTATGATGTATGATGAGATTAAAGTCGACATGCTGACTTTATTCTCATAATTTGTCATTAAAGTAGAATGTCGTAAACTAAACTTCATCTTAAAATGAATATTTAATTTACTAGATTTTCTCAAACCCAGTCATAAGTTATGTAGCAGATTAAATGCTTTGTGTTAAGTTGTCCCTTAGCCATGTTAATCACTACGTGCTTCTTAAACTGACTTCCTCTGCACTAAGAGGAGGCGCAGGCAGCGATTACCGCACAGAATACATTAATTTCATGGTATTTCTGGTCTCTGAACATTTACAATGCTAAGATAAATACTTTATCATTTTCATGATGAATTGAATTAAAGCATGTATTAATCATAGGGGCACATTAGCGTGGAGGTTCCACTGCTGCCTCGCAGCAAGGGGGTCCCGGGTGTTCCCTGCCTTGAAGTTGCATGTTTTTCTGCGGAGTTTACTTGGCGTGCTTCAGTTTTCTTTCAGAGTCATGTAGGATGTGGGGTTTTGTTATGCTATATTGACCCTGCTAGTGTATGTATTGCTCGTATTGACCATGCGAAGAGCTGGCGCCCTGTCCTGCCTCACACACAATGATTGCTGGGATGGGTGCAGCCCTGAATGGATCGCATGTCATCAAACATGTATAACACAGATTTTTTTTTTTTTTTAAGTTCTGAACACTTTGTGGTCTAAGTTTATAACTAGTTTTAATTTCACAAAGACATTTATCGTGTGATGATTGGTTATATGGAGAAAGATAAAGGAAGGATGGGAACTGGGGGTTTGGTACGTCAGACAGAGAGAGCACGCATGCAATAAAGAAAGCCTACTCATAACATCCATTGAATTCTGTGTTCGTGTCACCGACCACCAGATCACGAATCCAACATTTACACAATATTTCAGTCCAACCTGTGCAATACCCATTCATATATCCAGTTTTTGGAGCCTCATCACACCTGTCGTAAAGTTCTCTACCCTGAACGTACACCTGGGGACCCCTTACTGTGAGGGAGCAGCACTACTACCACTCCACCATCCCCCCCATGTTTAATACCTGCTTTGATGCATTTCATCACGAAAATATCAAGTATTTGTCTTAGCATTCTAAATTTTCAGAGAGCAGAAATATCATGAAGTGAATGTATTCTGTGTAGTGTTGCCTGCTCCGCCTCTTAGTGCAGAGGAAGTCAGTTTAAGAAGTACTTAGCAATTAACAACTGGGTCGGGGAACACTTAACAAAAAGCATTTAATGTGCTAGATTAACTTATGATGGGGTTTGAGAAAACCTAGTAAATTAAACATTTGATTTTAGGATGAAGTTTAGTTTACAGCATTCTACTTTATTCTCATAATTTTGTCATTAAAGTGGAAATGTCGAGAATAAAGTCAACATGTCGACTTTATTCTCGACATTATAGTTTTGTTTTGTTTTTTCCCCCTTCACTGTGTCCATTTTTTTTTTTTTCTTTTTCTTTAACATGGCCCTGATAAGTTTCTGTAGGGCTATACCACAAATAGCATTATAAATGCAAGTTGCAGTTTTATTATTTTATGTATATAGCTTAGCTTGAAGCAAGGTCCATATTAATGCAGTTTGCCTTAATGATGGTTCAGTTGGTAAAGATGTCATCACCAAGTTGCACTTGTTTTGTTTTGTTTTATTTTATTTTTATTTGGTGAATACTATGTAATGCACCTGGGCTTGAAGTCTTCAAGTAATAGTATTACTGGAAGTTGCACTGTTATTTATTTTATTATTATTAGTTTAAATATTCTGCAGTTTAATGATGGTAAAGTTGTTTAAAAAGTCACTTTAACATGTCAGTGAACAGAGATTGTTAACATTAACATAAAGTGTAGTTGGTTTACAAAAATATTTTACTATTTTCTAAGACGTGTTCAGAGAAATCCAACTTTTGACAAGCACCTTTTGGATATTTTACCAAGTCTAAATGCCTCTTTGGATGGTTGAAAATATGTTGTCAAAATTTTAGTTTAAGTAGTTTGCAAATTTTTTTCAATAAAAAGGTTCTATATTTTGACTGCATCTGTCGTGCAATGTGATTCCTTCTCCATTTGTGCCACCCTCTTGAAAACTATCACTTTATGGGGCCATGCAAACCTGTATTAATACTTGTATGCAGACTAAAATGTTGTTTTTTTGTACAATGTACAATTCTCATGACAGTGGAATAAGTTATTCTTAACTGCAGTAATTACAGTAGAAAATGTGGTTAACATCCACTCATGTATTGGGGGGGGGGGGGAATACCGTTGAATACCATGAAACTGGTGTAATTTTGAAAAATACTGTGATATAGAATTTTGGGCATACCGCCCAGCACTAACCACTGTATGCTACTTCAGGGCTAACTGGTACGTTAAAACAGTCCGCATCTTAGAGTGCAGTTGCCATGCTTATGTTTGCAGTCATGCCTCTATGATGGGGTAAAGCAGCATATTGTCTTTGGAATTATTTATTGCAGTTTGATTGTGGAAAGCATAATATTTTACCATTAAATTAGCAGTGCAATCCTCCCCGTGCTTTCTGTATTCTACTTTCTGCTTTGCTAACCACTTGAAGGTTTAACCTTTAAAGTTAGCCAAGTCCCATAAAGTGGGATTACAGTTAAATGTGCCGCCTTTCTCTTAAAATATCATTAGCCAGTTTCATGTGGTTAAGTGATGGTACATGGTGTGTTTTTGTCTTTCTTTTCTCCTTCCTTCTCTCCCCCCTCTTCCTCAAGTTGCCCTTGGTAAAGGTTTTTGCTTAATACATAAACTGACATTTATGGCTTGGCTGCCTCATGGGTTCAGCATGCTTGGTTCGATATCTGCATCAAGGCATTGTCTGGGTCCATCTCTGCAGCTAAAGGATTATTGAGTCTAATCAGAGGTGCTAAGATCACTGGTGGTGGTTTTCTTTAATGTATATCTGCAAAACAGGGGTGATGTCATGGAATAGGCCATTGGAATAATGGTTCCCATTTTAAGAAGGGAGATAACTGTTTTGTTTCTTAAACTGTACTGCAGCATGGCCTGTAAATTAAAGAATCTGATGTTGGCATTTCAGTGAAAACAATTTCCATTTGCTTATCCCCTAATTGGAACAGTTTTTCAGCAATGAAACTAATCTGTACATTTTTTTCACTTTTGTGGTTAGTCACATTGAAAGGTAGCTGACAACTAGCCTATGTTTAATTATGTAGCGTAGAAAAATGATCTTAGCAACTATTTACCAACCAGTGGGGAGGAAAAGGTTTTATTAGTCATTCATCTGGACTTTTAATGCTGACTAAGATATTGATGAGTTACGGATGAATCATGGGAAAAATAAGATGGACATTAAGAAAATCCACTTCCCTATTCTACACTTGTGCATATGTGGGAGAACTATCTTGATCTTTTTCTTTTTTTAAATGTTAGGATTATTAAACTGCAAATTTTACTATCTGAGACATTGTCTTTTCACTGGTTTGCTTGAATTGATTAATGACTTTAGAAATGCAGACTAAAGAGCTTCTCTTTTACTTAGGAGTCTCCAGAGGAGTTGGATTCATAAGATTTGACAGAAGAATTGAAGCAGAAGAGGCAATTAAAGGTCTTAATGGTCAGAAACCCCCCGGAGGAACGGAACCTATTACAGTCAAGTTTGCAAATAACCCAAGCCAGAAAACTAGTCAGGCGCTACTGTCTCAGTTGTACCAATCTCCAAACAGAAGGTACCCAGGGCCTCTTGCTCAGCAAGCTCAAAGGTTCAGGTAAACATTTATCTGCTTGTGATTGTAATAAAAGGCTGTTGCTATTTACAATTTCCTTTTTTTTAGTGGTTTTTGGTTTTGTTAGTATAATTAGTTGGTGTCAAGTGGGCTTAAAGTTGTTATGCCACATGATTCTCAAATTCTTTGCCATATCTCCCAAAAAACATTTCCACCAAATATTTTTTTTCTTCTTCCCTTGCTACTATGGCAAACCTGCTACCTAAATCGCCAAAGAAAAGTATTCCTGTTGCCTAAGGCAAAAGCACATATACACATTCTTATTTTGGCAATTAGTTTTTCAGTCTTCATGGTGCATTAAATCATACTGCTATATATTTGTCATATTACTTTTTTGATTTGGGTCAGTGCTAAATATTACATTTTTGCTATGTACAGTTGTCTTAAGAAGGAAAAAGTGACTGGTCTTATTACTCTCTTCATAATTTCTGTAACTTCCTTAGCCATCCTCAAGTTGTTGTTTTTTAAAAAAAAAAAAAAAAAAAACACACAAAAAACATCTGTATGCACTTAGGTAGCATTCAGTAGCTATAACAGTATAACTGTTTTACAGTATTGTGAATGTTTCAGTTGATTGCCACAGCTGCTACGTCCATTATAAAGAGAAGCCCAAGACGGTTAAGGGGAGAACTAAAAGAAAAGAGGGAGGAGGCAGGTGAGGGGAGAGAGAGAGAGAGAGAGAGAGAGAGAAAGTCATTGAAAATGGCAAATATAGGAGGCAGTCAGGATCGAACCGGGGACTCTTGATTACAAGTCAGCAAATCTTACCGCTACACCACATAAGCTTTTGTATTGTCCTTGAACTTTTGGTGAAAGTGTTTATTTGATCTTTGGACTTCAGGCTTCTTCCACCACCTCCTCCGTCCCATTCCCTTTTAGTTGAGTCTGATTGAGTTGTCAATCATTATTGTTATAACTTTTTAAGATAAGGTGATCCAGTAGTAAGTTTTTACTTATTAATTCATTACTTTTCAAAATAAATTGATAGGGTAGTTTTATTCACTGTGAAGACCTTCCATAATCTGTAATGTTCATGTTTTTTTTTAATCTCATTAAGAAATATGTGAGTAACAAATATGTACTATTTCAATTAATTTCACATTTCTAAACCAAAATTAAATTTAAGCAAACCAAAATCAATTTTCATACCATTCTATTTTTTTAAGCAATTATTTAATTTATTTAAAGCACATAACATTCCATACAATCAATTAAAACTTAACAAAATTTAATTTAACCCCCATACATGAGAAAAAGAGAGGACAACAGCCAGAGTAAAACTTTTGAGTGTAATATAAAGGAAAGGTGACTTTCTCCCCAATATAAGTGCTTTTTCTAAAATATTGATTAGTTCCTGCCACGTTTTAAAGTTTTGAACAGAATTTGACTTTTTCTAATTTCAAATAGTATATAACATCAATACTTTCTAGAATGTTATGGGTAACTGAACATATTCCAAAAATAAGCATGAATTTCTATGAAATTACCTTCATTGTGACTGGAGTCCCCTTTAATGTCTGTAGCTTGTCAATCTTCATAATCATTAATATATTAAGACCTTGTATGTAGTATATGAAATTATATTTATAGCAGAATTGTTTTAGAATGTTTATTTTGTGTACATAATGATTACAGTCATTTAACTTAAGTGTCAAAATGATTAAATCATTTGTCATATTTCTTGATGGAATCATCTGGTTTGGTAAACATGATTGTTTAAGAGAGTGAGACAATAATGAAGACTGAGGAATGTATTGGAAGTTCCAGTCAGTAGAAACAATTATCTGATCATATACAAATATAAAGGTAATATGAAACGATATAACAATAATACAATTCAAAAATTTTTTTTTTACTTATTCAAGCATGTTTTGGAGCGTTATTTTTGGAATATGTTCAGTGCTTTCTAGAATGGCTGAAAATTGATTCCAGGAAATTGATAGATTATACACTTCAGATGTGTTACTCATATTTCTTAATGAGGTGGATTAAAAATAATTGCATAAATGATGGAAAAAGCATCATGAATTACATGAAAATTAATTATGGAAGGTCTTCATAGTGAATAAAACTACTGTAACAATTTATTTTTAAAAGTAATGAAATAAAAGTAAACAATTACTGCTGGATCATCATATTAATATCACAATATAATCACTTAATTATATATCACTTTGTAATTCTTGTCATGTTAAATATTTTAATTAAACAGCATGTTACTTCAGAACTGCAATTGGGTGGTCTTCGGATTTTGCGAGACTGTTTCGCTGTGAAGCTCGCAGTATGGAGTTGAAAAGATCAAAATCACATGAATTAAATACTCGAAGTAAGGTATTCTATCCATCAAAGTGGCATCAGCTACAAAGGACAAAGAATTGTGAGAAATAGAGGTGCAAATCTCCACCTGAAGATCTACGCTATTTGAATCTTGAAAATGAAAATGCAAAGTGGAAAATTAATATTCAATGAGCAGCAGGTGGCGCCAGTGCTTATTTGATTTGTGCTGTTTATTTTGGCAGCTTCCTTGCTGTTCAGGCTGAAAATGAAATTGCATATGGGGTCTCATATACAGTGGTACCTTGAGATACAAGTTTAATTCGTTCCATGGCCGAGCTCGTAAGTCAAAATGTTCGTATCTCAAATCAGTTTTCCCCATTGAAATTAATTGAAATGAGATTAATTCGTGCCAGCCCCCAAAAAACCACCCCAATTTTTTGTTAAATGTTTTCAACATAAGAAAAATATATTTATAATGAACAAATATTGTATACAAACAAAATAAAACCTAATACATAAGAGAATCTAAAGAAATGTTGGCAAAGCCGATTAGCGTATTGTAATAGGTTTTTTTTTCTTTTCACTTCACTTTTTGCTTAACTAAATTTTCTTCTAGTTTTTTTTTTTTTTTTTGCCACGCTTTCATCACTTTCATTCTTGAGGTGTTTCAATAGAAACCTATCCAAGGAGCTTTGTTTAGTCCTCCTCTTTAGAATGTTTCTGAAATGAGTTAGGCAAGTGTCATTAAATAGCGCCGCTGCACGACCAGTTGCAACTTTTTCAGGGTTTCTTTTCAATAAAGTCAAGTGTTAGGCAAGTGTCATTAACTGATGCCGCCGCATGGTCAGTTGCAACTTTTTCAGAGTGTTTCTTTAAAGTTCGAAACTTTTTCCCACATTGCAAACACTTCCTTTATCTCACTTTAAGAGAGAACCTCCTCCACGATACCGATCTCCTGCAGAACCTCCGTATGTTGCCGTATCTGTATTTCCGTCAACTCCTCCATCGTCAGTTCCTTGGAATGTGCAGCGACAAGCTCTTTGATGGCTCGTATTTCAAATTTTGGCTCGTAACTCAAGGCAAAAAATCGACCTAGTGACAGCTCGTATGTCAAAAAACTTGTACATTGGGGCACTCGTATCTCAAGGTACCACTGTATATATTTTTTTTCATTGTTGCAACATTCTTGCATGTAGACTTTGAAAATGCAAACTTTCTTTTGCATTTTCATTTTAGAATTTTCATTTCCTTTTCTGCAAAAAAAAAAAAAATACCTTGCATAGTTTCTGTGCCGTGCATCAGTTGCTCACCAATTAATTTCTTTGACAGTAATTTGCTACCCTCTGACACATCTTGCCATTATGACACCAGTTATTTCTGCTTCTGCTCTAGTTAATCTGTAAATCTAAATATTAAGTATTCCTAATTGTAGACACAGTGCTTTGGACAGTTAATACTCTTAGAATGTTTTTTAAACAAAGTGAATTTTTGCACATGGTAAGTTATTCATTTTATCATTAAAAGACAAACTTTTTTTTTTTTATATTAAACAGTACAAGTGCAAAGGGAAATGTATAACATTCCTGCTGACAAATGTATGGTGCTAAAGTGGAATCCTAAATTTTAAAAACTGTTTTCAAATGTTAGTTTTTAAAATAACATGGTGTGCAGGGTTTTAATGAATATGCATTAACTGCTAAATGCATGTCAGTTTTCTCCTCAAATGTTGGACCTACGAACCTTTGTTCCTTAAAGCCAGAAAATGTGTGTGTATTCATTTATACTGTTTGTGATGCTACTAAAGTTGCAGGTAACATGTACAGTACATCAGCAAGGCTGTTGACGGGTTTATTTTGGTAGAAAAGTCTTTCGTCAAACTAAATGAAAATCGCATTTTGTTGCTTGCTTTTTTTTTTAAATGTCTCTATGAAAATGATACTAAATTCTTATTCTCTTTCTCTTAAGGTTATATAACATTACCTTGTAAAATCCATAGGCATTTAATTGCTGACTCAATATTTACTCCGTATAAGTGAATACAGATATTTCTGTTAAAGTCCACTGTAGTGACCTAGCAAACAATCCATAATTGTTTCCTGTTTTGCTGAGTTCTGTGCCAGTCATTTCCTTGTAGGCCTGACACAAATGATTTTGTAAAAGATTAACAATTATTGATTAATCTAATGACTGACTTTGACCAAGTTGTTCAAGTAGGATGTCCGTAAATATTGAATAATTGATTATATTTGAAAAACCTAAAAATTTCAACAAGATAAACAAGACAATACTGTTAACCATAAAATTAAGTCAAAAATGCCAAAAAGTGAAAAATATTTTTGATTAATATTGGACTTGTTAATATGATGTCAGCAGTGCAACTTGAAGCAACACCATATAATTCGGCTGTTATATTCTTTCAGACTTCAGTGTTGCAATGGCCCATCTTAAATTGAGTTAGATGCTATTCAGAGACATCATGAATATATCTGCGTCTTTGGTTCAAAGAAGCCTAGTAAGGTTTGTAAAGTATAAGTCATACAAACTGAAATCATATCACAGGAGAGAGGCAACCCAACACTTAAACAGAAAATTGATTTAAAACCAATATTATATACTTTTACAGTTGCAAAGCATCAAATGACTATGTTAAACTTTTTAGTAACAGTTGCTTTTTGGACAGGCAACTTCAAGGTCCAGCTTCACACTTTGCTCTGCAGGCTGCAATGGTGACAAGCAGGGCTCAAGATATGCGTTTGTTCGTTTTTAGATTCTTATTTGTCAGCAACTTCACTTTTTCAAAAGCAGACAACTAGATTTCTAAATCGGTAGATTACCACATACAGTAAGTGCACATTAATAATCCATCAAAAATGATTTGCAAAAGATTCTGTGCAACAAACAGATGAATTTACTCAAAACAGTTCTTTTGCTAAAAAAATTATTTTTTTCAGACACAGGATGTAAAGAGAAATAGGAAAAAACCTTTACACCAAAGAGCACTTCATAAGCGCTGTTCAGTATAATTCTTCCAGAGTGCTCCTTTCTGACAAGGCGAGGGCAGTGAGGACGGTAATCAGCCTATCTTCACTGATTTAAGTTTGACCAATGCTGATATGTAGTTTTCTTTCAGATTAAAAATGTGACAGAATTACAAGATAGATACTTTATTAATCCCCAAGGGGAAATTCACATACTCCAGCAGCAGCATACTGATATAAACAATTTTAATTAAAGAGTGATAAAAATGCAATGCAAGTTATAAAATGCAAGGTGGAGAGTGCAAGGCAGGTGTAACAGTCTATAAACTTCTATAATGTTAACCTTTTACCCCACCCCCGGGTAGAATTGGAGTCGTATAGTGTGGGGGAGGAACGGTCTCCTCAGTCTGTCAATGATACTGTTCAATGGATGCAGTGGATTCTTCATGATTGACAGGAGCCTGCTCAGTGCCCGTCGCTCCGCCACTGATGTCAAAATGACCAGCCCCATGCCTACAAAAGATCCTGCCTTCCTCACCAGTTTGTACAGGCGTGAGGCGTCCCTCTTCTTTATGCTGCCGCCCCAGCACACCACCGCATAGAAGAGGGCACTCGCCACAACCGTCTGATACATCTGCAGCATCTTATTGCAGATATTGAAGGACGCCAGCCTTCTAAGGAAGTATAGTCTGCTCCGTCATCTCTAGCACAGAGCATCAGTATTGGCAGTCCAGTCCAATTTATCATCCATTTGCACTCCCAAGTATTTTATAGGTCTGTACCCTCTGCACAAAGTCACCTCTGCTAAACACAGGGTCCGGGAGGGGCCTGGGCATCCTAATCCACCACCAGCTCCTTGGTTTTGCTAGTGTTTAGGTGTAGGTGGTTTGAGTAGCACCATTTAACAAAGTCCTTGATTAGGTTCCTATACTCCTCCTGCCCACTCCTGATGCAGCCCATGATAGCAGCGTCGTCAGCGAACTTTTGCACGTGGCAGGACTCCAAGTTGTATTGGAAGTCCGATGTATATAAGCGGAACAGGACCGGAGAAAGTACAGTCCCCTGCGGCGCTCCTGTGCTGCTGACCACAATGTCAGACCTTCAGTTCCCAAGACGCACATAATGAGGTCTGTTTGTAAGATAGTCCATGATCCATGCCACCAGGTATGAATTTACTCCCATCTCTGTCAGCTTGTCACTAAGGAGCCGAGGTTGGATGGTGTTGAAGGTGCTAAGTCCAGAAACAGAATTCTTACAGCACCACTGCCTCTGTCCAAGTGGGAGAGGGATCAGTGTAGCATATAGATAATGGCATCCTCTGCTCCCACCTTCTCCTGGTATGCGAATTGCAGAGGGTCAAGGGCGTGCGAACCTGTGGCCTCAGGTGGTGAAGCAGCAGCCACTCCATGGTCTTCATCACATGTGACGTCAGAGCAACAGGCCAGAAGTCATTCGGCTCACTAGGACATGATACCTTTGGGACTGGGGTGATGCAAAATGTTTTCCAAAGCCTTGGGACTCTCCCCTGTTCCAGGCTCAGGTTGAAGATGCGCTGTAGAGGACTCCCCAGCTCCAATGCACAGGCCTTCAGTAGTCATGGCATTACTCCTTCTGGACCCGCTGCTTTGCTGGCACAAATTCTCCTCAGCTCTCTGCTTACCTGGGCTGCTGTAATTATGGGTTGGGGGAAACACTCTCCTATGCTGGTATCAGCAGAAGGATGGGTGGAGGGTGCAGTACTCCAAGGTGAGAGTGGGTTAGGGTGGTCAAACCTGTTAAAGAAGTTAATCAGGTTTGCTCTCTCCACGTCTCTCTCGATGGTGGCACCCTGCTTCAAGCTGCAGCCAGTGATCTTCATCCCATTCCACACTTCCTTCATGCTGCTGTCCTGCAACTTTTGCTCCAGCTTTCTCCTGTACTGCTCCTTTGCCGCCCTGAGCTGGACTCGGAGTTCCTTCTGCATGCGCTTGAGCTCATGCTGATCACCGCCTTTAAAAGCTGTTTTTTTCAGGTTCAAAAGGCCCTTGATGTCACTTGTAATCCATGGCTGCTTGTTCACATAGCAGCGTACTGTTCTTACTGGAACTACAATGTCCATACAGAAGTTGATGTAGTCAGTAGTGCAGTCAACAACCTCCTCAATGTTCTCACTATGTGACCCCTGCAGGATATCCCAGTCCTTAGTTGCAAAGCAGTCTCTCAGAGCCTGCTCTGCCTCAGGGGACCACGTCCTGAATGATCGTGTGGTTGTAGGTAGCACCTTCGCTCTTGGTTTGTAGTGAGGCTGAAGCAGAACCAGGTTTTGATCTGCTTTCCCAAGCGCAGGGAGTGGGATGGTACTGTATGTGTCTTTAGCGTCTGCATACAGTAGGTCAATAGTCCTATTTCCCCGGGTGTTAGAATCCACATACTGGGAAGAAGGCAGGTAATGTTTTGTCCAGTGTCACATGGTTAAAGTCTCCAGAGATTAGCACAAGTGCCTTGGGGATGCCAGCCATGGCCTAAATACCTGGTATCCGTGAAAATGCAACTCTGTCCAAAGTAAAACTCGCAAGTGCATTTAACAGACTAGTCTGTCATTTTTAGCTATCATGTACACTAAAACAATATTTTAATTCCGTGCAATTGTTGGTAATGGTAGTACAGTAAGTGACAAGTGCATTTAGCAAACAATTTATCTGTTCTTTCCAAAGAAATACGGTGGCTCTAACCTTTGTACTGATACTAGCCATTAGCATCAATTTCTGTAGTTAACCAGCTTCACAACACTAAAAACTATTTTCAAATTAGAACTTTGTCTAATATTCTTAGAAACATTGCTGAATGTATTTCTGCTGATAAGGCTACTCAAAAACATTATACATTTGCGTGCAGTATTGGGAAATAGCAGGGTTAACTAGTTAAGAAAATGATTTGATTAAAACTGTTTTGTTTAGGAGAATTGGTCTTGTCCGTTATGTGAGATGGACATCTGAAGCAGAACTCCATTAGCAGCAGTGTTATTTTTTTCTTTTATTTCTTTTATCATCCCGAGGTATCCTGCATTTAAACAACCCGAGGAGTTTCTATTACAGTATATGCATGCATATATAAACATGAGCGGCAAGAAAGGGGCTCAGAAAGAAACGGAAAAGAAAGCTTTGTCCAAGCCTAGACAGGCATCAAGTCCAAGTTCAAGGTACGGCCTTTCAGAGACTAACCTGGAACAGACAGGCAAAAGCACAGATTTCCTGGGACCTGGCGCTGCTGCATCGTCTCCAGCCAGGAACAATTGTGCAAGTTATTCAGGTCACGATAGCTCGTCGATTTCAGAAGATTCATTGAAACTGAAAATGGCCTTGCCTTCCATGTTGTCATCTACTCCTTGCGAGCTAAGAACATTGAGATTAAATGGGATTTTTTCTTCACCTGCAGAGCACGAAGACTGAAACAATCTGTCCGAACTAAAGGTAATGATCACCACAATGGCCACTGCTCAAGACATAAAGGAGCTCAAGATATAAAAGAAATTGATGATATAAGGAAAGAAATAAAGGACATACACAAGACAAGCGAGAAGCTGCTGCAGGATATTAAAGACCAGGAGAAATGCATAAATAATCGTTTTGAGGCAGCCTTAAAAGGTATTATAGAAAAAAAAAATGAACAAATTCAGGAAAATAAGTGAAAGTTGGAGAATAAACTGAGAGCACTTGGCACTTGGACGACGTTAAGCAAACGTTCACGATTCAAATTGAAATAACCAAACAACTGGCATCTACAGCTGACACAAAAGCAATGGCTGCAAATTCCAAATGCAAAACACTCGGAGTCTGACTTGCTGCAGTGGAAGATGTATATAGAAGGAATAATATTAGAAATGAAGGTCTCCCTGAGAATTGTGAAAGTCCAAACCCAGTAAAATTCATAGCTGAACTATTCTCAAATAATTGGAGGTAGCAGCAGCTTACCACATGTGGGGATCAAATACCTCTAAACCTAGGACGGTTACTGTGCATTTCGAAAAATTACAATCTAAATTGTAAATAATGTTAGTTCTCGGATAGAAGCGAGATTATATTTGAAAATAACCGCATTCGTATTTTCTGTGATTTCTCACCCTCAACAGCTGCTAAATGTGCTGCTTTTTACACCATTAAACAGCACTTGCAGAAAGCGGAGATCAGATAAGCCTCTTGTATTTGCCAAACTGAAAGTGACATTCAAGGCAAGCTCTACATTTTTATTACTATGGAGGAAACCGAGAAAAAGCTAAGAAAACTGATCCTGTCACTTTTTAGAGTCATATCCTGTCATGGCATGGCAAAGATCTTACCAGCCGTTTGATCCGCTTGCAATGATACTAGTAGTAATTATACATCCTTTTTCCTTCTCACCCACTTTGTTTATGCTTTAACTAGCCAACCCATGGCATAGGAAACACCGCATCATTATCAACGTGAACAGTCAACGTGGCTCACAGGTGCATGTGGACTGTAGCACATACCAAAGCGAGTGAGGATGTGTTTGGTGATGTGTGGGGGTTGGTCACATGAGCAAGCAGTGTGCATGCCTCGAGAGCGAGGGTGGACACGAGAGGAGGATAAGAGTTGGCGGTCGGGGCTCTGTCGCGCATTCCCCATGATGCGGCAGGTGGGTTAGAGTGGGCGGTCTGGGCTCTGTCGTGGTCGATTTATATATACAGTGGAACCTTGGTTCACGACCATAATGCTTTCCAAAACTCGGGTCATGAACCGAAGTAATTTCCCCCATAGGATTGTATGTAAATACAATTAATCCGTTCCAGACTGTACAAACTGTATGTAAATATATTTTTTTTAGCACAGATATAATTAAATAGCAAAATACCCACGCTTTGCAGCGGAGAAGTAGTGTGTTAAAGAAGGAAAGAAAAGGAAACATTTTGAAAATAACGTAACATGATTGTCAATGTAATTGTTTTGTCACTGTTGTGAGTGATGAGTGTTATATATAATATAGTATGTATCTATACTAATAAAAGGCAAAGCCCTCACTGACTGATTCACTCACTCATCACTAATTCTCCAACTTCCCGTGTAGGTAGAAGGCTGACATTTGGCAGGCTCATTCCTTACAGCTCACTTACAAAAGTTAAACAGGTTTCATTTCGAAATTCTACGCGTAATGGTCATAACTGGAAGCTGTTTTTCTCCATTTACTGTAATGGAGATGAACGCGAACGCCGTGGGGGCGGAGTTTCGTGTGACATCATCACGCCTCCCACGTACTCACGCAGTAGGTAGAAAACCAGGAAGAGGCCCAAAAAGCGCTGAAGAAAACATGCATTATATAATTGAGAAGGCAGCGAAACAATAAGAAGCGAGCGAGTGACATATACAACCATATTCATGAGTTCTGCTACTTCGGAAACAAAGCACGATGTAAACCTAAACTTTAAATTAAGTTCATAGACAGGCTGCCGCTGGCGTTTTGTAAATTAGTGCCTGCCCATATAAGGCCGTCCGTCAGCGGCAAACCAATAGAAACACTGCCACGGGTAATTATTCACGGGTGAAGGACTGTGCTTATGCAGAGGAAGATGAGATGGTCAGGGTGGTGTTTGGCACAAACTCAGCGAAACTGCGAGAGAAAGTTTTAAGTGCCGGGACTTAGGTAACATTAGATACAGCCATGGACATAGCACGACATGGCGCCAGCACAGCTGGGAAACTTCGATGCATGTACACCGAGCGGCTCACGTGAACTGACGCAGTGCACAGACAAAAAGCAACAGTTCCAAAGAGCGCTGAACAAAAACCGAATTACACAATTGAAAAGGCAGCAAAAAAATATGAAGCGTCTGATACATACAAGCATATTATTCATAACTGCAGCTACTGCAGAAACAAAGCACACGGTGGAAAAAGTGAATGTCCCGGTAAAGGAAGACAGTGTTAAAAAAAAACCCGTGCATGCAGTGTGTCAGGTCTCAGATAAAGAAGACGAGCTGTTTATTGATGCAGTAAGAAACAAATCTTTTTCATAGCTTCTTTAACACACTACGTCTCCGCTGCGATACGCGGAGATATATATATATATATATACCCCGATCTACATACTCGAATAATGAATACTTTATTCGCAATCAGTGATTGTTTTGGTAAAGCCATACTCAGTGTATTCATTAGATGAACAGTAAAAAAGTAAGAGCGAGGGGAGAGTGACTTATTGAGGCATGCAGGCAAAACCACAATAGCACGCGGGCTCGATGAACGAAAAAATATATCTTTTCAAGTTTTATTTAGTCCATATGTGTCAAACTCAAGGGCGGCGGGCCACATCCGGCCCGGCGTGTAATTATATCCGACCCACGAGATCATTTTATATACTGTATTATTGTTATTAATGGCCCGGGTATATGAAGCGCTGGTAACACAATAAACTACAGATCCCATAATGCAGCGCTTCAGCTGCCTTGCCGAACACTTACCGCGTTAATCAAATCTAGCTTATGGTGCAAGTTATTGTGAAGCTAGCCCACACGATGCCGAAGAGAAAAGGTGATTCTGAACATAGAGCCTTTAAAAACCGATGGGAGGCTGAGTATATGTTTACTGACATTGCCGGTAAACCCGTGTGTCTCATTTGTGGAGCTAATGTGGGTGTAATTACAGAATTTAATCTAAGACGGCACAATGAGACAAAACATCAAGATAACCTGAAAGACCTGAATGCAATGCAGAAGATACAGAAAGCAGAAGAATTAAATAAGAATCTGACACTTCAGC
>JANRMT010062837.1:22714187-22724750 GCA_026402145.1 Polypterus bichir lapradei | reverse complement strand
CAATCAGAGCACGCAGTTAAGTTCTCCTGACTGAGAAGCTAACCAATTAGAGCACGCAGTTGAGCTCCTGCATGCTGAATGCAGTGTTAACCAGGAAGTCTCATCTCGCTCATTCAGCATCAACGTGTTTCGCTGTGTAAAGAGTTGTGCTCTTTAGTGTTTATCTTTGTGCATGGTCAAGCCCTTCATTATGGCTCCAAAACAATCTGCTACTGCTTCAGGGGCCGTGCCCAAGCGTAAGAAGATGATGTTAACGATTGCCGAAAAGGTAAACGATTTGGATTTGTTGAAGGCTACGATTCTTTTTATTTAAAAAGTAGGAAAGGAATATAAGATCTACGGCTGCAGTGTCCTTTTAACAAGGGTGCAAAACGAGTTGTAAGTAGATGTAATAAGGCAGTAGTCTGGATGGAATCTGCTTTAGGGATTTGGATTGAAGACTGCCAGAAGAAGAACAACGGCAGTGCTACACAATCGCCTGAAGTGGCTCCTTTACAAGGGCTGTAACGCTCTCCTTTGTTGTGCAGTAAAATCAAACTCATTGTTATCGGACAAGTCATCGTGTCATTGTTGGTGAGTAACCATAATTAATTTTCTTCTTACAGTGCTTAGTACATGTACGTACGTTTAGTGTCACTGTACACACATTTACTGTATACTATTTTCTTGCATTGTACGTATTTATTGCTGGTGGCCTGTCTATCGTAATGGCTGTAACATATGTGATATCGGAGACACTCAATATCTTTAAAATATTTAGGTTTTACTGTATATAAACAGTGTTTTTATATACATAATTTCAATGAATCTTACCTAATATCTAAGAGAATACAAAGGGATTATGCTGTATAACGAATATTTATAAACAGTGCGGGAGAGGTTATAAGGGCTTAAAATATATAAAAATAACCATACAAACATATGGTTTCTACTTCGCGGATTTTCACCTATCGCGGGGGGGTCTGGAACACAACCCCCGCGATAGAGGAGGGATTACTGTATATATTTACTAACTTTATTCAGGGGTGTGTGTTTTTTTTTCTCACCAGTCTATCAGCTAGACATTCATAATTCAGGTGCAATTATTTTGGATTGCCATTTTAGTAATGCAGAACTAGTTTCTTACCAAAAGTTTCTTACCAAAGTTCTTCAGAAAGACACAAAACTAACATGCTTAACAAGTTTACAAGACGGACACATTTTTCTGTTAACACTGGAATCCCTGAAGCCTACGGATAAACATGTCTAGAAGAATGTGGGTAAATGTAAAACAATTATCTTGCTGCGGTAATGACAACATGCAGACGTGAAGTATATGATGTGTGAAGAAGTCCAAATATCAAGCACTTTCATGAAAGGTATAACAAAACAAGTGCACTTTTATTCATTCAATTTGCATGGTACCATCAATGATGATTGAATGGTAGGCTTGATTTCCGTGAGTGTGCATCCTTGCCCAGTTGCGGGAGGCTGTGGTCCATCTCCGCTTCATCGGCCTTCTGTGGTGTATAATTGGAGTACTGCACCCACGGAGGCATATAAGGGAGAGCTTTCATGACAAGACGAAGAAAGGAGGTTAAAGAGAGGAGCTAAGAGAAAGGTGGGAGTGAGAGAGAGAGAGAGCGAGCTGGTGTAAGACTGGAGGAAGCAGGTGGATGGGATTGTAGCCCCTTGAAAGCGCGTGTGGCCGGTGCTCAGGAGGGGGCTGAGGAATCTCCCCTGTTGAGTGACTATGGAGCAGGACTGACCATTGTGGTCATGGTGCGCTCTTGTCAGGAGGAGACAGTGATTGGCAGCAGTCTCCACCATGAGTAGCCAGGTATTAGCAGTGGTACAAGCGGAGCAGGACTAAGTAGCTCCCCATAGAATGCCATGAAATTGTCGGCAAGGGCACCGGCCGGGAAAAAAGGTTGTCTACATCTGTTGAATGGACATCTCTCTATGCTGTGAGTCCCAATCAGGGTAAGACTGAGAGATGTCAGTTTTAAAAGGAAAGCACTAGGGTTCTAAATTGTAAACGTTCATTTCCTGCCTGTGTGTTTTAACCTCGCTTTTAATGGATCTATTTGACTGGTTTTTAGCCTCCACTTTACACTGTTTTATGCATTTATTTATTTATTGACTGATGAAGCACTGCACTCTTTACTGTATTTGGACTCTGTTTTTAATAAAAGCACTGCCACTTTTTCTCCTACCACTTGCTGTGTTTCTATGTATGTGTATTAGATTCAAACCCAATGAATAACTATGTGGAGAGCAAAACCTTAAAGCAGCACTGCTACTGGACGTACCTTTCTTTGGAAATGCAATGACTTAACAGTAATTGCCTGTCTTTTGAGAAATCCATCTTGTGAGATAAACAAAAGGAAGCATCTTTTATATTCTCTGTGAGAAATTTAACCAAAACCTTAAAAGTGCTGTTTAGGTGGATTCAGGTCTTGGGGTACATGCAGGTCTGTCAGTGACATCAATGCCTTCATCTAGGAACTGCCTACACACTCTGACCACATGAAGCTAGCCATTGTCCTGCACAATGGGAAGCCAGAGCCCATTACACCAGTGAAAGGTCTGACAGTGGCTCTGAGAATTTCATCCCAGTACCTAACAGCAGTCAAAGTACTCTTGCCTAGCTAGTGGAAGTCTGTGACCCTCCAATGGTATGCTTCCTCAGGCCATCACTGACCCACTGCCAATCCAGTCATGCTTGGTAATGTAGGCTGCATAATAGTCTGTCGCATGTTCTCAGTGTGAATTTGATATCATCTGTAAAGCGATTGGGACACCAATGGCGGAAATGCCAATTGTGTTTTTTTTTGTTGTTTTTTTTTTTTATACAGTGAGGGGCTGTGAGCACAGGTACAACTAGAGGACTTTGGGGCCTCATGCCACCCTCATTGAGTCTGTTTCTGACTGTATGGTCAGAAACATGCACACCAGTAGCTACCTGGATGTCATTTTATAGAGCGCTGGCAGTGTTCCTCATGTCCTTTTTTGGACAAAAGGAGCAGATACCAGTCCCATCACTGGGTTGGTGCCCTTCAATGGTCCTGTCCAGCTCTTCTTGTGTAATGGCCTGTCTCCTGGTATATCTTCCATATTCTTGAGACAATGCTTGGAAACTCAGCAAGCCTATTTGAGATGGCATGTATAGATGTGCTATCCTGGAGGAGTTGGACTACCCTTTGTGGCATAAATCTCCTGCAGGTACCACCTCATGCTGCTAGTAGTGACAACAGGTTGGGAGTGCATAGCAAAAGTAAGCAAGAATCAGTCAGAAGGGATATGAAGAGAGCAATTGCCTGTGGCCAACACTTGCAAAACTATTTCCTTTTGGGGCTTTTCTTACTGTGGCCTTTCCAGTGCACCTGTTGTCACTTTTATTTGCACAAAAGCAAATGAAGCTGATTCACAATCACTTATGCTTCCTAACTGGACAGATTGATATCCCTGAAGCTTAATTGACTTGGTATTAGAGTGTGATGATTGTGTTTCCTTAATTTTTTGAATGGTATATTTGACCATTTTCAAACAATCACAAAGTGTATAACTTTGAAAATACTTCCTCTTACCTAGCAGTTTAGATAGTGTGAGTAACTTTTAGAAAATGCTGGCATGATTATAATGTGATCAGATACTGACTTCAGTTTACTTTGGTTAATTCCCTTCATGATCTCTTTTTACTGAAAGGATAGTCTGTTTCTAACTTAAGTATCAAGTGACATTTTTGCTGTATTTATTTTGGGCAGGATTTCCAGAGTTTACTTTAGGGCCTGGCTGATATCAGGCACCGAGCTATGGAGCTATTATTGGGCATCTACATATGTATTGGTTTAATCTGAACCTTGGCCGGTGGCATGCTGCACTTTTATTAGGTTGCCTTTAGAGTATAAATGACTTCATTTGAAAAGCCACTCTCTTTGACCAATGAGCACAGTGACAGTAATGTACAAAACATTAAGAACATGTCTGATACTCGATTCCAGGAGCTTTAAAACAAAGGTTTGTGTGCATTCCATTCCTGATGACTGACAATAGGTATCCATTGTTAAAAAAATGACCTAAAGCTATTCATATACAGTTAAGCTTGAAGTTCTTGATTTTTGTTAAAATGGTATATTCCAGGTTTATCTGTTTTTCCCCCTATTGTCTCCTCTCCTGCCAAAATCGCTGCTTCTCAGACTACACCAAGTATGCAACAGGTTTTCAAAGGTCAGACATTTATACAGTTGGAAACGGTGCTGTTGGTCATGAGGTACTCCATGGGGCTTTAGATTAGGTACCAGCAATGTTGAGGGTAAGGAGGATGATGTTATGTGATAAAATGAAAATGGTTATGTGTAAATCTATATCTTTATCTGATGAAATATGAGCAGGGGATCCTTAGGGTAGGATAGGTTGTGTAATATTGTGATTTTTATCGTTGTTTTAATCATGCCCCTAAGTATGGGCTGTGGTCAAAGGTCTGGTAGGTAAAGATTTAGATTCTTTGACTTTTGATAAATATATAGAGAATCAAGACTTTTTTATATGCTGTAAAATAGCTGGAGTGATCCTCACTGAGTAAATGTTTTCCAGCTTTCCCTACATTTCTTTTACCAGTTAAAAAAAAAAAATGGTATTGATACAGGATTCATCTACTTGTACATGATTTTTGCATTCATCTTTTTAGGATATCCAGGTAGAATAATCCTAAAAATGGTAGTTGGTGAATGTTTAAATCCAACTTCTCACAGCATAATAATCAGTACACTTGATTTTAGTTTTAAGCTAACCTGTACTATATCATGTACCGAGAAGGAGAGATTGCATTTTGCTTCTACTGTTTCCCCGAAAATAAGACCTATTCCAAAAATAAGCCCTAGCATGATTTTCAGGCTGCTCTGTAATATAAGCCCTACCCTAAAAATATAAGCCCTAGTCAAGATAGTCAGCTGAAAAGTAAGGCGCCTAAGGCCAGGTTTATACTTCACACAATGTGACGCGTGTGCCCGAAACATCCATTAAATTCCGAGGACACCTTGCCACAATATCTCTGTAAAGGAATTTTAATAATTACATCCATTAATTCGGGGATGCACCCATTCCAGCAGCATCGGCACAAGAAAGAAACTAAATCCCTGGACAGGGCATCAGCTCATTGCAAGTTGGACACAAGCACACACATACACTGGCGTCATTGTAGCTTCACCAAATCCCCAAACCTTCATGTCTTTGGGTGGAAACCCACCAGGAAAACATGCAAACTCCAGGCAGGGATCACCACTCTGCCACCATGCCATCCCATATGCGTAACTATTAACCATATTCATTATTAAAACAAAGTTAACGATTTATCTGTAAATGTAACATACATATTTTAATGTATGTCATCATAAAAGTGATATCAAGTATAAATCTAAGAATTCAAATTGTGCAGAGAGTTGGAATATTATACATTTAATGTGTTGTGATTAAGAACTGGGTCAGTTTTAAGATGACGTTTATGACAATCTACTTTTAATGATAAAGTAAACTACAGGATTAAAGAGTACATTTCGAGCTTAAAGCCAAAATTTCCACTTTAATCACAAAATAGACATTTTCATTATGTCCTTATTTTTTATTTCCTCTGTAGCTCAAATACACTGCCATACATTTTGATGGTGTTGTGGAGGTGCAAAAAAAAAAAACACGGCACAGAAGATGGTATGTGAGACTTTTAAAATATATTGTCATTACTTTAGGGAATATGCAACGCTTGAATATAAAAGCAACATGAATACATTTATAAGTCAGCATCCATTCATCAAACATCGAAGCACACACATCGATCCTGGAGGATTCTGTAAGCGGCTGGAGTAATAATAAATTTGGGGTTTGAATGTGGAGAGTTATGACGATATTCCAGAAGAAGATGACATGACTGTATTTGGATAAATGTATATTGTTGTACATGAACAAATATAACATATCCCCTGAAAATAAGCCCTAGTGCATCTTTTGGACCAAGAATTAATATAAGACCCGGTCTTATTTTTGGGGAAACGCGTAATCTAGGTAAAGTTTTAGAGTGAAAGCTTTTGTTTATATAATGTGTGTGTATAAAAAATCTTGAATATGAAATAAACATATTCTTTAAAAAGTGCCTTTCTATATCACTTTGCACTATCTCTATGCATTGTGAATTTAAGATCTTCCTGAAAACATAATTATGCTGCATCTAGGTTTAAATGTTTAGAAATGTTCATTAGGATTGATTTCATTAATAACATGATGTTACAGGACTGCTTAGGAAATTGAAAAGCCTAATGCAGTGAAAATTTTTGAAATCGTGGTTTCTGTGTATAGGTCGATAGTTTCAGTTCCTTATGCCATCTTTTTAAGGAGGAAAGGCCTAGTTTTCAACTTAAATTCAACTTGTATCATTGCCTGAGGTCTCATTTCAAGGTGCAAAAATTGTTATATGTAATTAGGTAAAGTTACAGTACATCGAGTCAAAACCTTCCATCAGCATTTAGTTCTTGGTTTCAATTACAAATACTAGTAACGTCTGTATTGCGTGAAATGGCAAAAACATTCTTCTGTATGTCTTAACAATTGATTTTCATGAATAAATCCTTTTTGGTTTGTGTTAAAGTAAGCAGTCCTCACATAATTCTCACATAACTCCTGTCACATAAACTGCATGTCCACAATCTGGTCTAATTCTTCACTTGATTTGCTGCTGTCTCGCAGGGAGTCACATCGCTGATGTTCCCTGCCTGGAGTTTACAATGTCTTCCTGCTGGGTTTCCACAGTGTGCTCCGGTTTCCTTCCAAAGATATGCAGGTTTGAGGATTTGGTAATGCTAAAATGTCGATAGTGTATGTGAGTGCTTGTATTTACTTTGCGATGAGCTGATGCCCCGTCCAGGGATTGTTTCTGCTTTGTGCCCAATGCTAGTTGGAATGGGTGCATCCCTGGATTGATGGACTTAATCCTTGAACATACTTTTCAAAGATATTGCGGCATGGTGTCCTCAGAATTTAATGGATGTTTCAGGCAATTCACAACACAGTGAAGCCAAACATTTTCTCACCGTGATATCTCAAATTGCCACCTAGTGGAATATTCCAGATTTACGTAAAGTACGCACGCAAGTGTGAACAGTAAAACGCTTGTGTAGCAGTAGCATCCACTGAGGCATGTCGCGTTTCATGAAGTATAAACCTGTCCTAACGGTTTGTCTCAACAATTATTTCAAAAATATCATCATCCAGAAATAACTTCAAGTACGTTAATGGATCTTGGCTGTTCACTTTTATTCCTGGCTGCCCCACAGAATCATAAAAGAGGTGGTGCTGGTTTGTTTGATGAAGGATCAAAAGAAATCCAAACACGAGCATCACTTTCGGATTCATCAAAATCACTTTTATCACAGTTAATGTTTCAGTTTCACTAACTGAAGACAGATTCACTTTATCATCACTGCTTATGAGATGCGATTAAGAGGCTAGGAGAAGCGTCTACACTGTTGCCGGGGTAACACTTAGACCCGACGCAGAGGAGATTAACATTTGAATACAATGGGTCCAACATGGAGTGTCTACAGATAAAACATGCTGATAGTTTTTCTTGATTGAAGTCATCAGTATTTAGAATTATTCATTATTAAAATATTGATACAGGGTGAATCACTTCTGTTGCTGATTCAGCCCGGCTAATGTATCTCTCTGGGTGGCAACGTGGATAAATGTCTTAACACATTTTAGTTTTAATTGTGCTTTTTTTAAACCATTACTTATTCAAAGAGATCTTCAGTCCCCCTACTATTTCTACCACTCCATGTGATAAAACCCATCCAGCATTAAAATAGTCTCATTTAAGAGGTTTAAGCTGGTTTGTCACAGTACCTGAATTCACTGTAACTCACCAGGGGCCTCATGCATAACGGCGTGTGTAGAACTCGCACTATAACATGACGTCCAAGTAACCGATCGCCACACAATCAACTCTGTAATGTACGTTAAGCCATCTGTAAGCTTAGAACACAGATTCTTCAAAACCTTTAAGGAACATTGAAATATCTTCGTAGTACATGTTTAATTATTCTATCCTTCACGCCAGTCCCAGTGAAGCATACAGTGCGCAGCAGGAACAATCCGTGAGCGGAGCGCCAGATCCTTGCTAGCGTAGCGACACCGTGTCCTTTAATTATTAACAATGTAGATTATTTAAATGAAGTTAGTTTTATCTGTATAATATAATAAACATATTTTGCTGCATTTCATCTTAAAAATATTGTCATATGTAAATACACTCTTTATAAAGTGGCTTAGGTTGTGCAATATTATAACTGTACTGCAAGTTTACAGTGAAGTAACTGGTAATAATAAGTACTAACAGTTCTACAAGGAGCAGTTGATGGACTGATTGAGTATGTTTAGAGTTCTTGGGATGAAACTCTTTCTGAACCGCGAAGTCCGTACAGGAAATGTTTGAAGCATTTCTTATATGAGAAGCAGTTCAAATAGGAAGCATGGCTGAGGCAGCGTGTGCTTGATGCTGCATACCGATAATTCTCTTTTCGATCAGCTTCTCCGAGTGGTGCAGTGAGAGTAATATGGAAAAAGATGATCCGCTGTGGCAACCACTAACGGGAGCAGCTGAAAGAAGATAACGAAAGTGCAGTGAGTAACAACGCTAAAGCAGCTATGGTATTTAGAATAGTTTGACCATTCCGTGGACCATTATGTTGTTACTGGTTAATTACAATCGAATGCATTAAACTAATAAACAATATGTGGTTTATTTCAGTGTATTTATAAAGGAACACAGGAACAGTAGCACTGATTTGACGCTGGGTGCCGCTAGTCTGCAAAACCAAGTGGAGAACTTGCGTACAACAGGGTATGAGGTATTGTGGAAATGTGCGTGGCTTTACACCAAGTTTAGGTTTTATACATCGCAATTTGAATTTGAAAGTGGAAATGTTCTTACGCAACATTTCTGTGCGTACGCACCGTTTATACATGAGGCCCCAGGAGATACAGCTTATTACAATAAAATGTTAAACCGGTTTTAGACACTGTACAACTTTTGTATTTATTTATTTTTTGTTGTTAATCTGGGGAAATGTATGAAAAGTCACAAGGTTTCATTCAGAACAATTCAAAGACTCAATCAAATTGCATTGTAATCATCCAATAGCAGTGATTTTAATATACAAATTAATTTGCTTTTTTTCATAGGCACAGTACTTTGTGATTTTGGCTGAAAAATATACTGGGGGAGTGAATATTTTCATACATGTAAAGGTAGAGAGCTTCAGTATAAGCTCAAAACGTTTTTTTTTTTTTTTATTTATATTTGAGTACTGTTCTTCAGATTTGCAAGGCAAAGTACATATAGAAAAGTTAGTTTTTACATTTAGTTTCCAACCTTATGTATTTTTCATTCAATGCCATGTTTGGAGGGACTTTTTGCACAATGCATTCATCTTTCCTGTTTTGAGGTTGATATAATTAGTTTAGCTAAATCGCCATTATTAAGGTTGGTGAGGGTTAGGTGTGAAAGTGTTAATGACCTGCGATGAGTATCATTCCTAAAAGAATGCCAAAAGAAAGGAAATACTTTTAGTGAAGTAATAGAGGGTGCTTTAAATACGGAAAAAGGGTAATTCATAAATTGTCATAGTATATTTAATTTTATAATTACTAGAAATTAGGAAATTGGTTAAAATATGATACTATTAGTCAGTAAAAACATTTATTTGTAAATTTCAGAGTGTTTAGAGTTTATTTTAGTTTATCCTGTGAAAGATTAAAAAGCTTAATTTGTTTTGGGGTAATTTTTAATGTACAATAATGCAAAGTAGCTGTGTAAAATAAATTTGCAGATTTTTATGTTCATTTATTAGTCCTATGAACACTGTATATATGTACACTGCAAGTAAAAGTAAACCACTTACAGGGCATCTCTTAATATAGCATGAAATATACATATAAATATCTATAATACCTTGCATGTCTTAATGCAGGGAATTAAGTATTCTGCATGAGAGCCTCATTTGGGTAATTCTTATCCTGACACATTCAGAATAATTTTAAAGAGTGTAGTTGCATTTCTTGGTGACTTGATCTATGTACAGTATCTACATTTCAGTTTGAAAAATAGGTCTCGCTTTTGTACAATATATATTCTGAAAAGATTTCTATCTATGGCTTTGTGTTCTTAGTGAGTAAATAATTTAAAGTCGCACAACTGGGAGTCCCCTTGGCCTGTTCCAGCTGCTCGGGTCCTCAACAATGAGGATCCTGTGAGCCGGATCATCCACGGTGTAACTGACACTCCCTCACAATGTAGGTAATGTGCCTAATTCGGGACTTGGTGAGCAACCACTCATTCAACATAAGGTCAAACCAGTGGTACTCTAGGATTAACCCAGAGAGTCATAGTGCTGAAAGAATCCAGTTTTTATCTCAGGTCACTGGATAACATCCATGTCTCGCAACAATATACAGTGGTGTGAAAAACTATTTGCCCCCTTCCTGATTTCTTATTCTTTTGCATGTTTGTCACACAAAATGTTTCTGATCATCAAA
>JANRMT010062837.1:22627232-22666896 GCA_026402145.1 Polypterus bichir lapradei | reverse complement strand
TCCTCATAAAGGAATGCAAGTTAATGTTTTAAGTTTTTTCTTTCTCATACCTTATCTCCTTGTACTCTTGTCTATTTTCTGCATCTCTCGGACTATCCCACTTCTTCTTTGCCATCCTCTTGCTCTGTATACTCTACTGTACTTTCCCATTCCACCACCAGGTTTCCTTTTCCTCCTTCCTCTGTCCAGATGTCACGCCAAGCACCGTTCTTGTCACCCTTACTACATCTGCTGTAGTTTCCCAACTGTCTATTAATTCTTCACTACCATCCAGTGCCTGTCTCACCTTCTCCCTAAACTCAACCTTGCAGTCTTCCTTTTTCAACTTCCACCATTTGATCCTTGGCTCTGCCCTCACTCTCTTCCTCTTCTTGATCTTTGTCATCCTATAGACCACCATCCTATGCTGCTTAACTACACTTTCCCCTGCCACCACTTTGTAGTCTTCAATCTCCTACAGATTGACTCTTCTGCATAGGATGTAATCTACCTGTGTGCATCTTCGTCCACTCTTGTATGTAACCCTGTGTTCCTCCCTCTTCTTAAAATACTTATTCACCACAGCCATGTCCATCCTTTTGGCAAAATCCACTATCCTCTGACCTTCATTCCTCTCCTTGGCACCATTCCTACCCATCACCTCCTCATCTCCTCTGTTCCCTTCACCAACATGTCCATTGAAATCCGCTCCAATCACCACTTTCTGTTCCTTGGGTACACTTTTGTTCACTTTGTCCAACTCGCTCCAAAAATCTTCTTTCTCATCCATCGTACATCCAACTTGCGGGGCATAAGCACGAACAACATTCATCATACCTCCAATTTCCAGCTTCATTATCATTACTCTGTCTGACACTCTTTTCACCTCCAAAACACTCTTGACGTGCTGTTCCTTCAGAATAACCCCTACTCCATTTCTCCTCCTATCCACAACATGATAGAACAATTTAAATCCATCTCCGATCCACCTGGATTCCCCTTCCATTTCGTCTCTTGCACGCACAGTATGTCAACCTTCCTTCTCTCCATTATGTCTGCTAACTCTCTCCCCTTACCAGTCATACTGCCAACAGTCAAAGTTCCTACCCTCAATTCTACTCTCTACCATCCTCCTCCCTCCGGACACATCTCCTCTCTCTTCTTCTCCTTCTTATTCTTCTTTGAGCGAACAGTAGCCCAATTTCCACCAGCACCCTGTCAGTTAACAGTACTGGTGGAGGTCGTTGTTAACCCGGGACTCTACCGATCCGTTATGGAAATTTGTATTGTCTGCATATTGATTTGGCGCAATTTTTCACCGGGTGCCCTTCTGACGTAACCCTCCCCATTTATACGGGCTTGGGACCAGCACGAAGAAACACACTGGTTTGTGCATCCCCTGTGGCTTGGTTGTAAGAAATTGTACTCTAATAGGAAAAATATTATTAGAGTATAATAAAGTATTAGAGTGTAATAGTTATTTTTTGAGTATTTCCTAGGGTTGTAGGAAATTACACTCTAATAGGAAAAAGCACAAGTAACATGAATAACAGAAGCAGATTTATTTTTCATTCACTGGATATTTTGTATTACTTAACTGATACAATTTTTCCTCTGCAAATCTATTTTTGACTAAATAGTAGTGGAGATTTCTACATGCAAAATGGAATTATTTAAACTTAAAATAGCAGAGAGAATGTTATCAGATATTCTTTCAAATATATCAGCTTAATATTATAAACATTAAAAATTGAAATCTATTTTTTTTTTTAAATCTTGAAATAGTTTTATAGCACTTTATTAATGTGTTTTTCACTCCCTTCTCCAGCAGAACTTCATTACCCACATAAATTTTGAAATCCTTCATGCAGTTGAATAATTGTATCTAATAAAGTGGCCAGTCAGTACATACAGTATAAAATGTCATCAGTCGTGTTTTCTGAGCATAATTTGATTGTTACATCAACATGGGCATTTGTGGTAGAGCAAATCAGGAAAGTTAAGGACTAACAGGAGCTGACGCCCACACTAAGGAGAGAGCTTTAAAAACACCACTACTTGGTGCTGAATGGTGCTTCCAATGTTAGGAGTCTTTGATTTCCACAATAATCATGAAATGCTCATTTATGATATGCATGTTTCTTAGTGTTTGTTTAATGTGAATAAATGTACATTTAAAGTTCTTGGGGAAACGCATGAACTTAGCCATTAACATTTTGTTTTCCAATAAATTCTTTCTTGCATACACACAACATGATCATTCTATTCATTTTCCAAATATAGTGGTACCTCGGTATACGCCCTTAATCCGTTCCAGGTCCTTGGCCTTATACCAAACAGGACGTATACCAAACTAATTTTTCCCATAAGAAATAATGGAAAAATGATTAATCCATTCCCATGGAAAAAAAAATCCTATTGTTATTGGCATATTATACATTGATTGGGTTGTATAAAATTTAAACACTGCTTAATGCTAAAATACATAAATACAAAAGCAATTAGATGAAATAAATGAAAATTTAACCTCGCTTTACTTTTTAACGTCTTTGTTTTTCACAATCGTAGATACCGTCATTCTCGGCATACGGTATGCAGCAGCCATGTCCCAGATACGCATGCCACCTTCATACTTTTCAACAATCAATTCAAATTTATGTGGAAAAAACACAAAATCACATTGTGACGATGCGGGTTTGCTGTATGCTCCCACCTGCTGTCTGGGAGCCCTTGAACCCTACACCGTCGGTAATGTTACCGATGAGCTTATAAGTGAGGCACAACAAAGCACGGGATGATGAAAAAGTGCAAAGTGCTTTTATTAAAGCAATCAACAAAACAAGGTGTTCAAATTAAAGTGCAGTGTCCAAAGTTCCAATAAATAAATCCATAAAATCAGAAGTGAAACGTGGAGGTTAAAAACAATAAAAAAAAAAAAGTCTTCTTAAAAACAAGGTTAAAATACAGCATGACACATTCTTTTTTATAAAAAAAACAAAAAAAACACAAGAAGCCCGGTGCCTTTTTACCAGGCGGGTCCCCCTGCTTCCCCCCTCTGGGCTTCTCAACAGGGGAGTCGCCCTACTTGCAGCTGACCTTAACTCTGCCTACTTCAGCTGTTCAGTTTACCTCTCCGATCCCTGGCTCCGGTAGGTTCCTCCTGACAGTGACTTGGGATCCACAGCAACGACCTTCCGGTCAATCCCGCACCATGATCACTCAGCGGGAGTGACCACTACTACTATTCCCCAGGTGTCGGCCCAACACCCAGGCTCCCTGTTCAGCTGCAACGTGAGCCTGCCTCTGCACTCGCATGCGCTCTCTCTCTCTCTTTCTCTCTCTCTCCTGCTTCCTCCTTTCTCCTGTAACCTCCCGTCCGTCCGTCTGTTCGTTCTTTCTTTTTCCTCCCCTTCTAGCCGACTCATGCTTCTGTTTATCAAGAGGGCATGGCAGCTGAAATGTGCAGCCCCAGGAACAATCACGGATGCGGATGGTCTGTCACCTGTGCATTTAGGTGAGAAACTCCCACATCGCTAGTCGCCCTGAGAACTGCTTCAGCCCAATACTATCCACTTGCAGAGCCACCACACCCCCTCACCAAGCCGCGAACGCAGTGATTATTTTAAAACTGGCCTTTGACAGGAACTGTGGACCCGCTATACCACACACATGAAAATTTCACAGAGAGTTATTGCTCGGGTTGTTCACTGAATGCTAGCAACTGGTGCACTGACGCTCGTGGGCAGTCATGGCTTTGTCTCAAGAGAGGTAAACGAGGGTAGCACGCGAGTTGCATTCCAAACAAAGGTCGTATACCAAGCAACATTTTTCGCATCCAAACAGGACATATGCCAAGTTGGACTTATTCCAAGCAGACGTATACCGAGGTACCA
Source organism: Polypterus bichir lapradei (assembly GCA_026402145.1). Classification (NCBI taxonomy): domain Eukaryota; kingdom Metazoa; phylum Chordata; class Cladistia; order Polypteriformes; family Polypteridae; genus Polypterus; species Polypterus bichir. The sequence continues at coordinate 22,663,024 of JANRMT010062837.1, read as the reverse complement.
CTGTACTGATAAATGAAAGAGGTTAAGTCTTGTGCTGTGGCTCATACTAAGGAAGATTAGCCAGTGTGGATTTGAGTAAAATGTTTGAAGCAGATTATGAACAAGGCAGTCAAACGAAATTCCTAGTTTATAGTATGTCAGAGTAATGTATTTACATGACGGTGTATGTAAAGACCAAAAAGAACCCATTGACAGTTTAAACATAGACACTACTGTCCGTATTGGAATCTTTTCAGCATTTTATTGCTTTTTTCCCCTCCTCTAATATTGCCACAAATATACCTATAAATGGCACAAAAAATGTTATGGTATCCTTATCATACCCATCTATGACATTGCACATTCTGAAATAAACAGTTGGTATGGATGGCATGGGTCACATTTTTAAACTGCATTTTTCTTCGTGACCTTGGATGTCTAGATTTACTTTACTCTAGAGTGTATTTAGAATGGAGTTTTAGTGTTCCTGCATTTTACATCTTGAATATTTATGACATAGATCAGCTGGCAATGTACAGTTTATTTTTCTATCAGGTACACATGCTCACAAAGCTAACCTTGTGGCTGCAGATCATAGATGTATGTATAGATGGAAAGAATGCAGACACAGGCAAGAGGTGTGGTTGTATAACCAAGCATTAGAATTGGTAATGGCTGTATGTAATCAGGTGCCATTAGATATGCTATTAGAAGCTGTTGTAGAACTTGGTGGAATTGGTTTGGATGCTACAGATGGAAATGCGGCACAGACTGTGGGAAGGGTAAGAGCAGCCTTTCACTTTGCTATAGGTGTTATGGATGCATAGCTTTATCAAAATGTCTTTAATGCAAGGCAGAGAGGTCTTGCTGATCTTTTCTGCTATGTGCACTCTCTATTGTAAGCTTGTAGGCACTTAGTCAATGAAACTACAGTTCCCAAACCAAATAATGATGCATCTGGTCAGAACAATCTCAGTAGTGCTCCTATAGAATGTGGTGAGAATGGGAAAGAGGTAGGCCTGTTGCCTTCAGCTTGTGAAGGAATTGGAAATACTGCTGTGCTTTCTTGGCTGTGGAGGAGGTTACATTGTCACCTGATCTAAAGAGAGCATTACGAGTTTTTTACTGTGCATGTACCTCCAATTTCACTCATCATTTATTTGCATATGTTCTGTTGGTCTTAGAGCCTGTCATGTCTTCTGTTCATATGTTAATGTAGCCAGTGAATTGTTCCCTCTGGCCATACCTGGATATGTTTGAGAATTGACCATTAAAGCAGTGTGTTTTTATGCAGGCAGTAGCATAACAGAAACATGATCAGGAGAATAGACGTGGGCAGGGTACTGTTTTGTAAGCATTGAGTTTGTAAATACAAAGGTCCAGTTTGTTCACTCCCCTGGGTGGAAAGTTCACATGACTTAAAATATCCAGCCACTATAGTAAAACAACAAGGGCGTGCTGTATGCAGCTCCAACAGTTATTTAAAGTTCACTCTACACATCTTTAGAATTCTTGTAGGAATGGAAATGATCTGAATAAAAAACAGTATATTCCTGTGGTAAGTAAAAGATGGCATATTAACACAGACTTTTTCCTACTCCTTACTGGTTGCTGAAGCAAATCTGGTTGGAAAAAGGCCAGTCCATCCAACTGAATTGCTGTGACAGGGATGATGTTGTTCAGCCATATTTCACTACAAGACAAAAATGGATCAGTCCCTCATCTGTCACTGGGTTATCTTTTGAAGTCATAGGTCATCCAGCTTGCTGTCCAGATAAGGGATATTGGAAAACAAGGAAGGAGAGAGCAGTCTAATTTTCGTTTTATCTTGTCAAAAATATATTGTGTAAACAACCTAACACTTGCCTTAAGTGTGATCCTCCTATGCTTAAGATGAAAGCTCAAATAATTAAAGCAGAAGAATTCATAGAAAAGTAAACATTAAAGACTTATAGCCTATAAGCAATCCCAGTGACACTAAGGGAGCTGCTGAATTATTTTTTATTCTTTAGTTAATATAAATCAATTTAGCAATTAACTGGCTGTCTTGAATATCAAAGAAAATCACAAATGTGTATACAAAAATCCTTCATCTGATTGATTCTTAATTGTAGCTTTCCTTTGTGGTGACATAACTTGAAAGTTACTTTCTTAGAAACTAAAAGCTTGATTATGGTGTCACAAGCACAGTGCGGGTGTTCTTAAAGGCAAGCTCATTCAGTGTCTAGTTAAAAATTAATGCATCCATTGAAAAAGAGCATTTTAAGGATTACAAGTAAACCTGCTGGCACACCAAGAAATAGAACTGCTGTCTGCAACATGTAATATTTTAAAAGTGTTGGCCTAGCAAAAATATTTAGGGTTATGCTATCTGATTATACCTATTTGGGCTGCATTTTTTTAATCTGAAGGCCTTTACCATACAACCTGTCAAACTGATCAGCCCCACTAGGAAGTAGAAATGCAGAATTTTTGATAAAGATGATTACATTGTAAAAGTTTAGTAATTTACCTACTGCTGAAATTACTAGTGAAGCAGTAATTTTGCCAAAACTAGTGCTGATTTTGTGCTGATATTCCAGTCTTCAACTACATTAGAACCCTGTTTATCCATGACCCATTTTATAGTTTCCACATTATTTGATGCAATTCTATAATTGTAATGCAATATTTTTTTTTATAATTCATAAAAGCTTTGCTGTAAATAATGAACTGAGCATGTAAATACTATTAACCTTGTCTGTACCTAGTGAGCAGTTGAGGATCTGGTGTCTGGGAATGAGGGCATGACCCATTCTCCCCTCTGCAACTGCACTCCTCAGCTGCTTTTAGTATGTCGACAGTATACACATGCTCTTCTGTTTTGTTCACTTAGAATTTTTCTGTTTATGCATTTCATGGTGCTGTTATCAGGTAGTGGTGGGAAGTGCAAACCTGCATTTTTTGTGTCACTAATGAGCAATTTGCAATGCGAGTTAAATGGAAAACTCTATCCATCAGCCCATGGTGAGAGGCGCACCTCTCTGGTGACGACATCTGATCCCTCTCTATGTCACCACTACACTCCACTTGGTCACAATCCAAATCTCACCCTTTTCACCAATAGAATTGCTGTGAACCCACACCAGTAAGCATCTCAGTTTGAAGATTTGCATTGTGGTGAGCTGTGAAAAAGTGTTCTCTAGCAGAGAGGCAAGCACTTTGTGGCGTGAGCTTAAATGAATACATCCATCCGTCAGAGAGCGTACCTGTTAATGTTAGTTGAGCTCCTGTGTCACCATTTTTTTTACTGAGTTTTAACTACCCAAGGTGGCATCGGTCCAAATTACCTTTAGTAATCAGGATTCCGATGTATGTATCTTCATTACTCACACAGAGAATTAGCCTCCTCCAAGATAAATATTCAGTGTCCATTTGTGTGAGCAGCTCCTTGTGTAATGACAAATATTTTTTGTATTTATATGTCTAGCATATACCTGTGGGTGAAATAAGTGACTCGCTGGTACTACGTTTTGCATAGATAAACTTCAGTTGTATAATACCTGTCCCAAGGCTTAATGATATTCCACAAATGCAACCATTAATGGTTTTATATGTGGAATGGCATGACAGGATCAGAATAACCCATCATTAACATATCTGGTTCTAAACAAAATGCTGTGAATAGTCATGAGTCCTTCCATAAACTGCCAATAAAATGTGTCTCAAGATTTATGGAGCCCCCAAACTGCATCACTGATCAAAGGTAACAGGGCTACTAGAAGGTGATGAAGGTTATTGAAGTAGTGCTTCCAAAGGCTTGTTGTACCAAACAAGTAATTATTGATTGTGATAGTCGTGTTGAGGTTCACAGTTTGTTCCAACTACCTAGTTTGACCAAAAGAATAATTGCATTTTGGAGTAGGGCTTGCTCTATCGGAAGATAAGTAAACACCTAAATTTTGCATGCATTTACTCATACATGCATCTGCATACATCGAATATGCATGAGTGCCATTCAGAGCCCAATGTGCAAAGAGTGAAGGTAGAGGATTGACAGTGAGCTGTGAAGATATACGATTGACAGTGAGCTTTGAAGGGCATTCCTTACACCACAAACCAGCAAGTAACTACATTATTCCCATGAGAGCAGTTGATCCTTCTGATAAACTTATGTATTGTTGTGATAAAATACTAAATTTTGTTGACACAATGAGATCTGCAAAGCACAGTGCCAGTAAAGCACCAGAACTTTGGAGGACTAGAAGCTCAATTACATTGCGTTCCAGGACCCCCCTCTAAAGGTGAAAATCCACAAAGTAAAAACCATATGTTCATATGGTTATTTTTATATATTTTAAGCCCTTAAAAACTCTTCCACACTCTTATAAACATTTCTCGCACATACAGCATAAACCCTTTGTATTCTCTTAGATATTAGGTAAGATTCGTTGACATTTTGTATGTAAACACACTGTTTATATACAGTAAAAACTAAATAAATCTCCGATATCACATATGTTTCAGCCATTACGATAGACAGGCCACCAGCAATAAATACGTACAATGCAAGAAAAATTGTATACAGTAAAATGTGTGTACAGTGACACTAAACATACGTACATGTACTAAGTACTGTACATAGAAAATTAATTATGGTTATTCACTTGTCCGATAACGATGAGTTTAATTTTACTGCACAACAAAGGACAGCATTACAGCTCTTCTAAATGAGTCTCTTCAGGCTGTTCTTCCAGCAGTCTTTAATCCAAATTCCTAAAGCAGATTCCATCCTGACTACCGCCTTTACGTCCACTAACAACTCGTTTTGCACCCTGGTTAACGGACACTGCGGCCATAGATCTTACATTATTTTCCTCCTTTTTAAATAAAAAGAATCGTGGACTTACTGATGCCGTAATGACGTCATACAGTGGAATAGCTGTTCCCTTCCTTCAGCATATCCAAAACATTTACCTTTTCGGCAATCGTTAGCATCTTCCGTTGGCGCTTGGGCACAGCCCCTGAAGCAGGAGCAGATTGTTTTGGAGCCATAACGAAGGGCTGGACTATGCACAAAGATAAACACAAAGAGCACAAAAGTAAACTCTTTTCACAGCAAAACACGATGCTGAATGAGAGAGACGAGACTTCCTGGTTAACGCATTGGAATCGAATTTGGCGCTCCATCGCTGAGCCAATCAGCACACAGGAACTTAACTGTGTGCTCTGATTGGGTAGCTTCTCGGCCATCTGCCAATAGCGTCCCTTGTATGAAATCAACTGGGCAAACCAACTGAGGAAGCATGTACCAGAAGTAAAAAGACCCATTGTCCGCAGAAACCCACGAAGCAGCGAAAAATCCGCATTATATAGTTAGATCTGCTTACATATAAAATCTGCGATAGAGTGAAGCCGCGAAAGTCGAAGCGCGATATAGCGAGAGATTACTGTATATGCTGCATCTCTGCAGATTACTCCCACTTCGGCATATTTATATGTGTGTATGTGTGTGGAGTTTCAGCCATTGCTGATTCAAGTGCAGCGGCCACATTTGATAGAACAACAGGCAGGAAACCCCTTGCAAGGAATGTAATGTGCCATTTTTGTTTCATTCTGGGCAAGAACAGTTTTGAAGAATTTGACATTTTCTGAATTTTTGATATAAGACATACATGTACATAGTTCATTGTGTTGTGTGAAAAATGTTGAATATCAAAAAACATGCCAAAAGCATGTCCTTTTTAATTTTATTTATCCAAAACTGTTGGATCTGTCACTTTTTCAATGAAGAACTTAAACCTTGAAAGGAGTTTGTCATATTTTTCACTTTTTACTAGCTACATAACTAAACAATAATATAAACATGGCTCTACTGGTTATTGTTAAAGTACATCTGCTGAAACAAAATGATATATAACACTTGAGGTAAAATTTCAATTTCAGTCAGACTTGAAAAACATACAAAAAAGGCTTAGACCTTAGTGGGTTCATGGTTTTGCAGTCTGCACTTTTTGCACAATGCTTATTTTTTTCCAAAGTGTTACCTTACGTGATATATTTGCAGATATCTTCTATTGGTGCCCCTTGCAAAGCTTTTGCTGTGCAGTCCTCATTAGGATTCATAGGAGGTTTTTAGTGTTTTATTTACCCGCATTCCATTTGCTGTTTAAAGCGATATGAATATTGTGAATGCACAGTATGCATATATTTTTGGACCAACAACTCTACCTTTGTGTTCACATTGGATGTCTCTGAAATATTTACTTGACCCAAAGTATTGAAAAGACCACAAAGCAAAACAGTGCAGAAAGTGCATTTACTCAGGTAACAAGTCTTAAATATGTTTAATTGTCATTGTTTTTTTGGTTGTGACCAATAACAGTTGTATGTTACATTTTATTTGATCACAATTACAATGAGACTAAATGTCATGTTTTTGGTGTTTTAAGATTGTTTTTAGTTGCAGTTTCAGGTAAATAGGCACCATGGATGGTACAGTGTATAATGAGCTTTAATAGTATTTATTATATACTTTTTAAATAATGTACAGTATATGATAAGCGGATGCCATTTGTCAGTTTTATGAAAAATAATTGTTTTCCTTTAATTTCTTTAAACAGGTTTTCACCAATGACCATTGACGGAGTCACAAGTTTGGCTGGAATGAACATTCCTGGACATGCTGGCACAGGATGGTGCATCTTTGTGTACAACTTGGCACCTGATGCAGATGAGAGTATCTTGTGGCAAATGTTTGGACCCTTTGGTGCTGTCACCAATGTAAAAGTAATACGTGACTTCAGTACAAACAAGTGCAAAGGATTTGGGTTTGTCACTATGACAAACTACGATGAAGCTGCAATGGCAATAGCAAGCCTAAATGGTTATCGTCTTGGGGACAGAGTTTTGCAAGTTTCATTTAAAACAAACAAAACACACAAAGCTTAATGGTTCTTCAGTTTATATTAAACTACAAAAGTACAGAGTAAAATTTTTACATTTAATAATTCTTTGTAAATATGAATGAAAGGCTTGTGTTTTTTTTTTTTTTTTTATTATTATTATTATTGCTGGTCTCTGACTTAGTCTTAAATATTTTATGTTTAGAAAAGCAGGATTTTACCTGTTGAATCTGATAACCTTCTTTGAAGGTGAACCTTTTAATATTATGGGTGAAGTATTTTTTTTTTTTTTTTTTTTTTTTTTTTTTTGTTAACTGCTTTAAAAACAATGTGAAAGTCTTTCTGTTTATTTTGATGCCTTTGATGCATTTGCTGTTTAAAGTAATATGATATTTATTTTGAGCTGAGTTCCTTTGTTTAAACCAGTATTTGAGTTTGTTGGTTGGGTTTAGGGTGAGATACCTAATGCTTATTATACGATTACTGGAAAAAAAATTTCATATAGCAGTACCTTGCCAAAGAGCTAATAACCTCTTTGATGTGGGTTAAAAAGCATCTATTTTTATATTAAAAAAAAAAAAAAAATTTGGAGAATTTTTACAGGACCTGAAACAAATATTTTGACTTGATACTTTGAAAAATGCATTCATATGACACCTAGTGAGCTTTTGAAACAGAAATTTACAGTGATTTGGAATTTCTTGAATGATTAATGATAGTTAAATTTGAAATGTTTGTATTATCTAAGGCTGTAGACTCAACAGCACTGTTGGCCTTATTTGCTTAATCATCAGCGGAAAGTGTAATCATCCTGGTTATTCTACAATGATCGGCTCACAGTATTTTGGGAGGGTTGTGGGGCTAGCAATTTGAGAAAGGAATAGGTGGCAATTACAGCAGCAGCATGTAAATTGTAGAGTTTAAAAAAGGGGGAAAATAATCAGTTCTTCCTTAAGATTTCCCTTCAAGAGAGCTCATGGTGTTTAGTGATGTACTTGCTATATTGTTAGAGACCTGTTTTGTGTTAGTATTTAAAGAAGGTTTAACTGCTCCTACAAATGCCAGGTAACTCTTCAGGAAAAATATATTAAAATAGTGGTTTAAAGAAAGAGTTTGAAGGGATTACACCTGAGCTTTAAAAGCTGTGTAAATACAAATCCATTTTGACTTTATAATTTAGATTGAAAACGTGTGCTTTTGTTTAATGTGGGTTTCTTTTTCTCTTCAGAAGTTAAATGCCAAATGATTTGTTTTTATTTCTTGTTCTTAGTTTTGTGTTTATTGGCTTATTGTATGTTTACATTTTAACTGGACTTGATTATTTTTTTGTCAAAAACCATATTTACAGTGCATCAGACTTGTCTGTTTTGTCTGTAGTCTTGCTTTTGCTTAAGCTATAGTTATTTTTTATATCTAACTATATACATGTTACAAATATAAAAAATTTTGAACAAATTTGCTTAAGTCTTTCATAAAGAATTTAATATGTACGCTGTTGTCTAAATGCTTAAACTTTTGGGACGGAGAGTAAAATTTTTGACTATCTCAAACATTTTCTTCATACCATTTAACCAACAAAGGCAGAGAAGACTTGGTACGTCCTTTGTTTTGATGCACTGATTACTGTAGTTATGTCCAGATTTGTATACTGATTACTAATAAGCTTCCCCTTAGAACAAGCAGCGTGCTATGCATACATATGACTTTTTACAATTTAGGAATACATATACAATGGATCACAGAATGTTGTAATCATGCAACTTTTTGTGCTTACCCAATGAATGCTTTTGCAATGTTTTATAGTCTAAAAAGCATTCATTTTTAGAATATTGATTTGTAAAGTTTGCATCAGAAAGCAGGCTTAAGTAGCACACTAGTGGCAAAGCATTAAAAATTTTACTCTGCTGTTTGTCAAAACATTTCTGTAAGGTAGAAATTTATTTGAAATTGTACTGTATAATTCAGTTCACATCTGTTGGAAGAGAAGTCTTCTGTTGTACTTAAAAGGATGTACTTTTTTTTTTATATATGTTGTATTTTTCATGTTCAGTACATCAATAAACAAGTTGAAGGGAAATGTTACGTGAAAATGTTTTCTCCTAAAACGTGTTGCATTGTTGCCTTCAGTTGCCTGCACATATCCAGTGATGGATATGCATAAGCTAAAGATGCATACAATACAGTTTATTTTTGTATAGCCCAAAATCACACAGGAAGTGCCGCAATGGGCTTTAACAGGCCCTGCCTCTTGACGGCCCCCCAGCCTTGACTCTCTGAGAAGACAAGGAAAAACTCCCAAAAAAAACCTTGTAGGGAAAAATGGAAGAAACCTCGGGAAAGGCCGTTCAAAGAGAGACCCCTTTCCAGGTAGGTTGGGCGTGCAGTGGGTGTCAAAAGGAGAGGGGGTCAATACAATACATACAATACACAGAACAGAACAAATCCTTAATACAGCATAAAAATAAAAATTTTAGAAGTACGGAGCAGAATTTAACTGTAGATAACACATAAGAAGATTTGGATATTTTTAGAGTCCTGGAGACCTCATCCATCAAGCTGCCGCCCCCATTTGGCCATTCCACGGCTGAAACAGTGCTGGGCCAGCCAATCCGATGAAAGGATCCCTCATTTCCATGATTCCTGTGATCCTCCATCAGGGATGACTTTACCATAGGCAGGCAAACAACTTGGCAGGTGGGCCGTGGCACCATTTGCCACATTTGAGTACCGAGAACAGAAACAGAATAGGTGAGGGTTAGTAACAAATTATAACAATCATGTTACTTATGTTTTAGTGCTAATGACTAACAACAGAGATGCAGTGTGTAAAGTTAATCAGCAGCTCAGGTCAGGATATGCTAAACTGAAGTAGTGAGTCTTCAGCCGGAATTTAAAGGCTGAGACCGAAGGGGCATCTCTTATAGAAGCAGGAAGACCATTACGTAGTTTAGGGGCCCTGTAACTAAAAGCTCGACCTCCCACTGTTATTTTATGAATCCTTGGAATCGTAAGCAGACCGACATCCTGAGATCTTAATGTGCACTCTGGTTTGTAAGTCATGATAAGTTCAGACAAGTAAGCCGGACCTTGGCCATTTAATGCTTTATATGTTAAAAGCAGGATTTTGAAATCTGCCCTAAACTTAACCGGGAGCCAGTGTAAGGATTTAAGAACTGGAGTTGTGTTCATATTTTCTTGTTCTTGTAATAATTCTTGCAGCCGCATTTTGGATTAACTGGAGGCTGTATAAAGAACAGTTTGAACAGCCAGTGAACACCGCATTGCAGTAGTCAATCCTACTAGAGATAAATGCATGAATTAATTTCTCAGAATCCTGTTTATTTAGAAAGCGCCTTAATTTCCCAACATTTTTAAGATGGAAGAAACATGTTTTGGACATCTTTGTAATATGTGCTTTAAATGACATGCTAGAATCAAAGATAACTCCTAGATTGCGGGCTGACTCAGTAAAATTAATTGGGATTCCAACTGAGTTAAATGATGACAAAATATTGCTGTGATTAGTGTCATTCCTTCCAACAATTAACATCTCTGTTTTATCTGTATTTAAAGACAAGTAGTTCTCATTCATCCACTCCTTTAATTCACTAACACAACTAATTAAAGACAACATCGGAGAAACTTCATTTGATTTAAATGAAAGGTATAACTGTGTGTCATCTGCATACGAGTGAAAATTAACATTATGTTTCCTAATTAGAGATCCCAGTGGAAGCATGTAAAGTGAAAACAGTAAAGGTCCCAGTACTGAGCCCTGCGGGACACCATATTGAACTTCTGTGTATAATGATGGGGTACTGTCAACACATTTCTGTACATATTGGAATCGATTTGATAAATAAGAACTAAACCAAGCGAGCACGGGGCCTGTAAGCCCAACATCGTTTTCTAGCCTGTGCAGTAAAATAGAATGGTCAATGGTGTCAAATGCTGCACTTAAATCTAGCAACATAATTACAGTGGAGTTTCCTTCATCAGAGGATATCAATGTTGTTTACAACCCGCGTTAGTGCAGTTTCTGTACTATGACCAGTGCGAAAACCAGACTGGAATTTCTCAAATAATGTGTAAGGTGTGACAAGCTGACGGGCGACTATTTTTTCTAGTATTTTAGAGAGAAATGGTAAGTTTGAAATAGGCCTATAATTATTTAGTATGTGTGGGTCGAGGTCTGACTTTTTAAGTAAAGGTTTAATGACTGACACTTTTAGTGCATCAGGTACTGTGCCATGCAGTAATGAACTATTGATAATGTTTAGAACAGACACTGCAAGAACATCCATTGCACTTTTTACTAGTTTTACTAGATGCATCACTTCACAAGATCTGCATTAGAATTTTAGTTTATTCCAATTTCACAATTATTGTCATTCTTATTTCATTTAGTTATCTAGCCTGCAGATATTTCTAAGAAATGTATACATTTTTGTTCTTATTGAAGTTTTCTCACTTTATTGTATCAAAGTTCAGATTAGCAAAGGGAAGTAGACAGGGGTGCAAACAACATTGAAAGGGAAGTTATTACTGCAGTTTTCACTAATGTATTAAGCACTAAAGCAGCTGGTAAACGTTTAATAGTGCTTAAAGACTAAACAAAATGTTAATTGAGCAAGCTCCTGTTTATAAAAAAAAAAAAAGGCGGAATTGACAAATGAAAATTAAGCCCTTTAAAGGTTTGCAAAAGATGCAAATAAATAGTTCAGAATTTCTTTGTATGACAATGAAAAAGAGCCACTCATTAAACAGATCAGTTAAAAGTAAAAATGTTGCATTGATTATGAAATTGGGTATAAAACTTTTATAGCCACCTGGGTTCCTCAAGACTGAGGTTGGGAACCACTGTATTTGATAAGTGAAACCCATGATAACCCTTTTTTGTTTTATTTTTTTTTTTTTCAGGTGTTGAGATGCTTATTTCAGATACATTCAAGTTTGCATGTTTGTTTTTTAGATCGAAACATGTAACTGGCTCAAGAATAAAACTCAATGACACATGTCATCCAATCCAATTATGAGCAAAGGTTTAAAAGGCAGACCTTTATATATAAGAAAAAAAAAAAAAAGAGTAACCCAATTGCAACACTGTTTAGAAGAGAAGGATATGAAGAGTGATGCAGAAGACAAGGCAGGATAATCCCAATACACGGCAATAAACCCTTGGGTTTACCAGATGACCCGTTGATCTTCAAAACCGATTAATCAGTAGATAAGATTATAAATTTTTGTCCTTTTTTTTTTCTTCTTCAATAAAAAGCATTGCCAGGAGCAATTTCACTTCAAGTATTTTGTGACAGAATCTTAGTGATTATAAGGTTAAGAAAATCAACATAGTCAGTCCTGTGGTACCTCGTCAGCTGCATATTTTTTTAAAACCAGGTTTACAAATGAATGAGTCACACCTGCATATAAATGTTTGTCTTTTTTTATTCTGCGTTTAGGAAAGTGCTCTAGTACTGTATATAGTTTTTACAGGTCTTGAAGGAAATTTATATTTTTGCCATAGTTTTAACAATTATGTCTTTTTAGAGTATTGTATGAAGATTAACATGTAAAATTATGGCAAAAAAAGTTTTTGATTATTTTGTAAATATCATAATTGTACATTTTCCTAAATCCAAAATAGCAAAAATAAATACAATTCTAAAGGTAGTTAAAAATTAGATCAATTAGAAGTAAGACCAATTCATTTGTGAAACTGGTAAAAGCCTTGGTCTAAGGTAATGGTGAAATACCAAAGAAGGAAAATCCAGGAGCATCTTCTGTGAGACCAGGGCTGTTGTAAAATATGAAGTGGTACCAGGAGCCCTAAGGGTTTCCACATAGAAAAGCTGTTGGAGACTGGAAAACAATTTATATTAATCTTAAAGTTTGGACTCTTATCAAATGTTACGTTTTTTTGTTATAACAGCTCACTTCAAAGTGCAAATTACAGATACAACGCTGGATTCAAACCTATTAGTAAGCGGTTGCTTAACCACTGTGCAATCTGTGCAGATCAATGACAGCAGAATTACTACTGTGACAACTGGATGAAAATAAAAAGCACAAACACACATATGCAAACTTCTTTTACTTGAGCTTCAGCAACATGTCAGTTGAGCAATTTCTTTTTCTTGAATTAAGGCATACTTGTTTTGTCATACTTTTTGTGATAGTGTTTCTTGGATATTTGGGCTTCACTCATCCTACACTTCATGTCAAAATTGTTATTACTATAACATGAAAAATGTTTTAGCTGTGTTGAGCATTTTTTGCCTCGCATTTCCTCTCTTTCTAGATTTATATACAGTAGATCGTGTTAGACATGGAACACACCTGAAATGTATGCATTTCAAATCATGGTCTTTCATTACTTTACTGTATATAATTCCTTACAAATGCATTGCCAGATAAACACTTCAAAACATACATAAGCTGTGATTATTCCAGTAAGGCAATGCTTTCATCTGACTGAATGGAGGGTGGGGGTTTATCAGGCTGCGTTCTGCTAAACAACACACTTGTGAAATAAAAGTGGGCTATTTCTGCAGTGATTAAGGAGTTATAAGCTTCTTGACCTATGTCGGGAAAAATTTAAGGAGGTCAGGGACAACAAAAAAAAAAAAAAGTTAGCTTCAGGCATTCTAGTGTTAATTGTGTTCTGCACACCTGAATGCCACATACATTGATCGTGCATCAGTCTTCGACCCCATCCAATCTTCAAGTCCTGCCTACTCAACAGCCACCACAGGGCCCATAGAAGGTGATGGGAAATGTTACACATTTAAACCCATTAGCCACAGGATGTGGAAGCAAAATAGAACACAGCTTGAAGAATCCCAAAACCCAAAGTTGCGACACACGGTAGCACATAAGGCATGGTGAAATGAGCTGAGTTTTGATGTCCAAGAAAATATTGTCCAGAGTGATGAAATCAAAAGGGGTGCCAAGTGTTTTCACAAAGTGTGTTGACCTTAAAATGGAGGGGTTTCAGAAAAAAAGTTCTAGTTACTTGCAGACAATGCAAAAAAAAAAAAAAAGAAAACTTGAAAAAAGACAAAAATCCTGTTTAAAAAAAGATAAAGGCTCAAAATAAGCAACAAACAAAAAAGGAAAATTTGAAAAGTGGTTTCCTTGCAAACTTGGAACCTGCACAGGTTGTAAAAGTCTTGATGAAAATATTTTAATAAAAAAGAAACAAAAAAAATCCCAACGTACTCTAACAGAGCTGTAGTGAAAGTCGTAAGAGCAGCAGAGACCCTCTGTCTGGGGAGTGACTGGTTGGCGGCAGCTGTCGTCGACATAGGGAATACCCAGCAGTGGGTGCCAATGCTTGACGTTGCAGCCCCCAAATAAGGCGTGCAAGTTCTCTTCTCCTAGGGCGATGTTGTCAAATCACTTTATTGTTGCATCGTTTAACAGAAATTTACAAGTGAGTGAAAAAGTTGTGTGCAAGGGTCCACAGCAGTAGAGTAATATTTTGATTGTAAATTTACATACTGGAGTATGTAAATATCAATTCAGCAGTCACAAACATGTTCAAATAAACCTATTATAACAATTAGATATACCAACAATTTATACATAACACAATGTATACTACTAACACAAACAAGTTGTAGTGTATGTAAGAGATAGGGGTGTCAGTAATGGTTAGTAATAGTTCAGCATCTTAACAGGTTGATGGAAGATGCTGTTTCAGAGTGTTTTGGCCCGGTACCTGATGCTATGGTATTGTCTTCCTGAAGGTGATAATATAAACAGTTTATTACTCTGACTGGGGTCACTGATTTTCCTGGCATTTCTTAGTCACCACCTAACCTATGTCTTGTATGTTAGGAACATCATCTCCAATGATTTGTTGATCAGAATGCACTAACTTCTGTGAGGCTTTGTGATTGAAAGCAGTGCAGTTCACATATTAGGCAGTGACACAACCAGTTAGGATGCTTTCAGTGGTGCAGGTGTAAAATCTGAAGGTGCACATGCTCATACCAAACCTCTTTAGCCATGCCAGATTAAAAAAAGGAGTTGCTGCACTTTGTTACATAAAACCACTCCCTCTCTCTGCTGTAGTGACATTAATGATAATAGGGACGAACGCCATTAGCTCTTTGGTTGTGGCCATACTGAGACAGGGATGAGCTGTCACAAGTGTATTATGGTTCTTGTTTCTTCTCTGCATTGAGCCTTGTTGCTGTGTCATCAACAAATTTTACAGTGATGTTAGACCTGTTCCTAGTTGTACAGTCATGGTTATAGAAGGACTTTGTACTCAATGCTAAGGGACTCCTGTATTGAAAGTGGTTATGGAGGAAGTCATAACACCCAGTCTGACCAATAAATTCAGGATTCAGCTGTCCATAATCAGACTCGTAGCTGTGAGCTTGTTTTTAAGTTTAAAGGGAATTATAGTGTTAGAAGCTGAGCTCTCTAATCTACACATATCATTCCTACAAGTTTATCACCTTCATTTTCGGTCAAGCCAAAGATATGGAGGTGATCCAGGACTTGGTCCTGCTGCGAGAGTTCCTCCCTGGTGTTGATGGAGAACAAACACTTGGCGTTTGGGACTGGAGTTTTTTTGGGGAGGAGTGAGTGCTGTGGGCAGTTGTGTGCCAATAGATACTGTAAGGACTGTGTAGTCCAAGCCCTGGTATGCTTCTCGAACAGATATCTGTGCAGTCATTTGGGCCCTTTGACTGGCTTTGTTTCTGAACAACCTGTCACGAGACTAAAAGAAAAAAGTGACACATGACTGTGCTGGCACTCATGGAGACCCAGCTAACTGTACATGTAAATGACCAGAAACCACTCCAGGTAGGAAGAGTCCAACTGTTCAGGATATACTGCAACCAGTCTGACAACACTTTCTTGCAGCACCAGCACATGTGGATGTGGAATATCAACAGAGACATGGATTGGCAGTCTATACAAGTTTTCTGTCCTTTTTACAGCTCGCTAGCCAGCAACCTCCTTCAGCCCTCAGGCAAAGGCACCTGCAGAAGGTCTGTCTGCACCTAAGGAAAGTGTTTGACATGTGTCTTTATGAGCTACAATAGCAAACACTGGCCAGGGTCGTGAAGACTAACAGGACAACCAGACAATCCAAATCGCACTCGCTCCTTCAGGGCGGTTTATTTGCACTTCCCAGAGTGCCAAGTGAAAAATGAAGACATAGTCAAGATCTGTGTTTTTCACACAGTTTAGTGACTACTCTCCATCAGCTTTGGAACAGTGGTTTTGGTCACTGTGCCAATAAGTTGCTATTGAGGGGTGTGGTGAGAGTGGAGGGAAAGTTTCCCCAACTACATCCGTGGAAGTCAAACGCTGGTAATATGAAAACATGTGCCCTGTCTTGGCAACAAAAAACACTTGCATTGTCTGCTACCCAGTCAAAGAAGTGAGGGGTTGCCATTCTTCTGTGGAATGACCTTCTGATCAAAATGTTTTGCTCAAACTCTGATGAAAAAGCATTTTGAACATGGAATATGTTCTCCATAAATAAAATATATCTAGAAAGGCTCAAGGAGTATCGTGGATAGAACATGAGAATTATTGAAAGAATTTGGAGCAATTAGTCTTCTGCAAAGAAGTGCTAATCTATTCAGGCTTATTGTAAATCGTGAAATTATGCAATTGTTATAGAAGTTTATCATTTTTTGATTAATTGGCTTATGTTCTTAATGTACCTCAATGTATTGAGGAGGTAAGTTATGCCTGCAAGTATGAGTTGTGATACAGCAGGAGTGCTAGCGCATGTAGCTGGACAGTTGCACAGGGATGTGCCATGGGCAAAGGTTCCAGCGTGCAGGCTCAATAGGTTCATCAAGGTAAACGGGTCTGACATCCTGATGTTACTGCTGATGTAATACATCAGGTTAGATCTCGGCTGGGAAAAAACATTTTATAGAGGAAAGGGCCCAGAGAGTATTTAGGAAACTGTTACCTGAACGGGGTTTGTCTCATGTTGGTATGTGTGTGCAGGTTTGTTGCCACATGATGGAGGGGTTGTGATTAAGTGATTGAATGCAGCATTGCCTATAGTTGGGGGATGAGAACAGTATTTGACTGGGACTGGCTGCAAGAATACATAACGGCTTTTGTTAAATTAGTGGTATAAGCCAGGGTTAAAAGGTGCTGTGTGTACTGGAGGGACTTTGACTCGTTTTGCTGGTGACCTCATGCTCCATGTGGGAGAGAAGGTGAAGTTTTCTGAATTATTGGAGAAGTGACACCAGGATGGAGTGTTGACCCTGTGTGGTGCTCTAATCATCACAGTGAGCTAGTCGTCTTGCTTGTGTGTTTTGCCCATTGTGTTTGGGTGATGTCTCTTTACCCTAATTACTGTAGCTCTCAGGAGAAGAGAATAAGGGGGGAAAAAGTAATTGCTTCTGTCATCTTTATGCATTTCTATTACAATTACACCATAGTTTCGATTATGTCAATGCACAAGAACTGGTTTTCTTGCCAATGTATTGCTTGGAACAAGATTGTGATTTGGCACACTTGGTATAAATATTTTTATATTTTTTCCATAATATTGGCCTGTTTCTCAAAATCCCATCCCTATGGTCTGTTGGGTACGACTCCAGAGTCTGAGCATGTGTGAAGGTGCCATTGAACAGGGCATCACACAGAGTATTGAAAATATTGTGCACTGGCTGAAATGTCAAGTTTTGCAGCACAAAGAGGGTAACGGGTGAAGTTCACAAGAACTTCTTGTCTTGTGAAGTTGGGGATTGAGCCAAGCAGCGAATCCTCAAATGTGATGCGATGGACTTCCTTCAGTATGACGGAAGGTTTGCCTATGTCACAGACTTGATAATCGGAGAGTGAGGCTTCATGAATTGCCGCAGCTGGTGTGCATTCGATAGTCCACAATCTTGAGCGGAATTCTTGTCATACTATCAACAAAAGTAATTGCGCATCACGCAATGAAAGTTACTGGACCCTCTGGTAATTAGTGGTGCACACAAATACTTCCTTTCTTAGATTCTCGAAATTCACCAATAAGGTCACTGCAGACCAGTTGAACTTCCCTCCATGTTTGACAATGTACATTCTTTGGAGGATGGGAGCCAAGTGTTAGGAGAAAAAGTGGTGCTGTGGAATCTGGAGTACACTCCCACCAATAGTTCATCCCCTTTCAGACCCCTGCACGTTTTATCATAGGACATTCTTCTTTAATATCCTGCAGGCCGCAACTTGTTGGGGCAACATTATAGTAATAATAATAATTCATCACATTTACATAGCACTTTTCTCATTTTTTAAAGTGCTACCACACAGGGAGGAACCAGAATATGAACCTAACTGTGAAGCAGTAGCGCTACAACTGCACCATTTTTCTTTGCTCCAATGTTTACCATCTGCATTTAACACAGGTGAAGAACATTAGAACAATCAAGATGAGGACAGGCCATTCAGCCCAACAATCTTGCCAGTCCCATCTTCTTAATTCTTCTAAAATAACATTAAGTCTAGTTTTGAAAATCCCTAAAGTCCTACTGTCTACCACACTATGTGGTAGCTTATTCCATGTGTCTATCGTTCTTTGTATAAAGAAACATTTCCTAATATTTGTGTGAAATTTACCCTTAAGTTTCCAATGGGGTCCCTGTGTTCTTGATGAACTCATTTTAAAATAACAATCTCAATCCACTGTACTAATTCCCTTCATAATTTTTAACACTTCAATCATGTCTCCTGTTTCTCTTGTTTTTCTTAAAATGAAAAATCTCAGCTCTTTTAATCTTTCCTCGTAATTCATCCCCTGTAGCCCTAGAATCAGCCTAGTCGCTCTTCTCTGGACTTTTTCTAGCACTGCCATGTCTAGCCTGGAGATCAAAACTGTACACAGTACTCCAGATGAGGCCTCGCCACTGCATTATAAAGCTTGAGCATAACCTCCTTTGACTTTGTACTCCACACATTGTGCTGTATAACCAAACATTCTGTTAGCCTTCTTAATGGATTCTGGACACTCTGGAAGTTGATAGTGTTGAGTCCACTACGACTCCTAAATCCTTCTCATAAACTGTACTTTTGATTTTCACACCTCACATTGTGTATTCAAACCTAACATTTTTAATTCCTATGTGTAATACCTTACATTTTCTGTCACATCATCTACCACAAATCTACCCAAGTCTGTATACTGTCTAAGACTCTCTGTAATGATTTAAAGGATTCCAGATTATCTCTCAATCCACCTAACTTGGTATCATCAGCAAACTTATCCAGCTTGTTACTTATACGGCATGCCTATGCAAATTACTTATATACAGTATATCAAAAATAACTGCAGCCTTAGCACTGACCCCCGTGGGACTTCATTCTTATCATCATCCAAACCTGATAGGATTTTCCGCACATTAACCCTCTGCTTCCTGTGTTTGAGCCAAATTTGCACCCATCTCCATAAAACAACCTGAACTCACACTTGTTTTCATTTGATGCCCAACCTATCATGTGGCACCTTATCAAATGTTTTCTGAAAGTCAAGATAAATAATATCATAAGCTCCACTTTGATCATATCCTTTTGTTGCTTCCTGATAGAATTCCAGCATGCTAATAAAAAGCATCCTCTCTCTTCTGAACCCATGCTGACTGTTTAGTAAAACTCATGCTCTACACTTGGATCTCAACTGGTTGGTTCGCAGTGTGGTGGATGCCACTACGTACTGTAATCAGTGCATGCTCCCAACCTCTCTTTCTCTCTCTCTTGCCAGGTGTTGCTCGGTCTTTCCTTTAATAATTCCTTCCATTAGTTTATTTGTGATGCACGTTAATCTTACTGACTAATAGTTGCTGGGCTCTGCCTGGACACCCTTTTTATATAACGTTTTCCAGGCCTTTGGAATTTCACCAGTATGTAGTGACTTCCAAAAATCATGCATCAAGGGTTTATATATGTACTCGCTAGCCTCCTTAAGAACTCAAGGGTAAATATTATCTGGTCTGGGTGATTTGTTTGATTTCAGCCTATTTAATATGAGCAGTACTTCCCTTCTACAATTTCTAAATTACTTAGTACCTCCTTAGTAGTCACTTTTAACGCTGGGAGAAAATCTACTTGGTCATATGTGAAGACCCCAGAAAAATGCCCATTTAGTGCATCTGTTATTTCACTATCTGTATTTTTCAATTCATCCATCCATTATCCAACCCGCTATATCCTAACCACAGGGTCACGCTGGAGCCAATCCCAGCCAACACAGGGTGCAAGGCAGGAAACAAACCCCAGGCAGGGTGCCAGCCCACTGCAGGGCATGCACCAAGCACACACTAGGGACAATTTAGAATTGCCAAAGCACCTAACCTGCATGTCTTTGGACTGTGGGAGGAAACCGGAGTACCCAGAGGAAACCCACGCAGACACGGGGAGAACATGCAAACTTCACACAGGGAGGACCCGGGAAGCGAACCCAGGTCTCCTAACTTCGAGGTAGCAGCACTACCTCCTGTACCCCCGTGCTGCCCTATTTTTTCAATTCCCCTTTACTATTCCTGCACTTCACCTCCTCCCTTATTGTTGTTTTACTACTAAAATACTGAAAGAATCTCTTAGTGTCATCTTTCGCCTTATTTGCTATATTCCTCTCTAGCTGCCTTTTAGCATCCCTAATCTCCTTCTTAATGGTTGCCCTCATGTTCTCATATGCCCTACGATTCACATTGGAGTTATTAGTCTTATATGCCTTATATAGCTGTTTTTCCTTTGCAGTTTCTTTCTCTACTCTTAATGAATCAACTGTAGAGTTTTTTAAATGTACTACTAACTCCAAATTTAGGCATGTGCCTGTCTTGCATTATATGTAAAATGTTTTTAAACTTGTTCCACTGCTCCTCGGTAGTATCCACAATTAAAAGTTTATTCTAGTCTATCCTTGTTCGTCTTTGCAGCATCTGCTCAAAATTTGCCCTACCAAAGCTAAACTTAACGGTTGCATCCTCATTCTTCCAAAACAATGAGAATTATATTATAGTCACTTGACCCTAGTGCTTCCGTCACCTCTACACCCTTAATTCTATCCTGATTACTACAAAATACTAAACCCAAGCAGGCTTCCCCAGTGTCTGCTCCTGCTCTTCAGCTCTGATATTTGCAAGGTTATCTTAGTTAAAGTAGTTGAAGTCCCACATGACTAATATTACCCTGTAAACTTGCCTCTTTAATAGTACCAAAAAAATGTGCATGGAATTATTGTCTGCGTTGGGCGGCCTATGACACACTCCTAAAATAAGGCCTCTTTCCCTAATACTTTCCAGGCAAACAGCATTTATTTATATAGCACCTTTTCATACAAGTAATGTAGCTCAATGTGCTTTACAACACAACAAAAAGATAGTTACAGATAACTCCTCACTTAATGACCTACCTGTTTAACAACCATGCAGACACGACCCGCTCTACGACCAGTTGGTATTATATACTTTTCGAGAACTTTGGTCATGGAAACAGCAGTTTGGCGTCTCAGTGTAAACATCCCATCTCACATCACTCTGATTCAGTCTTGTTCCCACAGTTGGTCAGTATTTGCATACATTTACATGTCTGCCCAGTTAGTGTGCCACTGCACACCTGGCACATGATCTGCCCTTCTGAACTCTTCTGTCGCAAGAGGTGCAGAGGTCCTCCTGCAGCAACAATGAGGCTGTAATTATGAAAAAGAGAAAAAGCGGGAGAAGAAAATGTCCATTGGAGGAGTCTGTTTTGGGAGTCTCAATTCAGCCTTTAGCAGAAAAATCTTCAGTGTGCACTGGGTTCTCCAGATGAACCGTGCCACGCTACTTCTGCTGCCGCTTCTGCACTCTTGTCCTTTCTGTTCACTCTAAATTAATACAGTCAGATTGGAAGGGCACATGGCACAGGCTCTGCTAGTGGCTCCTTGCTTAACAACCTAGTCATAGGGATGGAACTTTGGTTAAGCGAGGAGCGTCTGTATATGAAATGAAAAACAAAATAAACAAGCCACATTTCCTCACTAAGATGGGGCTCATTGACAATTATAAAATGTAAATTCTGTTTGACATAAACGGCAACCTCACCTCTTTTGCTGTTCTGTCTATCCTTCCTAAAAATGTGCACCCCTTTATGTTATACTTATTCCCATCTTTATTTAGCCAGGTTTCCATTATTGCTATTCAATTATTAATTATGCTTATTGTTGATGCTTCTAGTCTAAAGGCAATCTATTTTTACTCATTTTATTTTTTACTTTTAAATGTTGGGTAAGAATTTACATTACAATGCATTTTTATTTTTACATTATTGTTTGTTCCTCCATGAACGTTCTAATCTTCCTTCCCTTAGTTTAAACAGTCCTTGACTGAGCCTACTCATGCACCTCCCCAACACAGTGGTGACACTCCAGTTTAGATGCAACCCATTACAGCAGAACAGATCCCATTTGTTCCAAAAGGAGTCCCAATGCCCTTAGCAACACATTAAGCCTTCTAATGTTCTAAATCTTACCTGGACTGGGACGTAGTACAGACAGAAGTTTGGGAAAGGCTATCTTGTCAGGTCTTGTCTTCGGCATGGCACCTAACTCTTTTAATGTACGGTATGTCATTTGTTCCAGGACTTCCCCCACTCTGGCCAAGAGTCTATCCGTCTTTCACCTCTGCACCCAGAAGGCAACACTCCTTGCAGACTCTCTGTCTCTGGAGAAGACCTGAGCTTCAGTCCCCCTAATGACTGAATCCCCAACTATCACTACCTTTCTCTTTCTGGGAACTGGTTTTGAGGTGGCCTGTTGGGGCTGCTCATGCCCGCCTACCACCTTAGAATCATCAGAGACACCATCCAGCTCCGCAAAAACCTGAAAACAATTTAACAATTCTAATTCTGGGGTTTATGACCCCGGACCATGTGCACCCTCTGCCTTGTGACTGTGCCCCACCTATTTCTACCTGTCTGGTCTGGAGTCTCCTCCCATGCCACCTTAGTGGGGTGCACACTATCTCGCTAAATGACACCTAAGCCATGTCCATGAATTCTCTACTATAACACAGGCCAGTTCAGTGACCATGAGTTTGAGTTGCCGGATCAGCTGATGTCTCCTTTAGATGTAGCCCTCACTGAAGACTGGCTCTTCCGAGCCATCATCTAAAAAGTCCAACATCCAAAAGGACTTGCATTGTACTTGCCTCATTATTAAAATTTGAGATGACGAGGTCGGGTTCTGCTGCTTGCTGACCTGCCTCACTGATGCTAGTTTGAATATAAATAACAAGTTGTGACGATGCAGGTTCAGTGCATGCTCCCATCATCCGTCCGGGAGCCCTTGAACCCTGCACCATCGGTAATGTTACCGATGAGCACAGCAGTGAGACACAACAAATAGAGCAAGGGGATGGTGCAAAGTGCTTTTATTTAAAAACCAGCAAACAAAAACAAAGTGTCCAAATAAATAGTGCAGTGATTTAAAAATCCTCAAAGAAATAATAAATAAAAACGTGTGAAAGGGTGGAGGTTAAAATCCATTAGAAAAAATCTTTAAAACAACGAGGTTAAAATAACGGCTGGAAGCTTTTAAAAATCTGGTGCATCCTTCTTCTACTACTGGCGGCTCCCCTGCTTCTCCCAAATGGGGCCCACAACAGGGGAGTCAGCCTAGCTGCAGCTGACCCGCTCTGCCTGCTTCGGCTGATCGGTTTGCCTCACCGACCCTGGGCTCCGGTAGGCTCCACTAAACAGCGACTTGGGCTCCCTAGCGACTAGGGCGCTCACGCTGGGGAATACATGTCCCAAGTCCCAACTCCCGCTGCCTTCCGTGGCCTTACACGGCGAGTCATTCGCCTTCTGGTCACTCCTGCTCTTCACAATAAACTCAGCGGGAGTGACCACTACAACTGCTCCTCAGGTGTCGGCCAAACACCCAGGCTCCCTGCGCTTGCTCATTCTTCTGCGCCGGCTTTCTCCTCCTGCCTTCTCCTGAAACAACCCATTCTTTCCTGTTCTCTTCTTTTTTTTCTCTTTCTCCCTTAGCCGCCTCACGCTTTTATTTATGAAGAGGATGTTTCAGCTGTGGCAATCAGCAGCTCCTGGGAACAATTGCGGCTGCGGACCGTTTCTCACCTATACACTTTGGTGAGAAACGCCCACATCACGAACTCCTCAGGAACCGCTTCAGCCACACAACCACCATGCCCCCTCGCTAAGCCGCAAGTGTGGTGATTATTTATTTAAAAGCTGGCCCTTTGACATGAGCTGTGGACCCGCTATACCACACAAGTATAAGCACTTTTGAAAAAATGCTCCTCCAAACACTCAGCTACATTTGCTCCTGTATAGGTGAAAAAAAGCAAAAAACTTCTCTTTCATTTGCAAGGATGATATCAGCAGAATGACATCCTTGAAAGCTGTATAAAGAATGATTTGAGCAGCCATTGGATGTCTCATTGCAGTATTATTAGAAATAAATGCATGAAGTAATTTCTAAATATCCTCCATATTGAGAAAACACCTTATTTAACACAAAGTTAATGTTTTGGACAGGTATGTAATATGCACAAAACCTTTATCATTTTTATTCTGAGATTTGCATTAACTGTGTTATTAAGATCAAGTTTGTCATTTTATTTTTCATCGTTTTATTTATCTTAACCTCCCTTTCAATCTTTAGAATCATCTGCTCACATGGATTTCTTTAATTTGAAAACCAGTACACTTTTTTAAATACATAAGCAGTTAATAAAGGACTAAACCAAAGAGTCTTATGAATTACACAAATTGCTGATGTAAAGAGTTGATTAAGCTTCTTCTACACATTTTTTCATTGGAATTCAGTTTATGCAAATCACAGCGCAGATCAAAGGTGTGGTTGTTTTTCTCCTGTAAATCGGCCATTTCTGTGACAACTACAGCAGGTTATACAGTATTTAATGTTACTGTACAAGTGTAAGAAGGCATATTTTTAGAATAGAAACCTACCCCTGCTGGAGGGTGAACTAGAGGGAAAGAAATCAAGAGGAAGGCAGAAACAGGACAAGTTCAATTATCTAAAAGGTGGTAAATCACACCAAGAGGTGAAAAGAAGAGTAGAAGACAGAATACAACAAAGGAACTGGTGATCAAAAGGTCTGTCTGATGGAAGCTAACTAAACAAGAAAACCATCTACTCACAAATTAGTAGGTTATCTCTACAGTGTGATTTTAGGCACTGGACTGTAATATCCCAGTACCCCCAATTAATCTTTAGCCAGAACAACCCTAACACCATTAGATACAAAAGAGACTTGACTACCAAGAAGTTGGTGCCAACTAGTGAACTGACAAGTATGGTATAATAGTTTCCACCAGTGGCTAAAAGTCTGATCTTTAATGGAGCTTCAACTACTTCTGGTTTGTGGACATTAACTGAAATATATTGTTTTATTATCACTTACAGAACCTTTGAAAATAGTGCTACATTTCTTCCACAGGTAGAGCCTTTGTTTCACTTTCACATAGAGCTGTGGTTTGACCTTTTTAATATAACCATCTGTGATGTATTTTGTCTCATATTACTGGTTTTCTGGGTGTTTGGCCACAGCTTCAAATGTAAAAGAATAAAGAGAAGAGAGCACATCAGAATAAGGCACTGTTTAAATTCATGTTCCAGTGTAATTGATTTCTGTTTATTTAAGTGTTCCAGGAAGTGTTCACTGTATTATCAAATATAAATTGATCTGTTTGTGACTGGATGTACCTCTGGGCATTTATTTTCAACACATTATGTACACTTTGGCTATAACAGCCAATAATGAGATTTCCCAAATTCAAACTGGGTTTATAACATTTCATTGCAAGTAAGTTTTGCTTTGTTCCTTTCCTTAACTAAAGATCTTTGTCTTGTTTGCTAAACAAAGAGTGAAATGCATTTGTTCTAGATGCTTCATCTAATTGACTATGTTAAAACTGAAATTCATTCAGTGGCAGTAGAATGAAGAAGTGTCATACATGTTAACTTTTGGTTTTCTCAACATCCCTGGAACCAAAAATACTGGACTGGTGTGACGGGTGTCTGGTCACACTTATAGGTAATCTAACCTAAACACAGTTAAAATATCTGACTACGCCAGCCAGTTTTATTAAGAGTCTGGGAACTCTTGAAATTTAAACATAATAGTACACAGGTTTCTTTAAATTATGCAGTGAGTAAGCACAAGATGAAAGACTACATTAATTTGTGTTACACCAGAAAATATAAAGTCCACCATGAAGATAAAAGTAAATAAGAATCTAAAAATATGGCAGTGAAAAGCTTGTAACAATACAGCATATGGTCCACACTCCAGAAGTCCGTTTAAACCACATTCGGAGGATAGAGCCTTTGGTGCTGCAAAGTCTACATTGCGCGCTGTGTTAACGCAACAATTAATCTTCCAACTGTTCCACTGAGACGCTCTGTTTGCCGAATGCTTATTTTCCAACAGAAGTCTTGTCTGCTGGCTTCACTCTGTCCCTCTCTTGCTGGACCCCGCATATCTCTGATGAAACGGTCTCTTCTTTCATGGAGGTAGGTGTCGCTGTCTGTGTGCCTCGAGTCTTACCAGGCATGTACCCTCGTCTGCCTGTGAGTCCCTGTGCTCTGTGTAAGTGATCTTGAGAGCGTTCTCGGTGGGTCGTATCTCTCTCTACATCACCCGCTGCCCAGACATATGTCACTGCTTCAGTCTCTGCCAAGGTCAAATGACGATTGATTAAACAATGGTACAAACCAATTTCCTTTACTTCGCGGTAGTGCAAACACATTTTCATTTGTTAATAAAGTATTGTCAGCAATCAAGAAGTACATATACCACTGTATGCTGAGTAGTTTTGATGTCCCCAAAACACGTTACTTTTCGAACCCAGTAAATAAACTTTTTCCAAAGAAGCAGGCAGTTCTCTTATCACAATATTGTATGTTGATGAGATACAAAGCAGTATAATCTTCAAAGCAGGTGCCCCTTTTTTGAAAGACTAGTAAATATCTACGTCCTGTAGACAGCCATCAACAATAACCTGCAACAGAATTATTCAGGAAATTTGCTTTTTCACTTACCTTCTGTAAAATGGCACCACTGAGTTCAGCTAACATCCTAGTCATTCCATTAAGAGTGTGCATTTCTTTATATTTTTAGTTATTTTTCATGACATTGCTTCCACAAACTATCACCACTGTGATTATTTATGACAGGGGAACACTTTTAAACATTGGGAACCAGTTTACTCACCTAATCGAGGAGATCTACCTATTGACCCGTCGTGTCCAGGTGAGATTCTCATTGAAATCCTACATGATGAGCAGGAGCAATAACAAAGGTGCAACAGGAGACAAACTGCAGCGATGGAGAAAGAAACGCTGTGGCAAAAGATGCGGTGTGCAGAACAGACTGAGGAATAAACCACAACATCCTCCTCTGCCCAGTATCCTGCTCGCAAATGTCTAGTCACTTGAAAACAAGACGGATGATCTCCAAGTCAGGATTAAATTCCAATGGGACATCACAGACTGCAATATTCTTTGTTTGACTAAATCGTGCCTTTGACTTGAAATACCAGACGGGAATTAACCCCGTGTTTTTTGATGGACTGAATGGCCGAATCTGGTAAATTAAAAGGTAGAGGAGTCTGTTTTATGATAAACAATAAATGGTGTGATCCCAGAAACATCTCAGCTCTTTTGCAGTCCTGTACTGTTGATCTGGATCATCTGACGCTTACCCTTCACTCTCATTATTTGCCTTGTCAGTTTTCTGCTGTTATCATCACCTCTTCCTGTCTTTATCCTCAGGCTAACATAGATAAGGCTTTGTGCAGACTCCACGGTGTTCTTAGTGAACAACTAATCAAGCACCCGGATGGTGCGTTTATTGTGGTGAGGGACTTTAACAAAGCAAACCACAGATGGGTAATGTCGAACTTTCACCAGCATGTCACATGTCCAAACACGGGTGGAAACACACTGGATCATTGTTACACCCAGTTTAAGTGAGACTACTGTAAGCATAAGTTTAATATGTCACTGTGCTCCGTGCAAACCTATCTTAGAAAATCTGCCTTTTTCTGCTCACCTGCACAGCTGACACATAGCCAGGTTAAGCACAGGGGCTCACACCATTGCATGTTTGCCTAAGTGGGGCCCTGCACGTGAAGAAAGCGTATGAAGCCCTGGAACATTGCCCAGCACACCTTTGAAGCCAACAAATGGAACAGGAGATATCATCATCTGTTCCTGAAAATGCCTTCCACTGCACCAATGACACCGACAGACTTAACGCCTCAGGCCCCCACTCCCGGACAGGGTTTTGATATTGACTTAATTTGTCTGACATTCAGTATAAGCTGACATTAAAGCCAAGGAATTTCTCCTGCATGATTTCTTACCACCATATCAAAGAGGGGTATTAGCCTTTTATGTTATATCTATATAGATTTAGGTTATGTAACACATTGCAATTATTAAAGAACTCTTTCCAAGGAGCTAGCGCCCCCTGCTCTACACAACAACAAAGTGCTTTTAGCAGATCAGACCACATCTCCGTTTACTTCTCCCCAAGTAAGCATCATGGGAGAGGTTCCAGTGACAAGAGAGATCAAATGCTAGTCTGCCCCAATCACAAGCCATGCTACAGGGTGTGCTTGATGACGTGGACTGGGATGCGGTCTGGTCGAGTGCTAATGACGTAAACGAGTTTGCGGATGTAGCTGTCAGGTTTGTTGCTATGCTAGCGGAGTTCATCATTCCATCAAAAACAATCCAGTGTTTTGCCAATCAGAAGCAGTGGATGGACAAAACTATCCAAGATGCAGTGAACGTGCACCCTGTGGCTTACAACACGGGATTTTGGACTGAAGACTATAATGAGCACAAGGCAGCCTGCTACTCTAAAAGGAGGATGTGAAGAAGGCAAAGAGGCGCAGTACAAGGAGAAAGTGGAGTCTAACATTCATCTAGGGTACAGCGGGCAAATGTGGCAAGGGCTACAGAACAATACGGACTTTACAGGTAAAACTACTTTGTTGACACACAGACTTCTCTGGCTGATGATCTGAATGCTTTCTATGCACGAGCTGACACTAATGGAGCTAGTGTTAAGTTGCAGGGTAGTGAGGATAATACAGCGGAGTTGCAATCTCTGCTTCAAAGCACATGCTATTTGTGCTCTGAGGCATGGAAACTGTAGGAAAGCAACAGGAATCTCCAGATGTATTCTTATATCAGGTGCTAGTGGTTTCTACCTTTTTTTTTTTTTTTTTAAATGTTATTGTATCCATACTGAAGAACAACAAACAGACATGCCTTAATGATTACTGTCCTGTAGTTCTCACGTCTCTTGTCATGAATTGCTTTAATGAGATTATTAAAGACTCCATCTGCTCCCTCCTTCCAAAGGACTTTGATTCACTCCAGTTTGCATACTGTACAAACAGGTCTACAGATGACGCCATCTTGCATATTCTACACTTTGTCCCCTGAAGACAGCAAGAAGGGGAATTATGTAAGACTGTTGTTTATAGACTACAGCTCAGCCTTTAACACTCTTGTCCCTCCACATATTGGCCACAAAGACCTAGGACTGAACATCCTTCTCTGTGACTGGGTGCCGGATTTTCAAGCAGGCAGGCCTCAGGGTGTGAGAGCAGGCAACTGCTTCTCCAACACTATCATTGTTAAAAAAGGAGTTCCACAAGGCTAGGTGCTGAGTTGTCTTTCTGTTCTCCCATTACGCACACAACTGTGTGACCAAGCACAGCTTTCACACTATTGTTAAGTCTGCTGATGACACAGTGGTCTTAGGTCTTGTTTCCAACAACCACGAGGAGGCCTATCTGGACGAGGCAGAAAACATGGCAGTGTGGTGCCATTCTCATAACCTCTCAGTGAATGTCAGCAAGACCAAGGAGCTTGTGGTGGACTTCAGGCAGAAGCAGCAACAGATCTACAACCCCATCAGCATAAATAAGAGGGTGAGGGGCTACAAGCACCAAGGTGTGCACATCACTGAGGACCGGACATGGACCCAGCACATACAGACCTGGGACAAGAAGGCAAGACAGCACTTTTATCACCTAAGGCGGCTGAGGAAATTCAAGGCCTCCGCACCTATTTTGAAAACATTTTGCAATGGCGCCATAGAGAGCATCCTAACACAGAGCTGCACATCATGGTTTGGGAATTGCTCAGTCCAGGATCGCAGTGCCGTGCAGATAGTGGTACGTTCAGTAAAGCGCATCTTAATTTCAGCACTGCCCTCTCTGCAGGATATCTACACCAAGTGCTGCAGGAACAAAGCAGTTAAAATAATTGTGAACTCTACCCACCCCAGAAACAGACTGCTCAGCCTGCTCAACTCAGGCCAACGGCAAAAACTGAGGGACTCAAGAGAAGCTTTTACCCTCAGGCCATTAGGATGCTGAACTCAGACATGCCATCAGACATTCAAACCTAAAACTCATTGTACGTTTATTTTATCTTACTGCACAGGCACTTTATACTTTCTGCTCTTTCAGATTTCAGATTTTAACTTAACTTTAATCTAGTTAATTTAATCTGACTTAATTTAGTTAATTTAATTTTAGTTAGTTTGATCTTTTTCTTAATTTTATTATTATACTATTGTATATTTGATTTTGTTTTGCACAATCTTGGAGTAGGCACGTTATATCTGTATAACTGTGTGTATGACAAATAAAACTCTTGAATCCTGAATCTTAGTCTCAACAAAGGGTGCCTATTGGCTCTTCATCTATTGGCCTTTTACATTTATTATTTACTTATTTGTTACCAAAAAGAAAAACAACAATTGTGCAAAAAAGTTCCTCTCTGACACCATCCCTTTATTAACAGAATCTCATCCGTGTAATTTTAGAAGAGCTATTTTGCTTGTTGTCTAAGCTGAGGAATTCACTCAGGGTGTTAATATTACCTCTTCCAGCTTATAACCTCCTTGAGCGGGTTCTGATGGAAGAAAGGCAGGCACTCCCCAGGCTTCATAGTTGTCAACAGGTCTTGAGCCAATTTTCTAAGCTACTTGGATCGTGGTGTATACAGAGTCGCCAGCCACCAGGATTGCTTGATCATCCATTGTATACAGAAAGAAAGAAAGAGAGAACACAGTGAGGACACTTTAAAATACTGGCAGCAGAAACTATCAAGAATTCAAGTAAAAAATTCCGCGTTTTAACTTTTAACTATCCAAAGGTATTCTTGCTTTACTTTGTTGACAAATACATTGTCACACATGGAAAATGCTAAAAGTGGACACAAGGTTTCTCACAGTAAGATAATCATTTTCTATTTATCCTGCTTTTTCAAAAAAAATAGTATTCTTCATAGCTGCACTTGAAGATATTTGGTGTGGATGGTGATAGGGAACAAAGGTCAACTCATCTGAATGAGGTCATGAGATTTAAATCAATTCAGAGCCCCATTTTTCTTTTGACACCTTGCTCTGAATTACTTTCAAGCCTTCTCATGGTCTACGTCTAGCAATTGCACTTACTGTGTTTGGTCGGGGCTGCCATCTTCACACAACTGGCTCTTGTTCTGTCTCATCAGCACTAGCTGATGTATAAACAGCTGTTGGAGTGAATATATCATTTATTCTTTAAACATTTTGATGTGTCTAACTGCAGATGGTTTTACTGTTTTTCAGTCCATTGTTTTTATGTATCACCCGTTCATTTTTGGATCTTTCACTGTCATCCGAAAGAAGTTTTAAGTTGGAAGGATCATGGTGATGATGTAGTCATCCTTTGAAGCCACGTGCTTGTTATATAGAAAAGTAAATAAATCCATATTTGAATATGTTTATATTTTTAATAAATTAAGGATACAATTACTTGTTTAAATTTCTATTTTTAACTTATTTTTATATGTTGCAATGCAGAGGCCTATGGTAGCTGGTGGCTTACTGGAAAAAATCCTGCCCCTGGCTGATGAATTACTACCATTTTAAGCTCTATTTTCTCTAAGACATCAATTTACTCTTCTAAATTTTAGAGACTGACCCGTAACTACTTCTGCAGGATCTTTCTTGATGTGCACTATGTTGTCAGTTGGTTATCTTTTAAAGGTATTGGTCCTGGGTCACTGGCTGTTTTGTCTTGCTAGAATTCTATATTACTCTACTTTTCCCATTTTGTACTCTTTATTGTATAGACGTTATCAGAATTCCTCAAACCCCATAGACTTAACACTGTTCATAAGGTATTACACTTTAGTACTTCTCCCCACCTTCCCTTCTACATTTATTACCTCTGGCAATTAGATAGATTAAAAGGACAAGCAGGAGTTTAGATATGCATTTGAATAATATATTATTGATGATATTCAACTAATAATAACAATAAGGAGGTGTGAGGGAATTTAGGGTGGCCCGACATTATGAATATTTTCGTAAGCTTCAGGGATTCTAGTGTTAAGAATGTCCTGCGAAGAATCCCCCTTGCTAAGCTGGTTTTTGGCAGGCCCCCAACCCTGCCATAAAATTCACACCCTGAGTCAGTCTGAAAGACTGAGGTGGTGGTGGTGCCGGTTAGACATGAAAGCAGTGCTGTTCTCATCAATTCTTGTAAAACGCTAAAATTACATTTGCTTTGTCTGACTTGCATGTAAAGGCATACAAAATATTTATCAATTTATATACAAAACTTCATGTCACAACACTGGCTAAGGCCTCTGTGTTGTGTACAGAACTAAGGACAGTTTTGTCCAGTGCTGCTTTTTGAAAAAGTCTCCCTCTAAATAGATGAAAATGTAAATATACACAAGGAAGCCCGTGCTCACTATGTCTACCTGCAACATCAAGCTGAGACCAATATAATTTTATGTTCTATTGAACTTAAACTTTTGATTTACTTATCCTCAGTTCTCCGTGAAGAAATATTTCCTAGAATTTGTGAAATCTAAAGTGAATTGACTCCCTACTGCATCCCATGTTCTTACTGGAGAACTCCTTTCAAATAAATAAAACTGTCACCTCTTTTATTGTAAGCAGAAAAAAAATTTTGCCTAACGCTTAAGTTGAAAACATTAAAGTCCTTCAGTCATTTGTGTCAAACCTACAGGAGTTCAATTTGAACCCTGGTCCGATGTGAACCTAGCATATGATGCAGGTGAACTATTAAAATAAACACAACTTCAGATTTGCAGAGTCTCTGTTGTTCTGAGCTTATGCTTAAAGGTTGAAGGTATTATTTTAATATTCACTATGATAAAGGTTTGAATTATTAAGAAAAGGCATTTTAAGTAACGTTATAGCAAAAAAGGAAAAGCAAGCCTTGGTATAAGAAAAAAAGTAATCTTTAAAAGTTTTCTGTTCTTTTCTATTTAAAATCTAAAAAAAGTCACGTACTCCAAAGCTAACAGGACTGTCAATCAGCCTAGTGAACCGGGTTAATTGTGGTTATTTAAGTGATTTGCTGTGTTTTGTCATGTCCTGTTAGCAACAGGGTCTAACCAATCATGTTCATGATTAGGTAATGAATTCCTTGGAATTATGATCTAATTAATAAAGTGTATAAATAGAACCCATCGGGCGCCCCTAATTTGTAAAACTCGCTAATAAAGTGCTTGTGTTCCTGTAAGGGTTAGCTCTTAGATAATAAAGAAGAACGATTGATGCTTTTCTCCTGCCTGTGTTTATCTATACTAATAAAAGGCAAAGCCCTCACTCACTGACTGACTGACTGACTGACTGACTGACTGACTGACTGACTGACTGACTCACTGACTCACTCACTCACTCACTCACTCACTCACTCACTACTAATTCTCCAACTTCCCGTGTAGGTAGAAGGCTGAAATTTGGCAGGCTCATTCCTTACAACTCACTTACAAAAGTTAAGCAGGTTTCATTTCAAAATTCTACGCGTAATGGTCATACCTGGAAGCTGTTTTTCTCCATTTACTGTAATGGAGATGAGCGCGAAAGCCGTGGGGGCGGAGTTTCGTGTGACATCATCACGTAATCACACAGTACGTAGAAAACCAGGAAAACCTCCAAAAAGCGCTGAAGAAAACATGCATTATATAATTGAGAAGGCAGCGAAACAATAAGAAGCGAGCGAGTGATATACAACCATATTCATGAATGATGCTACTACGGAAACAAAGCACAGTGTAAACCTAAACTTTAAATTAACTTCATAGACAGGCTGCCACTAGCGTTTGTATTTTAGTGCCTGCCCATTAAAGGCCGTCCGTCAGCGGCAATCCAATAGAAACACTGCCACTAAATATTCACGGGTGAAGGACTGTGCTTATGCAGAGGAAGATGAGATGGTCAGGGTGGTGTTTGGCACAAATTCAGCGAAACTGCGAGAGAAAGTTTTAAGTGCCAGGACTTTGGTAACATTAAATACAGCCATGGACATAGCACGAGATGGCACCAGCACAGCTGGGAAACTTCGATGCAAGAACACCGAGCGGCTCACGTGAACTGACGCAGTTCACTGACGCAGACAAAAAGCAACAGTTCTAAAGAGCGCTGAACAAAAACCGAATTACACAATTAAAAAGGCAGCAAAAAAATATGAAGCGTCTGATACATACAAGCATATTCATAAGTGCAGCTACTGCGGAAACAAAGCACACGGTGGAAAAAGTCAATATCCCGCTAAAGGAAGACAGTGGAAAAAAAAAAAACCGTGCATGCAGTGTGTCAGGTCTCAGATAAAGAAGAAGACGAGCTGTTTATTGATGCAGTAAGAAACGAATCGATGAATGAAACCTGTTATCTTTACAACGATTGACAAACACGGAATGTAACTTGAACACAACACATCCTACAAATACGAACCTGATTGAAAGAAATAATGATAATCAAGTCTTTGATGACAGCAACACTCAATAACACTCACAAAACAATTACTGTATATTGATAGTCATGTTACGTTATTTTTAAAATGTTCCCTTTTCTTTTTCATAGCTTCTTTAACACACTACTTCTCCGCTGCAATACGCGGGTATATATATATGTATATATACCCCGATCTACATACTCGAATAATGGATACTTTATTCGCCATCAATGATTGTTTTGGTAAAGCCATACTCAGTGTATTCATTAGATGAACGGTAAAAAAGTAAGAGCGAGGGGTGGGTGACTTATTGAGACATGCAGGCAAAACCACAATAGCACGTGGGCTCGATGTACGAAAAAATATATCTTTTCAAGTTCTGTTTAGTCCATATGTGTCAAACTCAAGGGCCGCGGGCCACATCCGGAAAGTTGATGCTGAAAATAGAGCCTTTAAAAACCGATGGGAGGCTTTGTATATGTTTACTGACATTGCTGGTAAACCCATGTCTCTCATTTGTGGAGCTAATGTGGCTGTAATTACAGAATTTAATCTAAGACGGCACTATGAGACACAACATCAGGATAACCTGAAAGACCTGAATGCAATGCAGAAGATACAGAAAGCAGAAGAATTAAAGAAGAATCTGACACTTCAGCAGACGTTTTTACCCGTGCACAATCACAAAGTGATTTCAAGTGAAGCTGCTTTTATGGGAGACACAAATGCACCACTTTCCCTGTTGCCAAGTAATGTTAAAACCAATTCGGCACAGCGGTGTTCCCAAGTACGCACTTTGCTGATAAACTGAGCGCACTGCGCACTGAATTCGCACGGCGCTTTGGTGACTTTGAAGAACAAAAAAAGAATTTTGACTTGTTTCGCAACCCATTTGCCGTCGATGTGGAAACTGCACTTGTGCAGATTCAGATGGAGGTGATTGAGCTGCAGTGTAATGGCACACTGAAGGCAAAGTACGATACTGCAGGGCCCGCACAGTTCATTCACTCCATTACCGCAGAAATGCTCCAGCTCCATCTACATGCGGCTCGAACCTTGTGCATGTTTGGTAGCACATATCTGTGTGAGAAGCTCTTCTCAGTGATGAAGACTAACAAAACAGCACACAGGAGTCGCCTCACT
>JANRMT010062837.1:22541796-22592232 GCA_026402145.1 Polypterus bichir lapradei | reverse complement strand
GTGCTTTGTTTCCGAAGTAGCAGAACTCATGAATATGGTTGTATATGTCACTCGCTCGCTTCTTATTGTTTCGCTGCCTTCTCAATTATATAATGCATGTTTTCTAAAGCGCTTTTTGGGCCTCTTCCTGGTTTTCTACGTACTGCGTGATTACGTAGGAGGCGTGATGATGTCAGACGAAACTCCGCCCCACGGGTTTCAAGCTCATCTCCATTACAGTAAATGGAGAAAAACAGCTTCCAGTTATGACCATTACGCGTAGAATTTCGAAATGAAACCTGCCCAACTTTTGTAAGGAAGCTGTAAGGAATAAGCCTGCCAAATTTCAGCCTTCTACCTACACGGGAAGTTGGAGAATTAGTGATGAGTCAGTCAGTCAGTGAGTGAGTGAGTGAGGGCTTTGCCGTTTATTAGTATAGATACATGTAGTAATAAAGAACATTGTATTTTTCATTCTAACAGATGGGGCATCACACGCATTAGGCATATAAAACATGATGAACACAGACACACAATGACATGTCCTTTTATTAAGTTGGATTATTACTCTCTCTTAGATCTATGTTTTTTTCCTATTTTGTTGTGTTAACCTAGAATCGTAACCTATACATTTGTTCTCTAATAATTCTGATATTACCTTTTTACAATGTTGTTTTTTTCTTTCTATTTTATTATTTATATCTTTCACTGTTATTTATTTTTCAATATACTGTATGTTAGATGCTGCGGTGGGCTGGCGCCCTGACCGGGGTTTGTTTCCTGCCTTGTGCCCTGTGTTGGCTGGGATTGGCTCCGGCAGACCCCCGTGACCCTGTAGTTAGGATATAGCGGGTTATATGATGGATGGATGTATATTAGATTTTTTTTTTTTTCTTTTGTGGTGCTAAATTAATTGATTACCGAGAGCTCCATTTACTGTATGTGGTATATTATTGTGGAAAACAGCTGCATTAAGCAAAGTGATATTTAATAATAATAATACATTTTATTTATTTGTAGGCACCTTTCTAAACACTCAAGGACACCGAACAATAGGCAAAACACACATTATAAACAAAAGTAAAATACAAAAGTTAAAATCAGACAGAGCAATTGTAATCAAAGAGAAAAAGCAGTCTTAAACAAATGAGTTTTAAGTTTAGATTTGAAAAGTGAAAAAGATTCAGTATTTCTAAGCTCAGGTGGTAGTGAGTTCCAAAGCTGGGGAGCAGAGCAACTGAATGCTCTACTTCCCATAGTGGTAAGATGGACGAAGGGGACAGTCAAGTGAATGGAGGAAGAGGATCTAAGGGTACGGGAGGGAATGGCAACATGGAGGAGGTCAGACAGATATGGAGGGGCAAGGTTGTGGATAGCCTTAAAAGTTAGTAGGAGAATTTTGAATTTAATTCGGAACTGAACTGGAAGCCAATGAAGCTGCTGCAAAACGGGAGTGATATGGTGAATAGAGGGGGTTCTAGTAATGGCAGCTGAATTCTGGACCAGCTGAAGATTATAAAGAGATTTGCAAGAAAGACCAAAGAAAAGAGAATTGCAATAATCCAGATGAGAAGTGACAAGGCTATGAGCAAGGATAGCAGTGGTGTGGGGAGTGACGGAGAGGTGAATACGATTAATGTTATGCAAGTGGAAATATGCAGACCGGGAGATGTTATTGATGTGGGACTGGAAGGATAAAGTTTTGTCAAAGATGACATCCAGACTCTTAACCTGTGGGGAAGGGGAGACAGAGGAATTATCAATAGCAAATGAAAAATGATCAGTTTTGGATAATGTTGATTTTGTACCAATGAGGAGAACCTCAGTTTTGTCACTATTTAATTTAAGAAAATTTGAAGAAAACCAGGATTTGATTTCTGCTATGCAATCAGTAAGTGAGGAGGGTGTAAAGGAAGCAGTAGGTTTGCTAGTGAGATAGAGCTGGGTGTCATCAGCATAACAGTGGAAGCTAATGTTATATTTACGAAAGATATTGCCAAGGGGAAGGAGGTAAATAATGAAAAGGAAGAGCCCCAGGACAGAGCCCTGGGGCACACCTGAAGTAACAGCGGTGGGTTGGGATGTGAAAGTTTTAAGCTGAACAAACAGAGTGCGGCCTGAGAGGCATGATCTGAACCAGTCTAGTGGAGTGTGGGTAATGCCAGTCGAAGATAATCTATTGAGATAAGTAGTGTGACAAATAGTGTCAAAGGCAATTTCTTTCAATTTCTTCATAGCTGCTTTATAGTGCTCCACATGTCTGGCTACCCACATGTGAGCAGCTGTTTCAAGCAAAATGTGACTTGTGAAAATAAAGATTTGCCTTTGTAATAATCATCACAATTCTCAAAATAGGTAAATACATACATTTTTATTGCATTTCTGCATACTTACCTATACCAAAAGTACATTTTTCATCTTCTGTTCTCACAGTTATCACCCTATTAGATGGTCAACCCATTCACGTGCCTGCAGAGACTGGTGGAGAAACTAGAGCTTTTCCTGATGAAGACCACAAACTGAGATTCAGCCATGCAATTTACCAATTTACCAGTCTTTGGGACTTGAAAGACTGAGATGTGCCTCATTGTACTTAATTTTTTGGCGCTCTTTGTTCCTTTATTTTCTGAGGAGAAAATTATTTCTGGTTGTGAGATTACAAAATAAGCACATCATTTTAGTCATCAGAAGGATAAAAGAATCATGCTAAAGGGATCATACAAAGAAAATAAAAAAGAATGTTGAAAGTCTATACTAAATAATTACTTTTGGTAATCTGCTTAGCTACCTGTGGAAAAGTAGAAAGAAAATTAAGATGCTAGAAAAACTGGGCAAAAAAATTCTAAATAAGATGGAAATATGTCTTTTGAAGCAAAGAACAGGATTAGCAATCATTTGCCTTGCTACATGAATTGAGGAAGCATGCCAAGTAATCCTAATGAAGACATTAAGTTAAAGGGAGCAAAATTAGAGTTTAATATAATGCAGCCAGCACACAAGTAGAACAACAACTAGAATTGCATGACAAGAGTAAATTCATGGTAATTTTTTAGGATAAGTCGAAGGCAAGGGAGACAAAGGGCACTTTGAAATCACACACTTACACAGCTTCTTCAGATGGTGTCTATCTCTTGTCATGTATAGATATAAAACAGAGCTATGGCTAGAAAAGTAGGCAGAATTGATCATATCCAAAACTATTTTTCACCACTCAGTTCCTTGAATCAGTTACAAAAATAAACAGAACACAACTGTCTCACATTGAAGTTCCACTCCAAAAAGACTCCTGTATTGGGCATATTGCCCATCATCGGGTTCCAAGCACACAGTAAAAACAGTACAAATGACAGTCTTCTCTCATTTCAAGTCGCACCCGGGAGTAGTTCCAGGTCAGACAGAACCTCCATATCATAAAGGAGTTCCCTTTAGTGGCACACAACAACAACAACATTTATTTATATAGCACATTTTCATACAAATAATGTAGCTCAAAGTGCTTACCAAATGAAATGACTATTGGAAATCTATTTACCATGCAGCCATACAGATGTTCAAAAGGGGGCATTGACAGAAGTGTTACGGGCCCCCACTAGTGGGCCACAGCAACAGAAATGGCAAAAGTAGCAAATCCCGAACTTCGCCTTCACCAGAAGATGTGCTACGTCAACCAGGTCTGGAACTGAACTCCACTGGCCCTCAATAATCCATAATCCAGGTCTTTGGCCCTGTGAAATAGGTAAAGTGGAGCAGCAATGAGAGCACACCGCTTTCAGTTTGTTGTCCAAGTTGCGTCTCTTTATTCACATTCAATAAAGTCATTATAACCCTGCATATATATATTTGATTATTGTACATTCACATTCTCAGGTGTGTTGCCAATAAAGTACCTCTTCATTCCACCAAGAGTGTCAATAAACAAGATCACATACACATGTATATACAGTAAGCAATCCCTAGCCACTAGGGTAATATAGAAAAAGATTACAGAAATACTGTATTTAAATCAAGCTATGTGCTGTATTAAATTATATGCAAAAACACAACTAATCTCTTCATTAAACAACCCTTTTTTAAAATAACATTTCTAAAGGTATGAAACATTAGCATTAAGCATTAATCAAAAATCTTCAATGCTACTCTTATCATATTTCAAACACTTTCATATCTACCCGTTTCATATTTATACATGTATAACAACATAATAACCATTCATCACAACATTTCAGCCATTCTATAACTTATTTACACCTAATACAGTTTACAAAATATACATTTAACAAGAGTACCAAGTGTTTAGGAGCCGAGAAACTATTTAAAAAGCCACACTCTTGTCTGGTTAATGATCTACAGCACCGCCGTCTATCTACAGCGCAGTGACGAAGTCTCTGCAAACAAGCAGCTTGCCGCCTGCATTTAGCGAGTTTTGACTTCGCGCCTCTGTAGCAATACATATCAGCATACTACCGTCATGTTCTGAGTATACTTGACTCTAAGTTAAAAAGTAAAATACTCCAATTTATTGTACACTAACCTGTGAAATAGGTAAAGTTTAGCAGCAATGAGTGCACACCGCTTTCAGTTTGTTGTCCAACTTGCGTCTGAGGGGCGGGCCGAAGTTCGTCCCTTTACTGCAACCCTGACGGAACCACTTCAGTGTGAAACACGTTCCTACCAATTACTGCTCATGCCACAGTCCGTTTTCATGGTCCAAATGACAACAGGGACCCTTTGTTTACCAAATAGTATTCACTTTTGGAGATTACATTAATAAGATAAACTATTGTGGCCACTTCTTTTTTTTTTTTTTGAGTGTGCCACAGAAGCAAGCTGCCATCCAGTATACTGGTAGAATACATGTATCTGTGAGGCAGTCTTCCATTGCCCCTCCATTATGCTGGCCTCCCATGCAGTTAAGAAAATACACTTCCTCCTGACTGGGATAATAACCCATCCTTGTCTTCCATTACAATGTTAAATATGTTGTGACCAATGTTGCTGCCGATTTGCTGTCTCCGTGGCGGCCGCTGTGCAAAGACAGCTCAGTAGCTGGTCTGCTGCGCACTCATACCGCGTAATGCCAGCAGCTGCATGCTGACACTCTGTTAAATAGTAAACCAATGGTAAAGTAACACAGCTGCCCTTTTAAAAACTCCCTCTTAGACAGTACAGTATATCAATGGGAAACAATCACACTCTTAACTTGCCCTCTGCAGGATTAGCTACAGACTTACCATGTAACATGCTTGTCGCACAATGTTTAGAACATTTAAAACTGAGCTCCGACCTGCCCAACTGCTTTCCTGTCCTTTTTCCTTAAGACTGCTTCTGCCCCAGCTGGTGCTTCCAAGCCACTGAACCTGCTTGACGAAGAAGGCTTTGTGTTCTTTTAATCTGAAGAAGGGAGGTAAAGCAGGATGATAGCCTGCATCGCTGCTTGTAACCTGAGTGTTTGTGTGCTGAAGAAAGACAATTTGTGCCTACTCAGCAATAAAAAGTTATTTTTCCTCGGAAACCTGGTCTTGTCTTCCTGTCACTCATGCAAATCTGCAAACTAAGCTTGGCACATAGTACCAGGAG
This sequence comes from Polypterus bichir lapradei, assembly GCA_026402145.1. Classification (NCBI taxonomy): domain Eukaryota; kingdom Metazoa; phylum Chordata; class Cladistia; order Polypteriformes; family Polypteridae; genus Polypterus; species Polypterus bichir. Next base: position 22,586,676 of record JANRMT010062837.1, on the reverse strand, counting down.
TTTGGTGTTGTACAGCTGAATCCTCTGCAGCCTCAGCATGTTCAGCCTCAGAATATGCCCTTCCACCTGATCCTGAATATGTGTCTATGAGGGCTCCAGCCCCTACCTGTCGCATGGATGTGCTCATGAAGATGGCTGTTTTGGATGACCCTGGGTGTTTCCTCTTTTATTTTGAATGCATGTCCACGTTGATGCACTGGGATGGGCCAGACTGTACAGCTATTGTAGTTCCTTTTTTGACTGCAGGTTATGCAAAACCTCCCTCTTGACAGACTTGATGATTGTGATTTCCTGAAGCAGCAAGTTCTTCTTCGTACTGCTATGAGCTTCCTGATGCAGTGTTGTCTGGGATAAGCAATGACCTCTGTGATGAAATGCTCCAGTGCAATGTTAACTTGCTGATAGATTTGACCCAGAAATTGGAAGAGGTTCAAGCCACTTAGAGGCGGAGGGGCTACATGAGACTGGCTCCTACTCACCTCTGACTGTCCCATCACTATCCGATGGACAATCTTCAGAGCTTCTTTCCTCAGCCCCAGCCTCTGGCTTGTCTTTTCCTCACTTTGCAGCAACTTACAGTGTCAACCCCTTCTCTAGTCTCTCAAGTTCATGCCCGGTCTTCTGGAGTCACAATGTGGCTGGCAGGGGCCCTCAGGCTGGCACCCCAGGCAGAAGATGGCGTCTTGGAAATTATGCAATTGGGTCTGAATGCAGGTGCTTCTGCTGTGACTAGTCTGGACATCCTGCTAAGGAGTGTCACCTCTAACCTGCTCAATCAATGGAAAACGGCTTGGCTGAGGCGTGTTGCGCTCAGGTCCCCTCTAAACCCTTGAGAAAAGATAACTTTAGGGTCTCTATCAGCTTGGCCAGATGTGAGATTCCTGCCCTGCTGTACTCTGGTAGGGACCTCTGCATAATCTGATGTGATTTGCTTTGGGAGATTCCCTTCACAGGCGTGGATCGAGTGAACATTCAATATGTTCATGGAGATATTAAGGATGTATAAGACTGTATTACTTCCTCTGAAATATATGGGAAGGAACTTATAATTTGGACTGCCGTATCAGACTCCTCACCCTTGCCTCTCTTAGTTGGAAAGAGGAATGCCTTGTTTCCCCAGGCTTTGGCTGCCTTCAAAGCATCTCTTTCCTTTAGGAGAAAGGGAGGGGATTATAGCTGACAGAATCAGTCTGGAAGCTGGTTTGGAAATTGAACCTGATTTGTTCAGTGTGGATGGAAAAACTATCCCTAACCCCATTTTCTGGTACAAATGGCAGTTTCTTTAAAACAGATGCTTGCTTATTCAGCCTCTTTCATGATCTCAGGAAGCACTGGCTGGCACACAGATGAAGTTTGCACACTTGTAACAAGCTGACAGCACCTTAGAGTTAGCATTTAAACAAGCATATCTCACAGATGATTGCTACTATAAAGAAAAGTGAGCCCCTAATTTCAAAGCTCTGCACTTTTTAGTTAAGAACAGCTTCCTGTATTGGGTAATTTCTGATCGGTTAGGAGGCGGTCTGATCGAGCAGTTGGTGGACCTGGTGAATCATCAAGAGACACTGTTAAAAATTGCTCACACACAGGTCTTCAGTTGTCATCTGGGTGCAGAGAAAACAAGGGATTGCATCTCAAAATGGTTTTACTGGCAGTTCTAGGTCTTGCCTTGACTGTCAGGTTATCTCTGCTCACAGACCCTCTGGGGCTCCCCTGTGATTGATGCCTGATTTGGATGTCCCTTTAGAGAGATTTGGCTTGGATATTGTTGATCCAAGAGTAAGAATGGTTAGCAATATACAGTAATCCCTCCTCCATCGCGGGGGTTGCGTTCCAGACCCCCCCGCGATAGGTGAAAATCCGCGAAGTAGAAACCATATGTTTGTATGGTTATTTTTATATATTTTAAGCCCTTATAAACTCTCCCGCACTGTTTATAAATATTCCCCGCAGAGTTATACAGCATAATCCCTTTGTATTCTCTTAGATATTAGGTAAGATTCATTGAAATTATGTATATAAACACACTGTTTATATACAGTAAAACCTAAATATTATTTTAAAGATATTGAGTGTCTCCGATATCACATATGTTACAGCCATTACGATAGACAGGTCACCAGCAATAAATACGTACATTGCAAGAAAAATAGTATACAGTAAATGTATTAATTATTTATGGTTACTCACCAACAATGACACGATGACTTGTCCGATAACAATGAGTTTAATTTTACTGCACAACAAAGGAGAGCGTTACAGCCCTTGTAAAGGAGCCACTTCAGGCGATTGTGTAGCACTGCCGTTGTTCTTCTTCTGGCAGTCTTCAATCCAAATCCCTAAAGCAGATTCCATCCAGACTACTGCCTTATTACATCCACTTACAACTCGTTTTGCACCCTGGTTAAAAGGACGCTGCAGCCGTAGATCTTATATTCCTTTCCTACTTTTTAAATAAAAAGAATCGTAGCCTTCAACAAATCCAAAACGTTTACCTTTTCGGCAATCGTTAACATCTTCTTCTTGAGCTTGGGCACGGCACCTGAAGCAGTAGCAGATTGTTTTGGAGCCATAATGAAGGGCTTGACTATGCACAAAGATAAACACTAAAGAGCACAACTCTTTACACAGCGAAGCACGTTGATGCTGAATGAGCGAGATGAGACTTCCTGGTTAACACTGCATAGCTCCTGCGTGCTCTGATTGGTTAGCTTCTCAGTCAGGAGAACTTAACTGCGTGCTCTGATTGGTTAGCTTCTCAGCCATCCGCCAATAGCGTCCCTTGTATGAAATCAACTGGGCAAACCAACTGAGGAAGCATATACAGGAAGTAAAAAGACACATTGTCCGCAGAACCCGCGAAGCAGCGAAAAATCTGCATTATATATTTAGTTATGCTTTCATATAAAATCCACGATAGAGTGAAGCCGCGAAAGTCGAAGCGCGATACAGCGAGGGATTACTGTATATTCATGTTGGTTGATTATGCAACGAGATATCCAAATGTGGCAGCTTTGCGGAAAGCTAACTCACAGCCTATTGCAAAGGCTCTGCCTGAGGTTTTTACTCGTATTGGCATTCCACACAAAATTTTAACTGATTAGGGTATGTCATTTACTTCCAGAGTAATGACACATCTATCTGAGAGCCTTGCAATTTAAAAACTGAGCACCACTGTTTACCATCCTCAGACAAATGGCCTGACTGAACGATTTAGCTAGACTTTAAAGCAGATGATTAGGCGTGTGGGTCATGACGACCTAACATCTTGGGATACAGTACTGTGTTGCGCTTTCTCATGTTCACTTGTTAGCTTTAACCAGTATAACTCCATTTTAATTACTATTTGGCAAGTGTTCACAAGGTGTCTTGGATATTATTCAAGAAGAATGAACGAGTGTTACTGAAACTCAGAGTGTGAAATTTGTCAGGTCATTTCACTTCAGGAACATATTTCTAAATTGTCCTCTATCACTGTGGAGCATCAACAGTGCGAACAGGAGCCACAGAAACATAATTATGATAGGAAAAGCAAATTCACAAATTCAAAAAAGGTGATTGAGTACTTGATTTATCCCGTCTGACCCACATAAGTTTCTGGTGAAAGGACAGGACAAGCTGTAGTAAAAGGAATGGATGGGTCCTGTGAATTATAAGATTAGGATACTGGGCTGGTGAAAGCCCGCTCAGATATTACATGTAAATCTTCTGAAGAAGTGGCATGAGTTGTTAGCCATTGTCGCTGCAGTCTCTCAGACTGAGGTTGCTATTGGTAATTATTTTTTGGACACTTAGAGGGCTGAGTTGCTGACTCTGATTGCAAGGAACACACATGTCTTTTCATCCATGCCTGGTCAGACTAAACTGAACACAAAACTGAACCTGGTATTAAAGTACAAATGCGCCCATATTGTATAGTGGAGGAAAGAAAGAATGTGGTGTGTGAAGAGGTGAAACAGATGCTCGAATTGGACATGAATTGGAGGAGTCTGATTTTTTGGTTGCCAAAACCGGATGGCTCCATTCAGTTTTGTATAGATTTTAGATGCTTGAATAAAATTTCCAAATTTGATACATATCGTATGATGCGTATTGACGAATTGCTGGAGAAACTTGGTCAAGCCTCGTATATCTCTATAATGGATCTAAAAAAGAGGTACTGGCTGGTACCTCTAGAGCAGGGGTGAGCAACTATTTTTAATGGGGGCCATGTAAGAAAGCCAACTTGTTGAGGAAGGCCAAATACATTCTGTAAACTATTACGGAAAATTATTATGGTAAACATGTTATATTTATTTTTTTTCATCATAATAAAATTAATATAGACAACATTTTCACAGATTTCGTTTGATTTATTGAACCATGGAACATACACACACACTAATGCATGCTTTCTAACACAATATACAATTTCCTGATTGTGTAAAACAAAAAATAAGACATACACTATACTACATTAATCACTAATAAAAGTATTTTAACCCAGCTACAGGGGATGGGGATGCACAAACCAGTGTTTCTTTGTGCTGGTCCCAAGCCTGGATAAACGGGGAGGATTACATCAGGAAGGGCATCCGGTGTAAAATTTTGTCAAATCAATATGTGGACAACAATACAAATTTCCATATCAGTACTGTTAACCAACATGGTGCTGGCAGAAATTGTGCTACTGTTGGCTGAAGAAGAAGAAGAAGAGGGTGGAGACGTGTCCAGAGGGAGGAGGAGAGGAGGAAGGTAAAGAGAGTGGAACTGAGGGCAGAAACTTTGAACGCTGGCAGTATGAGTGGTAAGGGGAGACAGCTAGCAGATATGATGGAGAGAAGATAAGTTGATATATTGTGCGTGCAAGAAACTAAATGGAAGGGGAGTAAGGCCAGGTGGATCAGAGATGGATTCAAATTGTTCTATCATGGTGTGGATGGGAGGAGAAATGGGGTAGGGGTTATTCTGAAAGAACAGTATGTCAAGAGTGTTTTGGAGGTGAAAACAGTGTCAGACAGAGATATGAAGTTGGAAATTGGAGGTATGATGATGTTGTTAGTCAATGTCAATGTCAATGTCAATTTATTTATATAGCACATTTAAAACAACATAGTAATGCTGCGGCCAAAGTGCTTTACAATAATAGAGTAAACGAAAACAAACAAATAACATAAATAACATAAACATAAATAAAATATATGAACATAAATAGAATAAATAATAAATAGAAGTAATGTTATATAATCACATTGAGGAAACCATCGGTATTACTGAAGGTCACAGAATACAAGTGAATAGAAATGGGTCTTTAATCTTGTTTTGAACAGTTCAATTGTAGACGATTCCTTTATATAATGAGGTAAAGAGTTCCAAAGGTGAGGGGCAGCAGCTGCAAAGGCCCTGTCCCCCTTGGTTTTACATTTGGTACGATAGACAACAAGAGACAACTGACCAGAAGATCTAAGCACTCTGGATGGCTGGTGTAAAACACACAGTTCAGATAAATAGGCAGGAGCAAGCCCATGTACAGATTTAAAAACTAGCAGCAAGATTTTAAAATCAATTTGAAAACTGACAGGCAGCCAGTGTAAAGAAGCTAAAATAGGAGAAACTGAGTCATACTTCCTTGCCCCAACCAGAAAGCGAGCGGCAGCATTTTCGACCAGCTGTAACCTGTGTATCAGAGATTTGTTAATCCCAGAATACAGTGAATTGCAATAATCAAGGTGAGAAAAAATAAAAGCATAAGTAGCTTTCTCAAGATCTTTAGAAGATAAAAAAGGCTTGATCTTACCTAATAGACAAAGTTGGAAAAAGCAACTCTTGACTACAGAATTTACTTGTTTCTCAAAAGAGAGGTTACTGTCAAAGATAACACCAAAATTGCGGACTTGAGGTTTGGAAAAGACAGAGAAAGAGCCGAGAAGTCCAAGACCAATTTGGGCTTTAGCTGGTGGACCCACTATAAGCACCTCTGTTTTATTTTGATTTAGATCAAGAAAATTATTAGCCATCCAGGATCTTAGTTCTGACAGACAGTTGTGGAGTTGATTTGCAGACGGGAATATAAACCTGAGTATCATCAGCATAGCAGTGAAAAGAAATGTTAAATTTCCTAAAAATCGCTCCAATAGGGTGAAGGTATATAGAGAATAAAAATAGGACCCAAAATGGATCCCTGAGGAACACCATATTTGAGAGGAGCAGTAATAATAATAATAATTCATTACATTTATATAGCGCTTTTCTCAGTACTCAAAGCGCTATCCACACAGGGAGGAACCGGGACGCGAACCCACAATCTTCCACAGTCTCCTTACTGCAAAGCAGCAGCATTACCACTGTGCCACCTGTAGATGAAAAAGAGGAATTTAAAGTCACTGAAAAATATGTTAGTGCATATGCCCCGCAAGTTGGGTGTACAATGGATGAGAAAGAAGATTTTTGGAGTGAGTTGGATGAAGTGATGGACAGTGTACCCAATGGACAGAAAGTGGTGATTGGAGTGGATTTCAATGGACATATTGGTGAAGGGAACAGAGGAGACAAGGAGGTGATGGGTAGGTATGGTGTCAAGGAGAGTAATGAAGAAGGTCAGATGATAGTGGATTTTGCCAAAAAGATGGACATGGCTGTGGTGAATATGTATTTTAATAAGAGGGAGGAACATAGGGTGACATACAAGAGTGGAGAAAGATCCACGCAGGTAGTTTACATCCTATGCGGAAGAGTCAATCTGAAGGAGATTGAAGACTACAAAGTGGTAGCAAGGGGAAGTGTAGTTAAGCAGCATAGGATGGTGGTCTGTTGGATAATGCTGCTCCTCCGCACCTTTCATGGGCCAGACAGGGCTAAACAGAACCAGACCACGGGCCGTACAATGCCTAGGTCTGCTCCAGTTGTGAGAAGACCACATTCGCCACTCCAGATGGATTGTTTGAATTTACTAGGGTTCCATTTGAACTTCATGGCATGCCTCTAGCTTTCCAGCATATAATGTACCAGACTTTGTGCCCTCATTCTGTCGTGTATCTCAATGATGTGGTCATTTTTAGTAATGGTTGGCAGACACATCTGGAATGCCTACAAGCAGTAGGTCCTTTTGTTTTTTGGTTCTGAGGAATCTAATTCCTGGTTCTGAGAAATCTAGGTTTTTCTAAGAAATTCATTTTGCAGAAGGATGCAAGTGTGTTTGGTTTGGGGGCTGCTCTCTGTTAAGTTTTTGATGGTGAAGAACATCCCATCATGTATTTGAGTAAGAAATGACTTCCCAGAAAACATAATTACCCAACCACTGAGAAAGAGTGTCTGGTGATTAAATCGGCCATGGATGCACTCTGCTAATACTTATGGGGTCAGAAATTTACCTTGGTGACTGATCACGCATCTCTCCAGTGGCTCTAAAGACAGAAAGATATGAACTCCCTAGGTCACTAGGTGGTTCATTAGCTTACAGCCATTTCATTTTATTCTTTGTCATCATCCTGGTTCTGCACACGTCAATGCAGATGTCCAGTCTTGTCTGACCAAGCCTACTTTGGAACTTTGCTTAGTTCACAAAGGTGTGAATGAAGCTGCAGGGGGGGGACGGGGGGTGCATGACCACTATTACTGCCGATTTGCCATCTCTGATGGCAGCAGCTGCGCAAAGACAGTCAGTAGCTGGTCTGTTGTGTATTTCTACTGTGTAACGTCAATGGCTGCACGCTAACAATCTGTTAGCTGCATGCTGACACTCTGTTAAACAGTAAACCAATGGCAAAGAAACACAGTTGCCCTTTGAAAATCTCCCTCTTTGACAGTATTTCAATGGGAAACAAGCACACTTTTAACTTGCCCTTTGCGGGATCAGCTGCAGGCTTACCACGTCACATGCTTGTTCCACGATGGTTAGAACACTTAAAACCGACCTCCGACCTGCCCAATTGCTCACTCTCCTCTCCTCTCCTCTCTCCTCCAGACTGAGCATGCCCTAGCTGGCTGGATCTTCTGAGCCGCTTAATGTGCTTGACAAAGAAGGACTTGTGTTCTTTTAATCAGAAGAAGGAAGCTAAAGTAGGACAGCTGCCGTGTTACTGAGTGTAATATGTGTGTTAGTGTGTTGAAGAAAATCTATTTTGAATAAAGCCTTAAGACTGTTCCTGCCTACTCAGCAATAAAGTTATTTTTCCTTAGAAACCTGGTTTTGTCTTCCTGCCTCTCATGCAACTCTGCAACCCAAGCTTGACAAGGTATATGAACAAAATTTCAATGATGCAGTTGTACAATTACTGAAGGTTACTTTCAGAGCTTGACTAATTTCTGGAATAATAATAATTATAATATTAATAATAATAATAATAATAATAGTTAATTATATTTATATAGTGCTTTTCTGTGCACATTCTCCACATATCTATATGTGTTTTCTCCAACTACTCTAGTATTCTTTGAAAGGCTATGCATGTGATTGCTAATCCTCCTATGTGCAAGTTTACCCTGCCATAGACAGAAACAATGTTACAAACTTGTTCTTTTCTTATGGCTGATGAGCCAATATAGGCCCAGGTTAGCCTTAAAATATGAAAGTTTGATAACCATTGAATAAACTGCTCAAAAAAATTAAAGGAACACATCAGATCTCAAAGGGAAAAAAGCATGCTGGATATTTATACTGATATGGACTGGGTAATATATTAGGAATGAAAGGATGCTACATCGTTTGATGGATTTGAAAATTATTAACCTATAGATGCCTGAATTTAAAGACACCCCTAAAATCAAAGTGAAAAAATGATACGGCAGGCTAGTCCAATTTGCTGAAATTTCTTTGCAGCAACTCAAAATCGTACTCAGTAGTTTGTATGGCCCCTAAGTGCTTGTATGTATGCTTTGACAATGTTGGGTCATGCTCCTAATGAGACGACACATAGTGTCCTGGGGGATCTCCTACCAGATCTGGACCAGAGCATCACTGACCTCTTGAACAGTCTGAGGTGCAACCTGGACCAAAAAATAATGTCCCGGAGGTGTTCTATTGGATTGAGGTCAGGTGAGCATGGGGGCCAGTCAATGGTATCAAATCCTTCACCCTCCAGGAACTGTCTGCATACTGTCCCCACATGAGGCTGGGCATTGTCATGCACCAGGAGGAACCCAGGACCCACTGCTCCAGTACAGGGTCTGACAATGGGTCCAAGGATTTCATCTTATACCTAATGGCAATCAAGGTGCTGTTGTCTAGGTTTCAGAGGTCTGTGCATCCCTCCATGGATATGCCTCCCTAGACCATCACTGACCCACCACCAAACCAGTCATGTTGAACGATGTTTCAGGCAGCATAACATTCTCCATGGCTTCTCCAGACCCTGTGATGTCTGTCACATGTGCTCAGGGTGAACCTGCCCTCATCTGATCAAAGCACAGGGTGCTAGTTGTGGACCTGCCAATTCTGATATTCTATGGCAAATGCCAATCGAGCTCCACAGTGCCGGGCAGTGAGCACATAGCCCACTAGAGGACGTCAGGCCCTCAGGCCAACCTCATGATGTCTGTTTCTGATTGCTTGGTCAGAGACATTCACACTAGTGGCCTGCTGAAGGTCATTTTGTAGAGCTCTGGCAGTGCTCACCCTGTTCCTCCTTGTCCAAAGGAGCAGATACCGGTCCTACTGATGGGTTAAAGACTTTCTAGGCCCTGTCCAGCTTTCCTAGAGTAATTGTCTGTCTCCTGGAATCTCCTCCATGCCCTTGAGATTGTGCTGGGAGACACAGCAAACCTTTTGGCAATGGCACGTATTGATGTGCCATCCTAGAGAAGTTGGACTACCTGTAGAATGTAATGTAATGAAATAGAGAATTCCTTTTTCCTTTCTGCCCTGTATTCTGTATGTGTATAACTTTTTTCTGAATTTTTGTGAATTGTTCCTTTTTAAATTTTTACTAAACTTTTAAAATGAACTTTATTAGACTGAGAAATATCTTTTGTAATGTGTCTGAAACATGCCGAATCCTACCTACCAACTCAGTAGGTGCTTGATTTTGCGAACATGGAAAAGATGTAACTACAAAACATATAACATACTGTACAAACTACATTCTCTTCAGTGTGTTCCCATTGTGACTGATAGGGGGCCTGCTATCGCTCCCTTGAACCCTTATTCAAGACGCCAGACACGTGGTAAAAGTCCAATAACTTATTTTATTTGGACAATAATGTGCACCAAGCACCCTTCTATCCACATCCATCCATCCATTTTCCAACCCGCTGAATCCGAACACAGGGTCACGGGGGTCTGCTGGAGCCAATCCCAGCCAACACAGGGCACAAGGCAGGAACCAATCCCAGGCAGGGTGCCAACCCACCGCAGCCCTTCTATCCACAATACTCATATAATTACACCAATACACTACAATAAACAATCCTCCTCTCCCAGACGCGTTGCCACCCTTCCATCCAGCTCAGCTCATCGTCTGGGAGTTCCCAGCGTCCTTTTATATTCCCTGACCCGGAAGTGTTTCCAATCCCCAGTCCATGTGATCTCCTATCACTTCTGCGTCAGATCAAAAGTCCTTTTCTTCATCCTGGAAGCACGTCAATTACCCTTATCCATGTGACTCGGACGTACTTCCGGGGCATAAGGCAACTATTCATTGTTCCTCCCTGCAGCATCTCCTAGCGGCCCCCATGGTATCCAGCAGGGCTGTGCATAAAGACTCCAATGTCCATGATGCCCTGCTGGTCTTCGGGGCACCTCCATACTTCAGGGAGGGCTCCACCTGGCGGCGTGGGGGTATTGGCCAGGATGAGCGGCCGGCCATACATCACACCATATTTACATTGACTACTGTTACATAGTCTAATAGATTAAGCAAACTATCTTACTATTTGTTCCCAAGTGATATTACAATTTAATGTTCATGGATTAAAATTAGATATGTTTTTTCAAGTTCTAGGTTTATGTACAGTATATAGAATATTGTTTTACTGTATCAGTTTGTTTTTAGATATATTTTATTGCTTCATTAATTTTGACTTAAACTAATGAAATGCAAAATAATAAAATGCTACTTCATTTTTTCTCCTCTGTTTTCATATTTAGACATTGACTACTTTAAAGCTTTGTAACCATGGAAATGGTTTACCAGTCTGCAGGAGTATTTCCAAGCATATTTCCAAGGAGACAAAAATCCTTCTGATATATTACTCTATATATGTGATCTCTGGCTGTTGAGGAAGTCTACCTTTTCTTATTCTGATGTGTACTGCATTGAAGAAAAATAAACCAAGAAAATTGTTTTGGAGTGACAGGGTAAGTTATACTATACTATATGTTATATTCACATTAAATGTGGGTTAATTTTCAGAAACATATGAAAAAATATATCAATTACAAAACGCTATTGCACAGAGAATTCTCATCATTTTTTACTGTTTTTCATAAACATTAGTTTGAGGTATACAAGAGTCACAATCATTTATAAATGCCATTTCTCTTAAATTGTCTTTACTTATTAAATATCTTTGATAGGCATAATAAAGTAAATGAAATGCTTTGAAAGAATTGACTGAACTAAACCAGTTCATGATGATGACTCTTACAGTTCATCAATTCATTGTATAATTTAATGGTTACTAAAATACATAAGCAATACAACAGAGTTTATTATGTTAATATATTTAAAATGCCTAACTCTGATGGAATGCAACTGTTAAACAGATAGCTAGAATCATCACCCTCACAGAGGATTTCAGTAAAAGTATTGCTGGTATTCTTGCACTTTCTAAAAAATCCCAGTTTCTCTTGTAACTTGAAATTTACTTAAAGAAAACAGCAACTGACTAGGTAGAATGGTATAATGCCATGTATGCTTCTTTAGCTACATTTTCTGTTTTTAGATAAAGTGGCATAGCTTGCAACACTGCATTTTAGGGCCCATCTACATTTTTCTTGGCTCCTACAGTTTCTAGAACAGTAAAGTGAGTGAGCGGCTTATGTTCTAGGTGAGCTGGGACCTAAATGATAGACAGTTTTCATTGCAATTATACCACAATACTTGTAGACAGTGAATCTGAAAGTGTCATTTTGGACCCAGAGTTGAAAAGTAGTATTAATTAAGCATATAACAACAACAGCAATAACATTTATTTCTATAGCACATTTTCATGCAAAGGATGTAGCTCAAAGTGCTTTACAAGATGTCAAGCCAAGAAAAAACACATTAAAAGCCAAGAAAAAACAAATTAAAATTAGATAAGAATAATAAAGAATACATAGTATACAAAACATTAAAAATGCACACTTGCATAAAAAAGATATACAATTAAGAGAAGTATAGTCCTTAAATATAGAATTGTTCTTTTAAGTATCAAATGTGAGTCTGATAATAAGGTCAGGTGGAGCAGAAACGTTCTGTGCAGAAAACAGAGAGCAGCAAAGGTAATTGCGTGCATATAACAGTATAATAATTCTATGAATATCTAGTTTATTAAGGTAGAACTAAAATGTATTTACAAAAAGGCCAAATTTAAAAAACTGCATTTTTAGGAGTTTTTAAAAAGATCCACAGTGTTACCCTGGCATTTCTTTATTATTGAAGCTTTCCAGAGGCCTCATGTATAAAGCTGTGTGTAAAATTCACACTAAAACATAGAGTACGGAAAAAGCAGAAATGTGTGTATGCACAAAAAATCCAAATGCATAAATCTGTGCATACACCGACTTCCACGTTGTTCCGCTACATAAATTCCGGTCAGCGTGAAACGTAACGCACATGCACACGCCTGCCGCCCCACTCCAACTCCTTCCAGAATTATGCCTCTTTGAATATGAAAATCAATATAAATAGCCCCTTAAGTTCAGCGTTCTGTGAAAAGACAATGACAAAAGCATGGGGAAAATAGAAGAATTTCAGCGAAATAAAAAGTTTAGGCAAGGAAAAACTTACTATTTTTTGGTTTAAGCAGCGGTATAAACAACAAAAGAAAGTTGATTGAGTGAAATAGAGTGGCGGAGAAACTTGAAAGTTCAAGTTCAGAAAATGGCGTAGTGCCCGAAATAAAAAAGAAGTGGTCAGATATCAAAGCCGCTCTGAAAAGGCAAGTTCTAGCCCACTGTCTGAGAGTCATATGGAAGCATATTAGTATATAGAGAAAAGAAAAAAAAATAGGGACACAGTGGAAAAAAGAGGTGGAAATGTCAACTTTAATCTTGAAATTTCCACTTTAATCATATAGTTTACAATATTTTGTCATTAAAGTAGAACATCATAAACTTCATCTTAAAATTGTTTAATTTACTGGTTTCTCGAATCCCATCATAACTAAAGTAGCACGCTAAATGCTTCCTACTCTATGTGCTCTTCTATGTTCTCGATGTGTGTGAATCACAACATGCTTCTTAAATGGGCCTTCTCTTATGCCGACAGGGCACAGAATACATTGCATTCATGATATTACAACTCCCTGAACAATTTAAATACTAAGATGTATACTTGATATAATTTTCATAATGATAGGAATTAAAGCATGTATTAAACATGGGGCACAGTGGCGCAGTGGTAGAGACGAGCTGGCACCCCTTCCAGAGATTGTTCCTGCCTCCTGGAAGACACTTACTGCGCAGTGCGCGACCCTCGATGAAATAATTTATTGTAGCAGTACTGTCTCTTTGAAATGTACTAACCCCCAATTCCTGTTTCTCCTCTTCTTTCTTCAAGTAACCAATCGCCACACAATCACCTCTGTAATAAATGTCATGCCATCTGAAAGCATAGAACGCAGATTCTTCAAAACTTTTAAGGAACATTGAAATATTTTTGTATTACATGTTTAATTAATCCAGCCATCTATTCATACAGGGTTGCGCCAGTCCCAGCAAGAATACAGCACGAGGCAGGAACAATCCCTGAACAGGGCGCAAGCTCAACACTACCGCTGCGCCACTGTGCCCACATGTTTAATTATTAAGAGTATACATTATTTAACTGAAGTTAAAAATGTATCTATAATGTAATATACGGAGAGCTGTGTAAATGGAGAAAAACTAAAAATAAAACTAAACTGATTATCCACTATGAGTTATTGAAAGTTAAAATAACAGAATACAACAACATAGTCCGTCTTGAGATGCAGTGTTATTTCTCTAGAATTATAAATAACAATGCTAGTAATCCCAGAGTCTTATTCTCTACAATTGATCGTCCGCTAAATCCAGGTTACTCAATGGAATGCCTCCAAAAAACTTCCAGGGAAACTTGTGAGGCTATTGCTGTATTTTTTAATCAAAAAATTAATGATATTAGAAATAATATAGTACATCTCTCCAACACTGATCCTCTTAAACCCCTGTAGTCCATTATAAACAAATTAAATTCTTTCACCAGGATAGATTTACCTGATTTATATAAAATAATTTCTCAACTGAGACCATCTACCTGCATCCTTGTCCCAATACAAACAAGTTTTTTCAAATTAGTATAGTGTGTGCTAATTGATAGTATTCTTGACATAGTAAACTAGTCGTTAGATACAGGGGTCTTCCCCTTAAGACTGCTGTAGTTAAACCCCTGCTGAACAAAAATAATCTTGACTCCTCTGCTTCTGAAAGGTTTAGACCTATTTCTAACCTGCCTTTCTTAAGTAAAATCCTAGAGAAGCTGATAAGTTTCAGACAGGTTTCAGAACAAATCAGTATAGACACTGCACTCGTTAATGTAGTAAATGACTTGCAGGTAAATGCAGACAGAGGCTCTTTATCTGTTCTCGTCCTCTTAGATCTGAGTGCCGCATTTGATACCATTGATCACAATATTCTTAGAATTCGCATTAGTCAGTGGGTGGGCCTCTCTTGCAGTGTCTTAAATTGGTTTGAGTCCTATCTGGCAGGTAGAAAATTCTTTGTTAGTTGTGCTGATTATACTTCAAAGACCCATGATGTTCCACAAGGCCCTGTTTTCGATTTACATGCTTCCATTAGGTCAGATCATCTTGGGGCATAAGGTGAGCTACCACAGCTATGCTAATGACACACAACTGTATTTATCAATAGCGCATGACAACTCCCACACTCTTGATTCACTGACACAATGTCTTACTTGTGTTTCTGAATGGATGAGTAGTAATTTTCTCAAACTAAATAAGGAGATAACAGAAATTTTAGTGATTGGCAAAAATGGATATAATGAGGTTATTAGAAATAAACTTGATGCATTAGGATTAAAAGTCAAGATGGAGGTAAAGAATTTAGGGGTAACTATAGACTCTGACCTGAATTTTAAATCACATATTAATCAGATTACTAGGACAGCATTTTTTCACTCAAGAAATAAAGCAAAAGTTAGACCTCTTATAACATTGCAAGATGCTGAGAAATTAGTTCATGCTTTTGTTTTCAGTCGGCTAGATTACTGTAATGCACTCCTTTTAGGACTACCCAAAAAAGACATCAATCGATTGCAACTAGTGCAGAATGCAGCTGCTAGAATCTTAACTAAGAAAAGAAAATTCATGCACATCTCTCCAGTTTTGATGTCACTACATTGGTTACCTGTGTCATTTAGAATTGACTTTAAAATACTGCATGTAGTTTACAAAGCCTTAAATAATCTCAGTCCATCCTATATTTCAGAATGTCTTTCACCTTACACTCCAGATCGTATCCTTAGATCTTCAAATAAGTGTCTGCTTAGAATTCCAAGAGCTAAAGTTAGAAGAAGTGGTGAGGCGGCCTTCTGCTGTTAAGCACCTAAAATCTGGAATAGCTTACCGATAGAAATTCGCCAGGCTAATACAGTCGAGTACTTTAAAAAACTGCTAAAAACTCATTATTTTAACATGGCTTTCTAATAGCTTCATTTTAGTTTAATCCTGATACTCTGTATGTGCATTTAATTAGTAATATTATTCCTGGTGGCTCCATAATTCATACTAACCCCTGCTTTCTCTTCTTTTCTTTTTCCGGTTTTCTGTGGTGGCAATCTACACCACCACGCCTCAATCAAAGCACTGTGATTTCCCTACATTGATGGATTAAAGGCCAGAGGTCCACATGACCATCATCACCAAGTTCTTCCATGTGAACCCTGAATACAATGAGGACTGATTGAGGTCATTTATGTTTGTTAGAATGCCTAGAGGGGGCTGGGCGGTGTCGTGGCCTCAGAACCCCTGCAGATTTTATTTTTTTTTCCAGCCATCTGGAGTTTTTTTTTTGTTTTTTTCTGTCCTTCCTGGCCATCTGACCTTACTTTTACGCTATGTTAATTTGTGTTCGCTAATTCTATTTTCTAATTTATTTTGTCTTTTTTCTCTTTCTTCATTATGTAAAGCACTTTGAGCTACATCATTTGTATGAAAATGTACTATAGAAATAAATGTTGTTGTTGTTGTAATATGGGTGGCACAGTGGTAGCGCTGCTGCCTCACAGTTAGGAGACCTGGGTTCACTTCCTGGGTCCTCCCTGCGTGGAATCTGCATGTTCTCTCCGTGTCTGTGTGGGTTTCCTCCGGGTGCTCCAGTTTCCTCCCACAGTCGAAAGACATGCAGGTTAGGTGCATTGGCAATACGAAATTGTCCCTAGTGTGTGCTTGTTGTGTGTGCCCTGCGGTGGGCTGGCGACCTGCCCGGGGTTTGTTTCCTGCCTTGTGCCCTGTGTTGGCTGGGATTGGCTCCAGCAGACCCCCGTGACCCTGTAGTTAGGATATAGCGGGTTGGATAATGGATGGATGGATGTTGTTGAAATATACATACTTTACTGAATTTCATCTTAAAAATGATATCAAGAGCTCCAAGAAGGTAGTGCTTGGAAATCTAAATTGACTTAGAAGCCAGTCGTCATCATCTGTAAATATGCAGATATGTAAATATTTCTATTGAATTGAATTGGATTGAATTCCTTTATTGTTATTGTATGGTACAATGAAATTCAATGTGCAATATTTTATTTACTGCTGCATTCTGGCCTATTCACAACTGACTGATGTCTTTCTTAGGTAGACCAGTTAGGAGTGTAGTACAGTAATCAAGACGACTAAAAACAAAAGTCAGAATTAAGTTTTCAGAATCTTGCAATGTTATAAGAGGTCTAACCTTTTCAGTGTTCCTTAAGTAGAAAAATGCACTCTTAGTAATATGGTTAATATGCATTTTAAGTTAAGTTCAGAGTCCATGATTACAACAAAGTGTTTTACTTCTGTCTTG
This sequence comes from Polypterus bichir lapradei, assembly GCA_026402145.1. Taxonomy (NCBI): domain Eukaryota; kingdom Metazoa; phylum Chordata; class Cladistia; order Polypteriformes; family Polypteridae; genus Polypterus; species Polypterus bichir. The sequence continues at coordinate 22,569,515 of JANRMT010062837.1, read as the reverse complement.
ACTTATAATGATAAGTTAAATTTAATGCCCTCATTATTTACAGTTTTACTAATGACTAAGATTTAATTTTTTTCTTTATTTAGCATGAGGAAATAACTACTCATCTATTCAAAAATACAAGAGATATTAAGTCAGATAGCCCAGAATGTTTAGATAGGTAAAGCTGTGTGTCAACTGCATAGCTGAATCAGTGGGCCTAAAACAGAACCTTTTGATGCAATATATACAGTCATGGATTGCTTAAAACTACAATCACCAAAACTAACAAACATACCTGTTAAATAAGACTGAAACCAATTTAAGATGCTGCCAGAGAGGCCCACCCATTGACTATGGAGATTTATTAGATTTCCATGGTCTATAGTATAAGATGCAGCACTCAGGTCTAGTAGAACAAGAACAGATAGGTGGTACTAACCTGCAAGTGATTTACTACTTTAACCATTGAAGTTTCTGTTCTATAATTTGTTCTAAAACCTAACTGAAACTTAACAAGAATAGCACATTTACTTAAGTAGTATTTTAATTGACAAAAAATGCTTTTGCTAGAATTTTACTTAAAAAAGGCATGGCAGAAAAAGGTATACATTTGTCAAGGAAGACCCAGGTATCAAATGGAAACTTCACTAAGTCCACTAATAATCAGATTATTTGAGAGTTCTTTGAAAATTTTTTTCAGGAGTGTTTCAAGGACTTAAGTGGAAGGTTTTAGTTTTACAGTTATTCTATAAAGTTCAGGAAAACCTATTTCAGTGATGGAATTTAATTCTCTCAAAAGAACATCCTGAGGTTCAACATGATTCATATTGGAGGGATGTATTATACTACTTCTAATATTTATTTTTTAATAAATAAACATGGAAAAAGTCTCACAAGTTTCACTAGAACGCAAACAATTGTTAAAAATAAAACTCCAGCATTATAATTTATAACTTAAAAAAATAGGACTGCCTCTCAAGATGGGCTGCTTTGTTATATTCAGCTATATGTATGTTAATATTTCATAGTGGACTGTTAATTTAGTTTTCCTCGATTTATGTTTAGTCTTACGACATTTTCTCTTAAAATCCAACACTCTATGAATTTTCCAAGGTCACTATAGTAATTAGTAGACCTTAGAAGATAAGTACCAATATTCCACCTTACTAGTAACATTGCTGGCTGGGCTAGGACAAGCATTAAATTCAGACCGATTTCACTGTAAGTTAAATACAGTAGAATGTAGAAATGGTAAAATATACATATATCTATGACCTGCCTCACATCAGCTTTTATTCCATTTGAAAAGATCAGATCTAGGGTATGTCCTCCCTTATGTGTAGGCTGGCTGACTTGCTGGCTAAGACCAAAGGAGTGCAACAAGTTCTTTTGCTTTAGGGTCACACTAAATGTTCACATGAAAATTGAAATCCCCTAAAATTAGGAACCTATTGTAATTAGTTGTTATTGTAGATACTAAGCCTGAGAATTCCTCAGTAACTGGCACAATATATTTGGGGGTCTATAAATGGTGAATACGGGAGACTGCAATACTCCTTTAATGACTAAGACAAGATACTTGAATATTACAAAAGTATCAAGACTGGTATATTTACAGTTTAATCAGGTTGAGAAAATTTTGTACTTGCTAAACCACCACCAGTTTTTGTACCTTGACAACTTGAACCAGCAAAATTGTGATTCGGAGGTGCTGCTTTATTTAACATTGCCAACACCACTGAGTCACGTTTCACTCAATGTAAAAATGTCTATTTTCCAATCACAAATAAGATTGTTAATGTTAAAAGTCTTAATGGTTAATGCTCAAATGTTTAGTTAAATCACATTTAATGTCTTAGAAGAGCACAGCTGTATGAGAATGTTTGGGCATCTTGAAATAGCGATTAAATTATTTCTGTTTATTCTGCTTTGTCCAGACCTTGTAGTTAGACCATGGTCTGTTACTATAGTGCTGATATACTGTACTTCAGGTAATATAGGTAATGCCACTGCAGAATGATCTAATACTGTTTTATAGTTAAGAATAGAGCTTTGTATAATTATTATCATTATTCTTTACATCAAAGGATCTACTAGATAGGGCACCGATGCTACATAAGATCATTTTAAAACCCATGGGCTGGCATTAATGACAGGGATATTGATTAGATTGTGAGCATGAATCCCTTATTATGTACTGTTTTAATATGTTTATTATTTGTTACAAGTGGCTTAATATAAAACACATGTTTAGATGATTCAGCAACTGGCTTGGCTATATTTGAAATATAACTTACATTAATAGTAAGATTGGTTTCAAATAATCAAAGCTGATTAATCACTTTAGTTATATTGTTTGGGAGGACCTTTCCTGTAGAGATGTAGCTAATATTTTCTAAAAAACTGCTGATGTTCTCAGAAGAAATAAAAACAGTTAAAAAAAGCAAGCAAGCCAGTACCCAGCACAGTAAGTTCTCAACCAGGGATTGAGGGAAAACAGACAACTAAAAGACTCATCTGAAGTACTCCAGAGATGATGATATGCACATCTGACTCCTAGGTCCCCTCACAAGTGATGCATAACAGTGATCCAAAGTCCTTTTTCTACAAATCTGTCAGGTGACTGGGCATGTTGTTTGGTCCCATGTGGAAAATCATATGTCTGACATCTTTATGCCTCACATGGACTGATGGATCTATTTTTACAATGTCCTGAACATGCTCCCAGGAAAGCAGAAAAGAAACATCTTCTGGCAAGAAGGTGCACAGCATATAGTTTTTTTCATGTTGTGCCACTCCATGGAATTGAAATTTTAATCTTCTTTAATCTTTTTTATCTTAAACTTTACTCAGCTCTTATTATATAAAAAAGGTGATATTTCCTTGTCAAACTCCATCAATATTGTATTGACAGGAGAGACATAACAACAACAACAACAATTAATTTTTTATAGCCCAAAATTACACAAGGAATGCCTCAATGAGCTTTAACATGCTCTATTGACCATTCCACAGCTGAATTAGTACTGGGCCAACCAGTCTGATGAAAAGACCTTCTATCCAATGATTCTAGTGCTGCCATGGAAAAGTCTGAGATTGCCAAGTTGTTTGCATGCCATGGAAAAGTCTGAGATGACTTTTCCATGGCATGCAAACAACTTGGCAATAGAGCAGTGAAAATTAATGTTATATTTCTAATGAAAGATCTCACTGGAAACATGTAAAGTGGAGACACTTGTGTGGAGAGTGACCACTACACAGAGTCTATAGCTGCAGGTGGAAGCTGCTGCCGCACTTTTCGAAACTGATCTTTTCCTGAATAAGGAGTGGCATTGCACATGTACTTTGTCAGCATTCCCGTGTCAATCAAACACAGGAAGCTCTGCAGTCTACTTGTGACTTTATGCTGTAGTAAATAAATATAGGTAAAGCACATTTGATGTGTCTTTTATATAACTAACATATAGTTATATAAAGTCATATAAAGACCATCAAGAAGCATAATCGCAAACGTAATTTTTTATGATACCTTGGTGAGCTCTATAAGCCTTACTATTTTGTTGATGGATGTGTGTGGCAGATACACTGGTAGGATGACTAACCTGTTGCTGCATCCAAACGGTGCTATCTTTCCCCTTTATGCCTGATACAGCTGTGTTGTTCTTATGCGTGAGTGGATGTTTCTTGCGGGGAGGGCTTCTGTTCTCTTTCTCCAATATAAAACCCTCATCCTCATCTGAGTTCACCTCTGTTATAGCATGTCTTTATTTGAAAACAGCAGTGTCGGATCGGGGAGAGCAGGATGAACGTGACTGAAAGAATGAAACTGAATAAAAAAATGCTAACCTTTACAAGTGCCATAAATTTTCACTAGCTGTTACAGACTCAAATCAAATGCATGTTTATATTTTAAAATAGTAACAATAAGAACAGCTCACTACTCAAAACGGTAAATAAAGGAAGTGCCTGGAATTGAACCTGCAACCTCTTCATTATGAGTTAGCAGTTCTTACCACTGCACCACCCAAGTGATTGTGTCAGTGTTGTACCCTAACCCGATTTCTTTTTCTTTGGTTATATTCTTAAATAAAAGTGCACTTGTTTTGACAGGTACCTTTTGTGAAAGTGTTTATTTGATATTTGGACTTCAGGCTTCACACCTTATACACATGTCGTAAATGTAGGAAGAATGGTCCTTGGGTCTGTGTGGGAACTGTTAACATTTGAATCTGATGATTGTATATAGCGTGGAACTGACCTCTCTGTACTGTTCTGTTCTCTGCATCTCCTGGAGTTCAAAAGAAATACCACCATGCAGCAACATGTGGGGACTGGCAAGATTGGGGAAAAAAACAAACAAACACAGTCAATGACTACGACCGCATTAAGGTATGCAAATGAATATAATGTTGCATTATATTATCACACTTCATGTCAAAATTTTGTCATTAGCACTATAATATGAAAAAAGTTTCTGTTTTAGGTGTGTGTTCAATGTTTCCTGTCATCCTACATTTACCCAGATCATTGTAGACATGGAACACACGTGAAATGCACGTGTTCCAAATAACAATATATTATTTACCCTATACAACTCCAGGCGCCTCACACCAAGATAAACAGACTTGAGCTGGGAGAACTTTTTGTCCGAGTTGAGCTGTGGCGATGGGAGGATGGGATAGCAGGCTGTTTTCTGCTTGTGCTGATCAACACATTTGAAAAACAAAAGACACTAATGGTGTGGTGTGAAGGAATTTATGGCAGCCTGGGATTACCGTTTTTTTGGTAGGCTTCAGGGATTCTAGTGTTAAGACCTGTTTGTCACTTGAACCAAAATTCTTCAAACTTGGCAGTCTTTTTTCAAGTATATGGGTCTGGGGGTGTGGGGCGTGGGGTGTGGTTTGTGGGTCGGGAGGACCAGGCACAAGCTCTATCCCAGGGGTCAGTATTTAATACAGTCCACAGGGAGAGTGTGAAGGGGGCCAACAGAATAGAGCCATGCTGGAAAGAGGAAGTATATGGGGCTTGTTACAGTCTCTCAGAGGAAGAGACTGCCCATCCGAACCCCATAAAGGCAAAGATCTTTGTGAAAGGTGGGGGATCCCCGGGCAAGCAGGCAAGGAAACTATTGAGATGGGAGTTTAACCCAGAGAGAGGCCAAACCATCCTCAGGCCCTCAGCTTATGGGGAAAAATCGGGTGCTGGCTACAGCCAGATAGAAAAACGCCCGAATGGTAGTGAAACAATTTACCTATTTCATTGTGCTGAACACCCTACCTGAATATCTTGCACAGCCAGCCTGGGGACGATCATTTAAAAACATGATGGACCTCATACAGGCCATTGAGAAACATCTCACAAAGAAGAAGGTCCCGAATAGTGTGGTATGGGATGATAAACACAGAACCTGCACTTTGTGATGTAAAACAGGCCCTTACAGCGGCACCTATTTTGAAGGCTCCTAACTTCTCTTTGCCTTTTATACTCCAGACAGATGCTTCAGACACAGGCCTGGGGGCCTTGCTAAGCCAATGGTGTCGAGCACCACGTCTTGTTCATGAGCTGTAAAATACTGGAATAGGAAACCAGGTAAGCGGCAGTGGAGCAGGAGGCCTTGGCAATCAAATGGACAATTACACAACAGCGGTACTACCTCCTGGGCCGTGAATTCACCTTGTTTACAGACCATGCACCTTTACATTGGATGGTCTTACACAAGGAGTCGAACCCACAGGTCATGAGGTGGTTTTTAGACCAGCATTCTTATAAGTTTTTGCTCATTCACTGATGAGGTTCTCTTCATGCCAACACCGATGCTGTTTCTCTGGCTCATGACATCTTGGCCAGGAATGGCTGACCTGATGGGTTCGGGCTGAAGGAGGGGCCATGTCACACACGTGTGCATGGGAGGCAACTGAAGGGCTCAAAAAGGGATAATTCCATGCCAGACCAGGGGGTGGCAGAGTGCACTGATCTTTCCTCGTTATCATTGGCAGACCAACCACAGGAAATTTCACCTAGACTCAAAAACATCACTTCCAGTCCCAAACTCTATGATGTCATTTCTGGTCATGGCCCGATGATATCACTTTCAGTCCCGGCCCTGATGACATCACTTACCCTGCCTGACATTTAAAACTGCCATGTTTGCCTGTCTGTGTTGTTTGATTGTTGGACTGAAGTCTATTAAGACCTGTTTGTCACTTGAACCAAAATTCTTCAAACTTGGCAGCGTTTTTCAAGTATACGGTGGCTGCCCCAAAACTTTTTCCTGTGTCTTCATTAGAACATTAGAACATTCTAGACGAGAACAGGCCATTCAGCCCAACAAAGCTCGCCAGTCCTATCCACTTGTTTCCTCCAAGAAAACATCAAGTCGAGTTTTGAAAGTCCCTAACGTCTTACTGTCTACCACACTACTTGGTAGCTTATTCCAAGTTTCTATCGTTCTTTGTGTAAAGAAAAACTTCTTAATGTTTGTGCGAAATTTACCCTTAACAAGTTTCCAACTGTGTCCCCGTGTTCTTGATGAACTCATTTTAAAATACAAGTCTCGATCCACTGTACTAATTCCCTTCATAATTTTAAACACTTCAATCATGTCACCTCTTAATCTTTTTTTGCTTAAACTGTAAAGGCTCAGCTCTTTTAATCTTTCCTCATAATTCAACCCCTGTAGTCCTGGAATCAGCCTAGTCGCTCTTCTCTGGACCTTTTCTAGTGCTGCTATGTCCTTTTTGTAGCCTGGAGACCAAAACTGCACACAGTACTCAAGATGAGGCCTAACCAGTGCATTATAAAGGTTGAGCATAACCTCCTTGGACTTGTACTCCACACATCGTGCTATATATCCTAACATTCTGTTAGCCTTCTTAATGGCTTCTGAACACTGTCGGGAAGTTGATAGCTTAGAGTCCACTATGACTCCTAAATCCTTCCGTCTTGTGGAATCCTTTCACACAACATACATTACGTATTACTATACAATCTTCACAACACTCTCACAATACAGTGCATCCTTATAACAAGCACACTAAATAATAAACATATATAGTGGTACCTCGGTATACGTCCTTAATCCGTTCCAGATCCTGGGACTTATACCAAACAGGACGTATACCAAATGAATTTTTCCCATAAGAAATAAAGGGAAAATGACTAATCTGTTCCCATGAAAAAAAAATCCTATTGTTATTGGCACATTATACATTGATGGGGTTGTAAAAAATAATTTAAACACTGCTTAATACTAAAATACATAAATACAAAAGCAATTAGATGAAATAAATGAAAATTTAACCTCACTTTACTTTTTAATAATGTCTTTGTTTTTTGCAATCATAGATACCGTCGTTCTCAGCATATGGTATGCAGCAGCCAAGTCCTGGATATGCATGCCACTTTCATACTTTCAACAATCAATTCAAATTTATGCAAAAAAAAACACAAAATCACGTGAAAATTCACAGAGAGTTATAGAGCGGGTTGTTCAGTGAATGCTAGCAACTGGCGTACTGACGCTCGTGGGCAGTCGTGACTTTGTCTCGATAGAGGTAAACAAGGGTAGTGCACGGTGTTCTAGCACGTGAGTCATATTCCAAACAAAGGTCGAATACCAAGCAAAATTTTTGGCATCCAAACAGGACATATACCAAGTTGGACTTATTCCAAAGCGAACGTATACTAAGGTACCACTGTATTATAAAGAGTACAAAAACAGAAGAGACAGGCACCACAAACAAACACACACACACAGATCATGACAGATGTGTAGGTTTGAGCGCTTAGACCGGCAGATCACTTAACTGTTTGGTCTCGTCCGTTGCGAGAGATGGACGTCTGAAGTGGAGCTCCGCTAGCAGTGGTGTTATTTTTCATATTATCTGCTTATTATCTTGAGATATCCTGTACTTATTCAACCCGAATGGCACTGCTACAGTATATGTAAGCATATATAAACATGGCCAACAAGAAAGGGGGTCCGAAAGAACCGAAAACTAAAGCTGCATCCAAGCTAAGATCAGCAAGCCCTAGTTCAAGATACGGCCTTTCAGAGACTGACCTGGATCAAATGGGCGAAAGCCCAGACTCCTCGGGACCACGGTTCGCCACCGTTTTTCCAAAACAAAATAAGGACTTATTACAATGTGCATCATACAGACCAATTTCACTTCTGAATAATGACGTTAAAATACTCTCTAAAATCATAGCTAGAAGGATGGAGAAAGTGCTCCCCTCGGTAATATCACAAGATCAAACTGGATTTATCAGGGGCCGACACTTATCTTCAAATCTTCGACACCTGTTTAATGTAATATACTCACCAACTAAATCAAACACCCCAGAAATATTATTATCATTGGACCTTTTTACTACACTGGAGAAGTTTGGATTTGTGCATGGATCAAATTACTGTATACTAACCCTGAAGCTTCAGTTTGTATCAACATTTGTTCAGACTACTTTAAACTAGAACGTGGTACTAGACAAGGATGCCACTTGTCATCGCTACTGTTTGCAATTGCCATTGAACCACTGGCAATACATTGTTGAAATACTGATCAGATAAAGGGGATTATCAGAGAAGGACTGGAACAGAAAATTTTATTATATGAAGATGATATGGTACTGTATATATCAGACCCAGAAAATTCTGTGCCTGCAGTCTTAACAGCATTCACAGAATTTCAAAAGAGCTCTGATCTCAGAATTAATCTGAATAAAAGTGTATTCTTTCCAGTGAATTCTCAAGCATATAATATTAGATTAGACACCCTACCTTTTATCATTGCAGAACAGTTTAAATACCTAGGGGTAAATATCACAAGTAAACATAAAGCTCTTTATCAACAAAATTTCGCTGTCTGCATGGAAAAAATTAAGCAAGACTTGCATAGATGGTCAACCCTTCATCTCACACTAGCTTTAGAATTAACAAGAATTAGCAAGAATTAACACTGTTAAGATGAATATTCTTCCTAAGCTCCTTTTTTATTTCAAAACATTCCAATATACATTAATAAATCATTCTTTAAGCAATTAGATTCAACAATAACCTAATTTATTTGGAACTCAAAACATCCACGCATCCAAAGAGTGACCCTACAAAGACAAAAGCAGAAGGCGGCATGGCTCTACCTAACTTCCAGTTTTATTACTGTGCAGCAAATATACAGGCGATAAGAACCTGGACACAAATAGAAGAACATACACAGGCTAGGTCTGCAATAGAAGTAAAATCCTGCAGTACTTCTTTGTATTCCCTGCTCTGTGCTCCAATAAACACACGCTATCGGCAATACATTAATAACCCAATTGTGCTTCACTCACTTAGAATATGGAACCAATGTAGAAAGCATTGACGGAGAAGCTGCTATCTGTGGCACCTCTGCAAGAGAACCACCTCTTTCAACCTTCGCGAACATATGCAGTTTTTAATATCTGGAAAAAATTTGGAATTAACTTGCTTAGAGATCTTTATATAGACAATGTCTTTGCAACCTATGAACAATTACATTCCGAATTTAACATTTCACTATCTTCAAATCAGGAACTTTGTTAAACAGATCTTTCCCGATTTTCCTCATCTTGCACCCTCATCCATGCTGGAAAAAATATTGCTTAATCTCAAGGACTCAGACACCATCTCTGCAATATATAAAATAATTTTACAGTCCCTCCCTTTCAAAGATCCAAGAGGACACTGGGAAAAAGATTTCTCAATTAATATATCAGAAAAGGAGTGGGAAGTAGCAATGCAGAGAATTCACTCGAGCTCCATGTGTGCAAAGCATACAATTATACAACTCAAAATTATATATCGAGCACATCTGTCTCGTCTAAAACTGTCCAAAATGTTTCCAGAGCATGATCCAGCCTGCGAACGCTGCAACCAAGTCCCAGCCTCACTGGGTCACATGTTCTGGGCCTGCACCAAATTAACATCATTCTGGACCAAAATTTTTAATTACCTCTCAGACAGCCTTGGTATCACAATCCCTCCTAACCCGTTAACAGCTGTATTTGGGGTTCTTCCAGATTGGTTTAAAGTGGAGAAAGACAAACAAATTGTGATTGCATTCACTACACTTTTGGCACACAGATTTATTCTGCTAAACTGGAACAACCCAAACTCTCCTCTTTTAAGTCAGTGGGAAACCGATGTATTATACTATTTGAAATTGGAAAAAATCAAATACTCAGTAAGAGGATCCGTACAGACTTTTTTCAAAACATGGCAGGATCTAATCAGTAATATTTTAAAATAAGCTCTTAAAGCAAAGAGGAAGCAATTATTTCCGTATTTCTTTGTCTTCTACATCCATCTCTATTGGCTTATCAAATTTATTAATTTAGGTATGTTTACAAGCCTTAAATTTCACGCCGTTTGCCTTGCTCTCTCTTTCAGGGGTGGGGATCGATTTGTCCTTAACTCAATTTTTCTCTTTGCAAAAAATTGATTTTTTATGGATTGCAATAAAATTAATAAAACTTCAAATAATTCACAAAAAAAAAAAAAAAAGATCACTAAACTGTAGCATGACTCTACAAACTTTCCCACCCTAAGGGGCCACAGGTAACACCACCAAAAACAAATAATATGTTGGTAAACACTAGAAGACGATTAGCTTAAAAAATTGAACATATGAAACAAATATTAGTAACAATCAAAGTATTTAAACCCTTCACTGCTTCTGTTTGAAAAAAAAATCTGTTTTGCAATTGTGAAACTGAATGCAAACTCAAAACTGCTTTTTCGCGTGTCTCTGTATCTGCCACTCTCAAACTCGGTCTTGCTATTTGTAGCTAAGCAAACATGTTACAAATTTAAGAGGCATTTAATAGACAATAGAGATATGACTGACAACTTGTGTCAATTCAATTGAATAAACCATTAAGGAGCAGTTTTTCTGGGTGAGTTCACTGGTGATGGCTGCTTTTATTGTCACTGCCATGATATGAATGGCACCTGACCGCTGCCCATCGTCTGATCCATAGGGACACTTCTAAAATAATAGCACAAGTCCACCTTTGACCTGTCTACCTCTTGGCTGCTGTGTCACTTCTCTTGCTGTTTTCTCCTTAATAACACACTCATATTCCTCTTGATCTTCTTGGAACCAAAGCACTGCTATTTATCACACATTCCAGCTCTTGCTAGGAGTGTGCCCTGCACCCTCACAAAAAGTGATTTCTCCTGGACTCCAACTCAACTGTGCTTTGCATTCCCAATAGCTGTCCATGCAGCAGAAAGACACATCACAATATAATATGCCCACATTTAGCTTTGAAATGCGCACATGCTTGTGGTGAGGGTTTGAGATCTGCTTTATGTGACATTTGCAACTTTTAAAACAAAAATATTTTTCAGAGTTTATAGGGGTAGGATATAAATAACAGACTGAATGTGTATGCATACCTTACGGTTCATAAATAACTAATTTTTTTAACTAGTTTTTCATAATGTTAAAAAATACAGTTGCATTAAAATGCTGCCCTTTCCAAAGTGCCGCCTGAGGCAAATACCTCGGCACTGGCTCTGTTCCATGTACTGTGTTCCTGTGCTCCTATACCTTCCATATATATGTGTTTTCATCACATGCGGCACATTAACATTAGTTTGATTTCACAAATGCAACAAAGAACATGAATGTATTATTTGCTGATTAGATTTTAGCAATTGAGTAATTTGTTTTAGCAGCCCCACTAACTGTGTGTCTCAGTGATTATTCACTTCCATTAACTTATTACCTGACCATGTGAACTGAATAAGTTGACTAGAAAGTAGGTAGTAGGTTGCTCTTCTGCTGTCATGTTCATTATAATCAGAGGATGAATGTTAAGCATCTGTTCGTTTACCTGGGTTATCTATGGCGCTCTATTAAAGGCAATTCATTTGTCCGTTGTTTCAACTTTCTTATTCAAATGCACAGCACAACAAATTAAAATGATGGTAAATGACAGCTGAGTGACGCATCATCACTCTCTTAAAGGAGGCACAAATTGAGTATTTGTTTTATTTCTGAAACAATTCCATAAATTGATAAAGTAAATGTAATAAGTTATTATGAATATTTTTAGATTGAAAATGGAGCATAAAATTTTTAACAACAACAATAATAATAATAATAATAATAATAATAATAATAATTTACATTTATATAGTGCTTTTTTCACTATTCAAAGCACTTTATCTAGTGAGTGTGCAGCCATTTCAACCACTGCTAATGTGCATCATCCACTTGGGTGATATGAAAGCAACTATTTTGCGCCAGTACACTTACTACACATTACCTGTTAGGTGCTGAAGGGGTTACAGACAGTTAGCTAAATAGGGATTGGGATGGTTGGGCGGGCAGAATGATAAAACCATGATGGGCAATTTAGCCAGGACATTTGGGATAAACTCTACGCTTTATAAAGGATGCCCAGGGATCTTTTATGACCACACAGAGTCAGGACTTCGATTTTAAGTCTCATAAGATTATTACAACACACTGTCCCTGTCACTGCATTAGGGCATTGGGATCCACATTCAGACCACAGGTAGGCACCCCTTGCTGGTCTTGCCACCACCTCTTCCAGAAAAATATCTTCATAGCAGCCCCACTATAAATATCTTTATTTATATATAAATGTATTTGTGCACTCTCTGAACAAATTATTACAAACTCCTGTATACCTGCTTGTCCATGCAATTATCTAATTAGCCAATCATTTGGCAGCAGTGGTGTAATGTATTAAATCATCATCAATTAATGTTCACATCAAATACCAGAATGGAGAAAAAATGTGACATTAGTGATTTCATCTATGGCATGATTGCTGGTGCCAGATGGGCTGGTTTGAGTATAATGGTCATTCACCGCTACATAGCTACATTTTATTTGCAGAGTATTTTCCTTAACAGTTTCTCTCAAAAAGAAAAAGAAAAAAACAGATTAGCAAAATGAGTATTTAAAGGATAGAAAATATGATCTATCTTGTACTTGGTGAAATGTTAAGGGCAGGAGCAGAATGAAGTGAATGTAATTGTGCATAGCTAGGTGCTTAAAATAAAAAACAGAAAACCTTAATGCACAAGTGGGAAAATGCAGCATAAGGGAATGAAGAAATGTTTGAAAAGAATGAAAAATATAAAAATGCTGCTTTGCTTGTTTTATAAGGTGGAATGTTTCAAGACAAATGTATAAACAAATGAATGATTATAATGGGTTTAAAGAAAGCTGAGTATGAGAATGTCATACGATGTATGAAAAAAGAGGTATAGAAGAGATTTTTTTGGTTGAAATATACTACTATTAAAATAATGTTAGTAGCATTTAAATTATAAAACAATTGCTGAAATTGCACACATAAAATTAGAAATATCTTTGGCATAAAATTATCAGAGCACTGAAGTAATTTGGGTAAATTATTGCAATAGGGCTTGAATCTGTATAAAATTTTGTATAATGAAAATGTCTTCACATTTGCATTTAAAAACATATTTATGAATGTGCAATATCTCCTCTTGAAGTTCTGCCGAAGATTTAAGGAAATTTTTTTTTCTATAATTCTAAAGTACAAAGGGGAAAATTCTCCGAAAAACAAAAATTCTACTAGTTGTGTAGTGTGTATCAGATTGGGTGTTCATTCAGTGAAACGTTTTGAAAGTATAGATGTTCTTGTTTTATTTATGAGCATTTTATATGACAAATATGTTTAAGGAGATATTTGTAATTTAAATAAAATATTTTGGAAAAATACATTAACATTGTAAGGTAGAAATATACATAAATAATTTGTTCTTTGATTTGACAAATGGTTTACTATGCTTTAAAAATTACGGTGGTGCAGTAAGTAGCACTGGTGTCTTGCAATAAGAATTGGGGCTTAAGTCTTGATGTTTTCTGTGCAGAGTTTGCATATGTCTGTGTGGATTGACTTCAAGTGCTGGAATGGCTCTGTGTTCACTCTGTGATGGACTGAAATTCTGTCCTGGTATTGTTCCTGCCTAGGAGTACCTGGTATGGCCCGTACTGCCTTGTCTAGGAATAACCTATATGCATTGAAATGACATGGGTATTTGCTTAAAATTGAATAGAAATTAATCTTTGCCTTACTATATATAAGGTGGAAGTTTTACTTTTGTTTTCTATAAACTGATGTACTAATGAAACATTCTGGACACTTTGTTAAACTTTTACAGGTAAATTTTAAAATTCTACAAGGTAAAAATGTGTGTCTTAATTTAATTAGTAATGAGAACAGTAGCTTAAAGAAACATAACTGGGATTTGTACACATAAACAATTTTAGCTATAAGATAACATGTTAAGAGATGTGCTAAATAGAGATATTTATTGATAATTTCTTCTGATCTAAATAGCTGTAGAAATAATTTAAAGGATTTTATGTAGGAAAAGATAAAATAAGCTTTGGGTAATTTACCTGTTAACCTCAAATATAGTAAAATATCACACATATTCACACATTATACACTTCACATCATTATTAGTATAACATGATAAACGTTTCTGTTTTAGGTATCAAATGCCTTTTTTTTTCCTTGGTTATATTCTTGAATAAAAATGCACGTGTTTATTTGATATTTGGACGAAAAGTCTTCACACATTATACACTTCTAAGTGAAATATCAACAACGGTTTGTGCATCCTGGACATGTCCAGGCATGGAATCAGGCCAGGTTGGAAGCTCTTCTGTGGAAGTTGACATCCTGGGCAGGTCTCAGCATGCTATAAAGGTGGCTTGCATACACCAATCCTGCTCATTTGGTTTATATAGATAGTCAGTGTGTATGTATAGTATCGGTATAGTAAAGTATAATATTTTTAGCAATATAGCAGTAAGTAAGCTTAATACTATAGACATTTCTGTGTCGGGCGATATGTCTCGTCAATGTCGTAACAGCCGCAATACATTCTGCTATATCTGTGGCAATTATACACTTGTGCCTCAGAGACGTTGGATGACTGCTCTGTATATCAGCTGCAAAATTGGTGATCAAGACAAGGAATGGGTGCCTCACATTTGCTGTGCGACATGTGCTGTCAATCTGAGAGCCTGGCTCAGAGGCACTCAAAAGACGATGCCGTTTGCTGTTCCGATGATATGGCGAGAACAAAAAGACCATGTAATGGACTGTTACTTCTGTTTGACTAATGTGTCTGGTTTCTCTGCCAAAAACAAGAAGTCAATTGAATATCCTAATCTGTTTTCAGCAATGAGACCCGTGCCACATGACAACAGTCTTTCAATTCCAAAACCACCAGAGAATTGGATCTTAGATGAACCAGACGAAGAAACTGCAATGCAGGGTACTGACAGTGACATTGACCTGGATTTTGAACCGTGCTCATCAGGCAATCCACATCAGAAAACACAGTACGAATTGAACAATTTGGTCAGAGATTTGGGTCTGTCAATAGCAAAAGCCGAGCTGCTGGGTTCAAAACTGCAGGAATGGTGTTTGCTGTCACCAGGTACGAATATTTCTGCGTTTCGAGGCTGACATCATGGTATAACCAAATTTTTTGAACAAGCCAACAGTCTCTGTTTCTGTTGTGACGTTGAAGGATTGTTCTTGGCCTTGGGTTGTGCTCACAACCCGGAAGAGTGGCGTCTCTTCATTAATTCATGTTAATGTTAAGTCTGAAAGCTTTTCTGCTACACAATGGCAACGTTTATCCTTCAGTACATGTTGGCTATGCAGCACACATGAAAGAAACGTATAAGAATATGAAACTGTTGCTGAAGCACGTCCAGTATAGCAGGTACAGCAGGAATATCTGTGGAGATCTTAAAGTCGTTGTTCTGTTACTAGGTCTGCAGCTCGGCTATACAAAGTACTGTTGTTTCATCTATGAATGGGACAGCCGTGCCAAAGAGTTGCACTATTCTCGACAGAACTGGCCACCCTGTAAAAAGTTAGTTCCAGGACAGAAAAATGTGGCACATGAATCGCTTGTTGACCCAGCAAAGATAGTTTTGCCTCCTCTTTACATAAAACTGGGACTCATTAAGAATTTTGTGAAAGCACTGAGCAAGGAAGGCAAAGGTTTTCATTATTTAAGACAGATGTTCCCAAGAATAACTGACGCCAAGATCAGAGAGGGCTTTTTTGTTGGCCCCCAGATCAGACATGTTAAGAGTGACAAGCGGTTTGAAGAACTGTTAGTTGGTCCGGAAAAAATTGCCAGGAAATTCTTCAAAGACGTTGTTGACAATTTTCTGGGCAATTACAGAGCCCCAAACTACATTCAGTTGGTAGACAAAGCATACAAGACAATGAAGTGCAACATGTCATTCAAGATTCATTTCCTCCATTCACACTTGGACTTCTTCTCCGCAAATCTCTGTGCTGTCAGTGGCAAACACGGTGAAAGGTTTCACCAGGACATTGCTACGATGGAGAAACTATACCAGGGCAACTGGAATCTGTCAATGCTTGCTGACTACTGTTGGACAACTGCAACGTGATGCACCAGACATTGAATACAAAAGAAACTCAGGAGCAAAACACTTTTAATTCTGTTGAATTTAATAGCTTATGCGAAACATAAACGTGACTAAGCACGTTATTGTCAGTAAACATATAAATGTCTGTTTCTCAGAGTTCTTACGTGATGCAGTAAAACCAAAACTATATTTATGCATACCCAATAGGTACCTGTCACAATCAGCAGAGACTTTTCAAAAAGTGTTGTGCAGTGTTATTATATTGATGGGACTGGTTTCAGGTTTTCCCTTACTGATAACACTGTGACTCCTCATTCCCTCTAGTATACACCAGGCTTTTCAATTATACATTTTTCTTTTTGTACTCACCAAAACATATAGCAAAATTGACATAGGTGTCAAAAACGGGAGAAAGATTGTGTTGTAGTAAATAAAGAATAATTTAGCAGGTCATCTTCATAGCAGCAAAGGTTATGTGCCAATAGTTTGACTATT
Organism: Polypterus bichir lapradei; assembly: GCA_026402145.1. Taxonomy (NCBI): domain Eukaryota; kingdom Metazoa; phylum Chordata; class Cladistia; order Polypteriformes; family Polypteridae; genus Polypterus; species Polypterus bichir. The sequence continues at coordinate 22,552,581 of JANRMT010062837.1, read as the reverse complement.
ATGAGTCCATCTAGATGTACCCCTTCCCTTAGTATATATTGAGATTGACTTTATTTTATACTATGAGTATTTACTTTTTTGGAATGGATCAATGGCCAAAGCAGACACAACTATAATGGTTAAGTCTGTTTTGAACTTTACCACCTGCGGTACGGATAAAAATGTAAATATATTTACATATAACTAGCATTAACAGTAGAATCCCTGAAGCCTACGAAAAAACTTGTAATCCCAGGTCCCCTTAAATTACTTCGCAACCCTCTATCAGTGCCTTTTGTTTTGTAAATGTGTCAATCAGCACAAGCAGCCTGCTATCCCATCCCCTCCCACCAACACAGCTCAGTCACAGAGAAGATTCCCAGAGCTAAAGTCTGTTTATCTGAGTGTGAGGTGCCCAGAATTGTAGACAGTAAATAATATATCATTCTTTAAAATGTATACATTTAATGTGTGTTCCGTGTCTACAACAATCTATGTAAATCCAGGATGTTGAACACATAACTAAAAAAGAAACTCTTTTCATGTTTTAGTAATAATTGACAAAATGTAGACATGAAATGTATAATGTGTGAAGACTGAAGTCCAAATATCAAATAAACTCTTTCACAAAAGATACAAGTATAAAAAAACGTGCGCTTTTATTCAAGAATATAACTTTAGAAAAAGAAGTCAGGTTAAGGTACCATGTTGACACGACAGTTAAGGTGGTGCAGCGGTAAGAACTGCTGACTTGTAATCAAGAGGTTCCTAGTTTGATTACGGGTGCATCCTAGAATTACTGTTTTGAGTAGTGAGCTGCTCTTATTGTTACTATTATACAATAAAAAAATACATTTGATTTGAGTCCGTAACTACTGGTGTAAATTTATGGTACTTGTAAAAGTTAGTGTTTTTTTTTTAAATTCAGTTTTATTCTCTCAGTCACGTTCACGCTACCCCCAATCTGACACTTCTAGTTTTCAAATAAAGACGTGCTATAACAGAGGTGAACTCAGATGAGGATAAAGGTTCTACATCAGAAAAGCTCTCCCCTCAAGGAATATCCATTCACACATAAAAACAACACAGCTGCACCAGGCGTAAAGGTGAAAGATGGCACCGTTTTGGTGCAGCAACAGGTCGGGCATCATCCTGCCAGTGAATGTGCTACACACATGTCCTTCAAAGAAAAAGCAGTACTTACAGAGCTCGCCAAGGTATCGTGCAAAGTCCTGTTTGTGATTATGTTTTGTGTTGGTCTTTATATGAAAAATATTTATATGTTACTTATATAAAAGCCAGATTGAATGTTATTTACCTATTTACCTTGATTTATTTACTTATCTTCCTACAATGTAAAGTCACAAGTAGACTGCAGAGCTTCCTGTGTTTGATCAATACAGGCATCCTGACAAAGTACATGGGTAATGAAGTGACTAGTTTGTGAACTAGTAAAGTTTGATTTTTTATTCTGAAAGCAAGAAGGTGCTTAAACTAATCAAAGTTCTGTGAAAGAGCTGTTCAAAGCCACCAATGGTAATCATTCAGCTCAGTGCAGCTGTGTGGCAATCTGTTTTGAATTTAAACTTTTTCCCCACAATCAAAATTGATTAATGTTGTAACTGTGTGTGTTAAACATTCAAGATGCCATTCAGAGGAAATATTTTACTGTCTACCTTAATAAACACTTTTAAAATAATGATGGTGATATTGAATATGGAGCCTTTTTATACATTGTCAGATAGACAGATAGATAGATAGATAGATAGATAGATAGATAGATAGATAGATAGATCTTGTGCAGTGTTAACGTTTACCCCTCCGGATGGAACTGAAGAGTCACATAGTGTGGGGGACAAATGATCTCCTCAGTCTGTCAGTGGAGCAGGACAGTGACAGCAATCTGTTGCTGAAGCTGCTCCTCTGTCTGGTGATGATACTGTTCAGTGGATGCATTGGATTCTTCATGATTGACAGGAGCCTGCTCAGCGCCCGTTGTTTTGCCACAGATGTCAAACTGTACAGCTCCATTCCCACAATAGAGCCTGCCTTCCTCACCAGTTTGTCCAGGCGTGAGGTGTCCTTCTTCTTTATGCTGCTTCCCCAGCACACTACTGTGTAGAAGAGAGAGCTCGCCACAACCATCTGATAGAACATCTGCAGCATCTTACTGCAGATGTTGAAGGAACCCAGCCTTCTAAGGAAGTATAGTCAGCTCTGTCCTGTCTTGCACAGAGCATCAGTATTGACAGTCCAGTCTAATTTATCATAAGCTGCACTGCCAGGTATTTATAGGTACCCCTCTGCGCACAGTCACCTCTGATAATCACAGGGTCCGGGAGCGGCCTGGGCCTCCTAATATCCACAACCAGCTCCTTGGTTTTGCTGGTGTTCAGGTGTAGGTGGTTTGAGTCGCACCATTTAACAAAATTTAACATGATTCCAGCATGTATATAAGAGAGAGATTTTGGTGTTAGTTAATTCTGATTCTTAACATGCCAACTCTGAATGTTCCAGTTGTACACCCAGAGAGAAGAATTTTCTGTTCTTGCCATCATTCTAATGTGAAAATATTTTTTCTGAAACAGATTTGTTTTAAAAAATAGCTATCCTTTTTTGGAAAAATAGGGTCCCCGAGACTGGATGCAGGACAGTAAACAACCCTTGAAAGAGCTGCAGTTCCTCACAGGACTCATTTGTACAAAGGTTAACAGGTGTGGGGTGCAATGATGACAAGCATTCTTTAAAATTCAGAACCCATAAACTACAGCTTGTGTGGACTAATAAATATTGTGTTGATGCAACTAGTGTTGTAGTCAGTGCTGATGCCAGGTTATTTTGTGACCTATGCCAAGCTTATTAGTGCACTAACCAACTGTATGGTAGCTAACCCGTGTGGCTGGGTACCACCCCGTCCCCGTACCCTAGGCCAATTCCTAATTTGCCTTATTGGTGGCACCGGCCAAGGTTGTAGTCCTATCATCCATCCATCCATCCAGCTTCAAAAATCAATTTATACTGAGTAGGGTTGCAGGAGTAATGATATAATACCATATTACGTCATATATGATTTCAAACCCACTTGAGACCTGCCTCTCTACCTCATTTATAGGTCAGGAGTCTTGCCCAATAATAGTTCATTCATTGGCTACAATCACAGTTGATATTATATAATCATTACAGAATGTGGTCTAAGAAAGGAGAGCAAAACAAAGAGAGAGTAAAAACATGATTAGATGGAAAGTTTGCATCATATTTCAATTTATCTCAAGGTGCTTCAACAAATAGAAGGCCAATTCTAAGGCACAGATTCACAAACTGCCACTGAAAATACAAAAATTTGGTATTGTGGCTTCATAACCAAAGAATAAGCGGAGAGGTGGGTCTCTAGTTTAAAAATTGAATCTCAGAATGTGCTCCCCAGCCATTTACAAGGAGATTTTCCAGAAGTAGTCTATTTAACAACATTTTAGCCAAAATACATGTGCAAGTATAAAACTTGATATTTGACATATGGATTATGTGAAATGAGTAAATTGAGATTTATTTCATGCAGATTTTAATATTGTTTGATGTTTGGTCCCAAGAGATGCTTATTGTAACAGGAACTTTGTTATTTCTGTCCTCCATAAAAACATGAGATTACAAATGTATCTTGGACGTTACTAAAAATGCACACTATAGCCAAAATTGAACACAAGATAACACTACAAACTATGTACATTAAAATGTACAAGTATGTTTACACATATACATGCCATCTTTTAAAATTAACCTATTAATGTGCCATAAGCACCAAAATATTACTCAAATAAATGAAACATAAATACATTAAACTAAAACTTGTGGCACTTGAAGCAGAGTAAAATAAAATTCAGCTCCACAGAGACTGCACAGCCAAACACAAATGGCTCTGGCAAACTATATCTACTCTAAGACCTCATTCTGTGTCACATCTTGTTTTGTTTTTTTTTTGTTCAGATACCACAACACTCATTATGTTGTCTTTCTTTCTTCTTTGATTTATCATAGTGCAAAAAAAAAAAAAATGACACAGGGCACTTTCTATGGTATGGCAATAAAATTGCAAGAACATTTGCCCTATTGAACAATTGGAATTTCTTCAGATGCCTCAGAAAGTGTACATTGTCTTTTTAAGTATCCAGTCCTTAGGTAAGATTTTTACCAAAGGATTCTAGAGAAGCTGACAATTATCACTAATGTTCTACTCAACAGAGATTTGGTTCTTACTGTGATTCTATTAGTTATAAATAACTTCCTTTGTCAACTCTTCATAAAACTCGCTCTAATAGTCATTACAGACAAACAAAAGAAAATAAAAAATATCTTGCTTTCTATTGAAAACATTAGCTAAAAAGAAGGTAAAAAAGAAATCTGACTTTTTATTTTCTACATACTTTAGTATCATTAGCATTTTTGATTCATGGATTAGGGCCATAGTAAATTAGATAAAATAATATAACAGAATGTAAAATCACCTATCTGAAGCACACCGAATAATTAAAAAAGGTTCAAAGTTCAATACTCCTCTTAATCCTTGGCTACTCATGGCTGGGCAAACATTATCATGGAATAAACTGAACGTCTGGAATTAGATGCTTGGGGTGCCTCTTGTTTTTCCAATTGTTAAAAAAAATCACACCTCTGACTATTCATTGTCTTTCAATTGATTTTCAGGTGAGTTATTATAAAGACTTTATAAATATTTTTTAATAAACAAAGGTCTCAAATGTTATGCTTCACTCTTTGGGAATATAATTGTCTTACGTAACGTTTGGTGGATCACTCTTACTCAAGGGGAAACTATATGTCTTGTCACGTCCTTTGTTACTTGATATGAAGGAATATATTTTACAAAATCTGAAAAAAGGTTTAATTAGGGGTGTGGGTTTCTTCTTTGTCCAGAAGAAAGATGGAACTCTTTCCCTAATAAGGATTACTGGGAACTATCTACATCCACTCGTTTCAGCTTTCTTAAATCATTTTTTCTGAGTCCACCATATTTACCCTGTTAAATCTTGACCATGCTTATAACTTAGTTTGTATAAAGGAAGGAGATAAGTAGAAAACCACAATTAATAAATCAAATGGCCACTATGTGTATAGGGTAATGCATTCATGATTAGCCAGCACACCAGCTGTATTACAAAAGCTTTTCAATTACATTATTCACAGTATCCTCATGATCTATGTTGATATTGTGATTTTCTCAAATAATAGGGATGTATAATTTAAACATGTAAGAGAAGTGCTTTAAAGATCAAGATGACAATCTGTTTTTAAAACTTGAGAAATGCAGATTTTACAATTTCTCTGTAATATTTTTAAGTTATTAAATCTCACAGGCAGGCCAGAGCATAGAAAAGACAAAAGTTGCTCCCATTTTTGATTGGAATTCCTCATTGTTTTTTGAGAGTTCTTGAATTAAAATCAGTGCTTTATTAATATTTTAAGTTCTATGATTTCATGTGTAATGTCACTTGCAAGAAAAATTAATTGTAAGTTTGTTTGGTCCCTTAAGGCACAAAAATGTTTTGAACAGCTGACAAAACTCTTTATCTCTGCATCTATAATACATCATCTAGATCCACTTTTGCAATTTAACGTAGACAGTGATGCTTCAAATATCAGGGTGGGGGCCAATCTATCTCAAAAGTCTCTTGACAAGGAGACAATTAACATGTGTACCTTCTTTGTCCAAAAATGTACCTCAGTTAAGCAAAACTATGAAGTATAGAAACCAGAAAATTGCTAGCAATAAAGTTAGCCTGAGGGGAATGACTTAATTTGCTTGAAGGTAGCCAGTTTTCTTTTACCATTTATTCTTACCATAAAAAATTAATATAGCTAAAGACTGGTAAAATACTAAAAGGCAAGCTAGGTGGGCTCTATTTCTAGATTCTAGTAGATTTAATTGTGTTATTTTTTTAAAGACCTAAAAAAATCAGATGCTTTTTAAATATTAGACAATCAAGATATTTCACCCATGGAATCTGAGAACATTTTATCCCAGGAGAAATTTTTAGGCTCTACTGTTTTTATTGATATGATTACTAGAACTTCTGATGCTCTAGCTTTTTTTCTAAAGTTACCAATTATATTCCTGATAAAACACTTTATATACTACCCAGTTTCAGAGAAGAGGTGGGCACAATCTGTGTCTAATGTTTGGTAACCCTGGTATGTGACATTTACATTTATTTGCTTAGCAGATGCTTTTGTAATTACAAAATAGGTTAATATAATCAAGTAAGCATCAGTCAGGGGGAACTATTTACAAATACCACAAAACAAGGGATTAGTAGCAAAATTTGTATAAGGATACTCATAGTTTTGTGTTGGCATGTGATATTTACTATAGAGCAAAGCCTGCTTAAAGACTGCCCTTAGGGCTATTACAGCCTATTCCTCCTTTCTTCGATACCTTGAGAGTCTACCTCTATGGATTTTGAACTGATCTGCCACATTCTCAACATTATACCAATATTTTAGTTGTTGCCTGTTCTCCAAATGTGTCCATTTTGAGCCACTGCAAAAACAAAACTCCCCATAGCCATAGCATTGGCTGATGTTATTAGCGAAGCGATTTTTGGCTTTATGGTTTTCTAAAATCAATTACAGTTTCCAAGAAACGAGCACAATTAGTTTCACGGTTCTGGCAATTATTTTTTGCCAAGATACTCTGTAAGCTCAAATTAATTTCTTTGTATCATCCCAAATCCAGTGAACAGACAGAAAGATTTATCCATGATCTGGGCAATGCTTTGTAGTGTACTGTCAGTGCCTTTAAGAGTAATTGAAAAACCACATTGTCCATTGCAGAATTTACTTGTAATGTCTTGCACCACTCTAACTTACAGATGTCTGCTTTGAATATTTATGTGGTTTTAACCCATCACTGTTAGAGCTAGATTCTGTTTCCTCATCTCTCTAACTAGGTTCCACAATATAGAGAATATTTTCTGGGAAGAAAATGGCATAAACTTCTTCCAAAAAATTTGCTGACTGAAAATGATCAGTTGTCTTCAGAGTTTAGGACTGCTCAAAAATGCCTCACTATGCCAACTGGCTCCTAGATTGTTTGAGCCATATTCTATTGGTCTGTTACTTATAAGTTAGCTCTCTCTACTCACTTTACTACTGTGTTTCATGCCTCTCATCTCAAGCCTGCCCCTTTTTCAGAGTAATGTCTCCCCCCAGTTCAAGCTGATTTTGATAAGGAATACAACATTCAGAAAATATTGGATTTATGTTGACATGGTTCAAAGGTTGCATATTTGGTTCATTGACATGGTTACAGCTCTGTGGAACATTCCTGGGTACGTTATGGTGATATTTGTTGTTATGTTACATCTAAAGTTTGTTTCCTGGTGTAATGCTGTTGGAAAATTGTGGTTTTGCAGTATGTCAAATACAACTTGTAATATTTAATTTGTGTGTTTTTATTTTAGAATTATGTAGAAAATGGCTCTTTAACTGTGTAACCAAGACTACAACTTTTATGTCTTAAAGCTCATAAAGTGTCATTCTGTAATCAAAATGTTCTAAACTGAAATGGCAAGCAGGTACAAATGACCTAATTTCTGTTCATAAGATAGTTTTCCAGGAGTGTTGAATTTGGGAAGCAGATAAAATTCTGAAATGTGTACAAAATAGACATTGTGACATGTAAGTCCCAGTCTTGAAACCCTAAACACGAGACTGAGTCTCAGTACTTTAGCAAAACCAGCTTTATTCCGCTTGAAGCAGGAACAGCATGATTTATTGTATCGAGATCTACCACTCCCCTATACACAGACACAGCAATCAGACAGGGTTGTGGCCAGGTTAGTGGCCAAGTAATACTGTTCCCTGCATTTATAATGTTCCTTGTATCACCCATCAAGGCGTATATAGCGCAACCGCGGTTGCCTCGTATTTGCTTTCATGGCGAGCCGTTGCAGTGCTGGGAGCATGTGGTTGCCCTTGGAACGCATAAGCTGTCTTCCACAGACATGTTGATCGTGCTTCGGGACACTCTTTGGCATATCGTCCTGTTGCGGGGAGTGCCAAAAGAGTTTAGAAACCTTACAACATAGATAGGAATTCTGGGAAAATAAACATAAATTGTTAAAGAGTATCATTGTTTATTAGAATGTATAAGTTTAAGCTGAGATAAAGTAACCAGTACATTTATACTTGTATGATTATGTTTCATGTGTAGCCAAAAGTAACTTAATTAACAATCATGGGAACTTATTTGTTGTCCCAAATTTTTGACTGATGCAAAATCATAAGACAGTCAGATTTTCAAATCCTACACCAACCTGATACGAAGCTTGCTGTGCAACCCTGATTTGAATTGTTCAATCCGTATGTTTTCATATCTAACATTCACACCTGGTTTCTCTTTCAAATAAACATAAGTAATGATTGAAATAGTTTGTGTATTGATTTACTGAATTTGCTTTGTTGTTTAGTGACATTTAGCAATGACCGATGATTGTTAATGAAACAAACTGTGTCCATTTAGGTTACATACTGTCTGGGGTAGTGGTTAGCCCTTGGCTTCTGTTAGATTGTTTAGCTCTTTCAAAGATAGTCATCAGGATAAAAAAAACTGAGAGGAATAGCTGTTTCTGGCTTTTTGTAGGGTATTCTGAAGTGTAGTCCTTTCAGGGGAAGCAATCTGAAGACGATGCAACACGTAAGTGAATCCTGGCACCTCAGCAGGTTTTAACCCCTGGTAATGTATCAAAGTTGCGGTAGCTAGCCTCAGCTAAAGTTGAGATATTCTTGCTTTGTATTTAAAACCTACCTGTGCTGAGTGAATGTTGAGCAAGTAAGTTTGAAAGGACACATGTGTGAATTAAAGCTAAAAGTTTAGGTATTTCCAGTATTAACTTGTCTACCAATATAAAAAGAACCGCAGAGGCTAAAATTACTTTTCATGAGACTTTTACACCACAAAACACCTAAATTATGTTTACTTTCTTTTTTTGTGCCTTCTTTGTTTATTTAAAATTATTCTTTTTCATATTGTGCCATTGTTGAGACCCTTTGCGACCTTTCCCAACTGTGCTACACATTGAAACATGGTTGATGTGTCTTTCTAAGGATTCCTTGTCCGTTTTAAAGGTAACCACAGGTTCATGGTGCCACCGAGGCAACTGCAAGTTGTGAGATTGTTGAGACCCTTTCAGACCACGACACCACCAAGGCAACTGCAAGTTTGCAACTTTCCTGCGTAATGCATCTTTTGCCTGATGGTTGATGAGGGGAACATTCTAACCCGGCCACTGACCAATCTGGCCCTGTTACTGCTTGTTTTCTGTATCTATGTGTATTGAAGTGGTAGCTCCCATTTGAATAAATAACCTGATGGTTTCTGTTAAAACTGGAATAAAGTTGGTTTCCTTGATGCCTTTGGACTTTTTATGTGAAAAATTGTCAGTTTATTTAATATACACCATCAATGTAATGTGCTCCTATTTTCTATTATGGTCCTCATGCTTTGTGGCTGGAACCAAAAGAAATGATACAACCCTAATGTCACTGCTGAAGGACCACAGATCCTTCAGTGGGTTATTTGTGTTTGGAAAATTTTCTTCTTTGTAAGTATTGATTTTCTGGCCTTTTCTGTTCTTGGATTTTGATTATTGGGTTGAAGAACAAAATTTGTTGTTATTGGTTACCTTGTTATTCAAACCCTTTTTGCTTTATTTTTGTGCTTTTTTGTTGTTGTATATATAAATAAATTATTCTTTTATTAAAATTCTTGGTACACCTGTTTCTTGTTTTCCTTTCCCTTGACAGGCATTTTGATATATTTTGGGATATTTGAACTTTAAAAGTTGGTTCCCAGTTTTTGGGGCCCAGACAGTCCCAGAGCCTGCTAGTGTAGTTGGGAGGTCAGGCTACCAAAGGTGAGGCCTGTTCTTTGCAGGCCACCCCTTGGTTTTAGATGCCTCAGATTATTTTTCTGTTTTGTGTACTGCTTTCTCAAAACATTCATGTTCCTACATTTTTGCAGACTTTTTATTTTCATTTTTCGAGGAAGCTTGATGGACATGTCCACAGTCCATGCTTTAGATGAAGGGCTATGTTCTGAATGGTAGTTCTTTGTCATTTTTTTCTAATCAAAATTCTAGTCAAGGTTCAAGTCAAAATTTTCCTTTTTCACATGTTGAATTTTTACTAAGGTCCTAAGCCACAAATATTTAATATTATTGTCATGTTTTTTAAATTCCTGTGGCACCCTTTTGTTCTTCTAGAATGTGCCTCTATATGTTTGTCACCAGGGGCCTCATGCATAATGCTGTGCGTAGAATTCGCACTATAACATGACATAAGCACAAAAGCTGAAATGTGCTTACGCACAGAAAAATCCAGATGCAGGAATCTGTGTGTTTGCCAACTTCCGCGTTCTTCCGCTACATAAATCCCGGTCAGTGAGAATAGTAATGCTCGTGCACGCGCGTGCTGTCTCGCCCCAACTCCTACCAGAATTACGCCTCTTTGAATATGCAAATCAATATAAATAGACCTTAAGCTCTGCGTTCTGTGACAAGACAATGGGAAAAGCACGGGGGAATATAGATATGAATTTCAGCAAATACCAAGTGGAGGCAAAGGAAAAACATACTATTTGTTGATTTAAACAGTGGTATAATCAAAATTCTAGTCAAGCTTCAAGTCAAAATTTTCCTTTTTCACATGTTGAATTTTTACTAAGGTCCTAAGCCACAAATATAGATATACTAGCAAAATACCCGCGCTTCGCAGCGGAGAAGTAGTGTGTTAAAG
>JANRMT010062837.1:22507908-22521796 GCA_026402145.1 Polypterus bichir lapradei | reverse complement strand
ATAGACTATATTTTATTATTTTTCCCTTGCACTCAGTGACCAAAGCTATACACACACATATAGACACATACATATATATACACATATATATACCTGTGTGTATGTTTGTATGTATGTGTATCACGTGGGGGTTGCCTTCCGGGTTGCTTTGGGGGCCACGGGTACAGGGCATGGAAGCTCCACCCTGTAGGGGCCCGTGGTCACCGCCAGGAGGCACCCCAATGCCTTGGGGACCTGTTACCCCAGCACTTCCGCCACACCAGGAAGTGCTGGGGGGAAGATTTATGACGGCGCCCGGAGAGCAGCCGGGGCGTGGCCAGAGGAGGAATGCCGGGAACACCTGGTGCTCATCCAGGAACCCTATAAAAGGGGCCGTCTCCATTCATTCGAGGCTGGAGTCGGGTGGAAGCAGGACGAGGCAGAAGAGAGTGTGGAGGTGGCCCGAGAAGAAGGCATTTGTGGCCAGGACTGTGTTTGGGGTTTGTGTGCACTATTTGGACTGGGTCTGAGTGACCAATTATTGTAAATAGTTTGTGTAAATAAAACGTGTGGTGGTGAAAAACAACATGTCCACCTGTCTGTGTCCGGGTCAGCTCCACAATACATATATATATAATTTTTAATGTAGGTAGATCATTTAGACCTGGTCATTTTAAAAGTAGCTCGCAAGCCGAAAAAGTGTGGCCACCCCTGCGTTACATAGTCAAATACATTTTTAAAGTAGCGAGTAACTTAATGTGATACTTATTTTGTTGAAGAAAAATATTAATGTTACTTAAGCCGCTCAACAATGATAATAATTACTATTATTATTATTAGGATTAGTACTGCTTTATTTCCTATAAGTACTGCCATTTTCTCAAAGTCATTGCCTTCTGAGGCTGTCACATAGTGCCCGCAGTTCTTCAGGTCGTTTGGTGACATCCTGCATGTGCTGAAGGGTAAATTTAATCAGCCCAGTTTAGGGTCACAGGGAGCCAGTGATTGTTGCAGCTGTACTGGATGAAAGATAGGAAGCAAATGCTTCTTAGGGGGCTCAGTTCAGGGATATAAAAAGGGGATGGATGTTATTTTCTTCACAACACACATTACAACGTATTTTCTTAATTTAGATGTAGTTGACCACTACAATTAAATTTAAAATAAGCATTTGTGGAGTTTATGTTCTACTGTACCCAATGCTAGAACATCCTAAGAAATAACAAAGGCTTAAAATAAGGAGATCTAAAAGCTGCATTATAAATACAGTAAATGGAATTCTGTTTGTTAACATCTTGATCAGGAATAAAGCATTTCATGAAAATAATTTATTTTTATTATAAGTATGGTTTTTGTATCTCTTACTTTAAAGAAAAAAGTGCAAAGAAAAGCACGGTTTATAATGCATTAAATTTTATAATTAACTGTATAACATATTTGGTTACATTTGTTAGTAATGAGGAATGTGACTAAGTTAATTTTAAAAGTAACATACCCCAACATTGGTCCCTTGTAAACATTTCTTTTTTCTTTATCTTGATATCATCTCTTGATCTACAAGTGTAAATAAACTGGTATGCCTAAGCAAATGGCAGAATTAATATGAAGTTTAACCCAGTTATTTATATAGGTCTTTAATGGAAGTCGTGAACATCAGTGCTTGCTAAGATTTTGCTTCAAGGATGTCATACAACCACGTCATGTCCTGGAGGAGTGCCCAATGAATTGTACTACTTACCACACAGGTAATGGATTATCATTTCCCGGTAACTTTTTGTTTTCTTTGTAGCTCGATGTAAATAAATGCTATTACTCCGATCCATTTCTCAATTTAGATTTGTCCCCAAATTTAGGATTGAATGTACAGAACTGGATACTTTCCCTGAATCAAATCAGGCAATGCATTCATGTGGTGACATGAACATACAGGAGTACTTGGACTTTGTTATGGAGCACAGTCACTTACAGAAGCCAGAACTGTACATGCATCTAAAAGAAATTGCTCAATTATAATTTGTTCTGTGTACTACAGATCTAATGTACACATTAATGAAACAGTGAAGAGTGACTTGTGCTGTCCATGAATTTTAATTTACTGGAAAAACTTCCACATCTGCCCTAAATTATTGTAAATAAAGTGTGAAATGAAATAAAGTGGAGTAAAAGTAAGGCAAAGTATAAAATATTACACTATTATTTAAGTATCACAAATAAATGTTTAATTTTAAGTACTCTTGATTTGGCTTTATTACCAGGAAATCTTTCAGAGCTCAGGATTTGATGAAACAGTCCAAATGTAAAATATAAACAAGAACACATTAAAACATCTTCAGTTGTAGCTTAAACAGTAATCAAACATGTGGTTTCTTCAAAATCTCAAATATACAAATGCAGCACAGTTATTACAAAATTAAATAGTGCAAAAGTGTGTCCACCAGTGCAGTAAGATGCGAGTTCTCTAGCTGCAGTGAACACACTTTTCCACACCTAGTGGACCCAATAACACCCGATTTAAAAACAGCCAAATCCTGGAGAATTCTGAATTCCAAAATCCATATGTGATTTAAACACATATTAAGCCAGCAGTGGTAATTTCATTGTGTTTGAACATGTGTTTGCCATTGGGAATGGTGAATCATCCAGGAACTCAATCCTCGGCAGCGGTTCAAATCCAAACAGGGGAAGTAAAGTTAGTCCACATGAAAACATCTTCCACGCAAACAGCAGTCTGACCTTCTGTAAGAAAACAGAATTGTTCATGCACATCTTGGCATATTGTTAAGTATTATTTTTAACTACTTGTAAAATAAATAATTATGCAATCTATTTTGCAAACCTTCACAATCAAGGAGATAGTCAGCCCAGTAGCCTAATGTTTGTCCTTCTCTGAGTCTCCTGTTGCTCCCTGATAGACTGAGGTCAGGTTTGAAAAGTCCCTCAAGTTCAAGAGCAGTGACCTTTTCTGAGTGGCACAGGACAGGGATCATCAAAGGAGGATGCTGCTGCAGTGCATTTTTAAATCTAAAAAGTACAAAATACATTGTTACACCACTATAAAGTGCTAATCACATAGTGTATGTTTATGGACAATATGTTTGTAACGGCCGACCCCTTTACCCAGCCGGTAGCTACACCTCCAAGACCTGTGGCCTGGATAATTTACTGAGAAATAAACTATCAAGCCGTACTTCTAACCAATTAAACTTTTCCCCACAATCGACGGTGTAAATATAAGTACACAAAAAACAGGATGTAAAATTAAACGGATTAAATGTATTAAATGATACAAGACATGCAAAAAATAGAAAACAGATATAAATATAAATATCCCTCCACCCCAGCAACAACAAGACACCACCAAATATAAATACAACAAAAACCCTCCCTTGCCCCTGTAACATATAACACACAACACGAATAACAAAATGACTGATAAACTGAATGATTGTGAACTTGAGTCCGGTTATAAAACTGTCCTGAATACGGATGACTGAACTAGCGGAAAATGCGTTGTTTGATTTTCCCGGCGTTTGGAGCAACCTCACCGTGATTCCTCGACGTATGGTGGATGGTGAATCGACCCCGGGTCTCAGCAGATGGAGGTTGAAAGACAGTCCGGCAAAATGAAAAGCAAACTGGTGAAAAGGCGCGATGTGAAAAAACAGCAAGCAAGTTGAAACGTGGTTGAACCAAAATGGTCTCCTTTCTCGTTCTTCTCCTCCTTTTTTCTCCTTCCTGATTACTTAAATAGTCTATGTTACGGCTGTGATTGATTAATTAAGAACAGGTGTTTTCCAGGTTTGCGGCTGTGGTCTCCTTCCATCATCCGTCCTCCTTTACGGGGACGGCATTAACTGATACACATACAAACAGCAAACGGGACAATGAAACGAGACACACTCAGAACTGACATTTAACACTAATTATGTGGCCCCGCTACATGTTAAAAACATGATTACTTCAGTAATTTTCAGCATCTAAGGTTTTAAGATTTTTCTGCTGCTGACAGAGTCAAAAATGTGTTTTAGTGTATCAAGTCATATTAGAAAAACTTAGTGTTGCTTTTGCATTTTCCCTTTAAACATGAGTCAGTGGGGTATGTTCTTAAAACCTTTCTGAGTTTCTGGTTTTAGATCATTTATTTTAGATGGTTTGAAGCTGGGCTGGTTCTAGACAGGCATATACGAGGGGGTAGACAGAAATGTGAAGGGGGCACATGGTGGCGACGGAGGTGGGAAAGGGGTGGGGTGGTGGTGGGGGTGCTCTGGATAACTGTTTTTGTCATGTAATTGGATTGCACTTTGTCAGGGGTCTACCCTAAGATCTGTCCAACTTTGGTGTCCCACCTGAAGGCTAAGCTTCTGCTGGTGTAGCTCTTAGGGTCACTGAGGCACGCAAACCCCCTGACCACGATAAGATGGCAATCCCTCAGGAGGAAAACTGAAAAATAAAACAACAAAAAATAAAATAAAATACTCCTCATCGGATTATAACAACTAAAAGCATGACATTTACCTTAATTGGATGGCCTATATCAAATATATTCGAACCCAACAATAACACTTTTCACTATTGCCAATATTAACAAAACTAAAAAGGGTAGGCCAAGTTACAAAAAAAAATTAATTCACCAAGTCTTGAAAAATAAAACTGAAAAATAGAATAAAAAAATAAAATAAAATAAAGAATAAAATAAAATATCCATCCAGATCTGTACAACCAACAACATAAAATGCATCTTAATTGGATGGCCTAATTCTCAAATAAATTTGCAAAATAAAGTAAGAATAAAATAAGACCTCTCAATATAGCCAATATTTACAAAACTAAAAAGGGTTGGCATAGTAATTAAAAAAAAAAAAAATTCACCATGTCTTTTCCTACAATTCTCAAACTAATTTGTAGAACACAACAGATTTAGAACAGAACATTTTAACTTTTTTCTTCTTTTTTTGTCTTGTTTTAAGCTTGTCTGTTTTGCAAGCAACTGAACTCTCTGTTTGCAACTGAACAGCTCCACTCTCCTTTCTCCTCAATCCACTCTACAACAACAGTCTCCTGTTTCCCTTTGCAAAAACTCTTACAAATTCATCCATGTCCAAGTTATTTGTTATGGACTTCTCACAGGCCAAGATCACCAAATTCCTCTTTCTTTTATGTAACATGGTGCGATGATAGGGGGTTAGGACCCGTGACAAAGTGGAGAAGGAACTCTCACACGATGCTGAAGACACACCAATTACCAGGGCTGTTACATACAATTTATGCAACTCAGGAAAGGCTTCCTTGTACTCCTGCAGGAGTTTACACACAGTGGACAAGTCTGTTTCCTTCAAACATTTTTTGAGCAGCATCTGTTTTGCCACAAGAACTTCATTTTTCAGACTTACAACATCTGCTACAGTGCCAGCCATCACAGCCAGAGGGTGCAACAGGGTGGGATCTAGAAATGCGCTAGATTTGGGTGCAAAACTAGATATGGCTCTCATCAGGTCAATATTCTTGTGTGAAAATTTAGTTTCCATTTCCGAAATGGCCCTGTCAAGGGGGGAAATGGTAGGGTCACCAGAGTCTGTATGGCTCAAAGTTGAGAGCACAACACTTTGACCCAGGTGTTTGCTCATTGTTCTCCTTCTCTTTGTTGGATGTGACTCATCCTCAGCAGGAGATGACACTCCCCAACAGTCATCCTCACGGATGTTTTTTTAAGGAGTCCAGTGCTGCACTGACAGCCTCAGAAGCACTGCACAGATCAACTGACTGAGACTGTAGAATAGCATTTGCTGGTTTTAAGACACCAAGCACCGCACTAGGAACTTTCCAATCTCAAAGAAGTGATGCCTCATAATTTGGCATAGCAGGCCTGATGCCTCGGTGCACAGGTCAACCGCAGCATCATCATCTTCTGTCATCTCAGATAGGATACTAAGGATTCGTTCTTGACTGTCCACAGTGCACCTTGTCACCTCATAGTGGCTTGTCCATCTGATCTCAAGCAGCCTTTTTAGACAAGGGGCATCATGTTTATTGAGCACATAGTGGTGGTGAAAAAAGTTGTAGAGTGAACTAGATAGGCTAAAAAATCTTTTTGCACACGGCTCACTCTGCATGGCATGTACAACCACTAAGTGCAGTTGGTGGTTGTAGCAGTGGACGTATGGGACATATCTGTCAAGCCTCTTTTGGAGCAGAGCTTGTACACCACCTCTAACCCCACTCATCACAGAAGCCCCATCATAACACTGGCTAAGTATACTGTCAGCACTGTAGCCAGCATCAGAAAGGTGTAACAGTGTCTCAGAGGTGATGTACTCTGCATCAAGTTGTTGCAAGTCAAGCAACCCAATAAGATGCTCCTCTGGCATGGAATTTCTGACAAACTGTATTATCACAGACAAAATTTTCCACTGTAAGAAAGACGCTATATAGCACCCGACCCGACACAGATTAGACACACGAGGCACGTGTAAAATTAAATAAATTTTTATTTTTCTTCAGCTGTGAGACACGTCTTCCCCATGTCCCACTAGCCCAACACAGTCCCAAGCACACAATAAACACTTTCTTCTCCTCTTCTTCTCACTCCACCACTCCTCACCAAGCTTCGTCCTCCTTCCACCCGACTCTGGCCTCTGAGTGGTGGTCGCTGGCTTCCTTTATAGTTCACCTGGAAGTGCTCCAGGTGCTTGATCCCTGATTTCCGGCTGCACTTCCGGGTATGACGAATTGGTTGCCCACATGGGCTCAGGAGACCCAAATACGGCACCCCCTGGCGGTACCTGCGGGACCCAACAGGGCTGCATCCAACTCCAATTCCCAGGATTCCCTGTGGGAACCCGAGACACTCTTCCACACCAGGGAGGTTCCTAGCGTTCAGGGGGAGGTATTGCAACGTCCATGGCTGTTCCCCCTGAATATAGTGTGCAGGGGCGTTCCGGCTAGGTAAGGACGCCAAGCCCCTGTCACATTGCCCCCCTCTTCCCGCAGGGGCTGGTCTTCTCCAAGATGGTGAACTGACGTCATCTGATTCATGGACCTGCCCTGTGGAGAAAAAACTTGAAACCTGGGAGGAGTTGTCCTGACATCCACGTCTTTTTGACGTCCTCCAAGGACAACCCCTCCATCCATGTCCACAGCAGCCACATTCATAACAGCGTCGGTCCCCTGTACTCCAAACCCTGTGGGAGTGAAAACAGGATGGGAATTCCCGCCTTCATGTTCGCTCAGGAGAGGGATCGCAGCGTCTCCGCCCCTTTGCAGCGCAGCCCTCTACTGCCTTTGTGCAGGCAGGGCTGCGCTGTGCACTGTTAGGAGTCCCCGCCTTTTCCCGGGTTCTCCTCCTTCTCTGGGGTACGCCGACGGTCTGGGTCCCCTTATGGAAAGAACAGGGACCCCGCGCTGTCTGTACCCCTTTAGACATCCGTGATACTGATGTTGACAGTTGTAGAAAGGTGGCTTGGCAACTGTCACTTACCTGCCTCTCTGCACGCTTCTCTGCCATCTTGTCAGTCATAGCGGCTGTGTCTTTTGTAGAAGGTGGTGTTGCCTGGCAAGCAGTATTGATCACAGCTGCCTCTGCACCCCGCTTCCTTCTTTCATCTCCGGCACAGGCCTCGCTTACCTGTACCGTTGCATTGGATAGACTGGAAGAATCAGCCCCGCCTCGCCTTGCCCACTTCAGGATGGCTTTGATCCGCGCATGAGCCTCTTCTCCAGCCCTTCCTTTGCTTCTTTGTAGGTCCTGGAAAATTTGAAAAAAAAGGACTGCAGAGGTAGAAAAATGCCTTTCACGTCCCCTGCAACCCAAAATAAATTATTTTCTCCGATCGGCAGAGGACTCGGGCTCCCCTTGTCCTTCCTCGCCGATCATGAGTCACCCAAGCCCTGCATTCTTTTCGACGACCCCTTCGGGTGTTCTTCAGGTGCGGGATGGAAATTTGTCGTCTTTGACGGTGAGTTTTTTCCAGCGGGGAGTCGACACATCTCCTCCACCCCCATACCTGACTCGGTGAGGTTTTCCTGGCTCTCCACCACCCCCTCCTCTATAGACATGACGTCGTCGGGGAGAGACTCCAGGCTCTCGTCTTCCAGCCTTTGTCTCTCGGCAAGCAACGGGCTCATGTCAACGTCAGGAATGCTCTCGCAGTCGCTCACCTCTCCCTCGTGCCATGGGTCGACGTGTTTAGGAAAACAGTGAGGATCCGACGACTCGCCATCTAGGAGGTAGGCATACGAAAATGCAGAATATCCCCAGGGCAAATCATCCCCAGGTTCGACACCTACCTCCTGATGGATCCCGCCTCCCAGGGTGGTAGTCTTCCGGATGGTCTCACGTTGCAACCCGCCGTCCTGGGCTTCCTTACTGGCGGCTTGCGAGTTGGCTTCCGCTGCTCTGGGAGCATTCCCTGGATTTCTTTTTCCCCATGGCTGGTGCAGTGTATTCTCAGAAGTGTCATGAGCTTCCATGGTCTGTCTCGGGAGTGCGCTTCAGTGTGCTTTCACAGGGTCGTGCCTTCTGTGCAGCTGTGCTGGTCTCGTGCCTCGCGCTGCTGTGCTGGGTCCTTTCACAAATTTTTTTTAAACAGGATCCTGCTGGCTATGCTGGCTCCCTTTATAATTAACCCGGAAGTGCCCCAGATGCTTGATCCCTGATCGCAGCAATTGTTGGCAGAGGTACAGGAGAAGCAGTGCCTGTTGATGCCACAGGAGTAGACATGCTAGCTGCTGTCTCTGATGTACCAGCAGCAGCATCATTGCTACTGCTGTTGGTACAGGCAGGAGCAGCGCCACACTTTTTAAAAGCTAGGAAAAAAGGATGCATCTCACAGCATTAACTTTCTCTTTGTGAGCTGCTGGAAGCTGGGGTGGAAAGTAAATAAGCTTTACTAAAATCACTGTGATTACATCAGTATATGAAACGAGAAAACTGTTGAGTGCAGAGTTGAAAGCTTGGGTGGGGCTTTGTGTCGGGGTCTGACAGACACAGGTCCTCAAGTCGACTCTATGCAGCAGACAGGCTCACAGTGGTGCTTGTGGTATCAAGAAAGAAACACTTCTCTACCAGACTGAAACTGTGAGAAGAACAATGGACTAGTCCTCCATTGACTGTACAAATATAGATGTATTTTTTAGTTGTTGTTAATTATCTCACGAATCGCTATGATTTTGACAGAGATTTGCTGCTTCCTCAAAGCCTCCTGTTATTGCGCAGCCCTGCCTACTGAGAAACCTGACACAGAGTCATTTGCATACTAACAGTGATTGGATGTTTAGCTGGGGGGAGGGTGAGTGGGGGATCTCTGCCGAGTGCTGTGTGAGCCTGCGCACAAACAGAGCATGGAGGGAAAGAGCGAACAAGAGGTGAAACCTATCATCTCATTTGTGCCTTTTCCAGTGGATTTTTCAGCTACTGTAGTAAATCTTGTCCATATTTAGTTTGTGGGTAATCTATTATTTTCTGTCTCAACTTCTAAAAGTTTGATTTAAGGGGGCAGGACGTTTGTTTAAGGGGACATTGCCCCCTCTTTCCCCAGCGTAGAGCCAGCCCCGGTTTGAAGGCTTAAACAACATGTCTGCCCTCATGTACTACTGTTGAAATGAGATGGGAAACTCATTTCCCTAAAATCACTATCGACTAAAACATTTTTGACTCTGACTCATCACCAGAAACCCTTTTTGAATAATATATGTTGAAAATTATTGGAACTGTCCTTCACTAATAATGCAATAGTTGTAAGTTGCTTGTTAACAACTGAATTGCAGACATTTGCAGAAATTGTAAGACTAGAATATGATGGTACCTGTCAATTACACATGAGGTAAAGTCGATAATATACAGAGGTAGTCTGACACAATTGTTCTTTTTTCTTCAAGAGTAGCCACATATCTCAGACAACCAGCTGTCTGTAACATTGTGCTATGTTTTAAAGTACATTCTCGCAAAGCTTCGACAGATGCAGCACAGTCAATCTAAAACACAAAAAAGGGGCATATACACTATATACAGTTCTCATACATTTGTGGTCTGTTACTTATCTAGTTTAACTCTATATCTTGTACAATCATAGAACAATAAATTCATTACTCTGTGTATGTTATCAAGGAAGTAATGATTTTCTCATATCATTGCAGAAACTAATAAATAAACCCTGCTCTACTATAGCATTATGCTTTTCCTACCTCTCGCAAAGCTTTCTTTATTTCTTCTTCAGTTATATCATTCACTGTTGCTTTGAATGAAGGCTGACCTGCAAGATACACTACAAGATCTTCTGAGACGAAATGCGGACCTGGGCCTCCATGCACAACTGATACTGCAATCATCTTTCCTGCCAAGAAGTACTCATCCTCCCTGAGAGCTATGAATGAAAATCATTCATATTTTAGAATTTTGGGTGATTTACAGTTCAAACCACAATTCCAAATTGCTTTTAATGTTATTTCTACTGTTCCACACATATTTTGCAACTACTTTTGGAAACATTCAAATATGTTTCATGATGCATTAAAATCAAGACAAACCTAAGCATGTTGTTGGTAAATATCTCTGGAACTGTTCAAGTAACAAAGCGTATCAGTGATGTGATATATAATTACAAGTCACACATCTTAACACTATGTATACATACAATTTGCACTGTAGACCAAGTAACATTGTCCTGTTGGTCCATCAAAAATTGATCGGTCTTTAAGATGGTTCATCAGTAGAGTTAGAAACTCTCGTCTTGGTCCACCTGTATCAATTCCATCCTCAAAAACACCAGCATCATCAGTAAATCTGACCAGCATATCACAGGTTTCTGAATATGTTGCACGCTTGAAACCTTGGACTGCTCCATCCCAGGCATTTGACCTTGCAATGTTGAACCGGCTAACTCTTCCATGATCAATATGATGCGACAGATTTGCAATGATATCAGGTAGTGTAATGTTTACCTCCTCTCTAGAATTACACAATACTGAGTTACATTTGTGAAATGTCAGACAGTACACAGTTTTCTATTTTTTGCACTTATGTGCAGTAAAGGGCTTCTTTCACATATTATCACAGAAGTAATCCGATCTTTTACTATTAAGTGCACAGAGAAAACCTATTGCTATTGTCAATAACTGCCAGCTTACATGGTGTGTCTGATAAATTCCCCAAATTTACAGGAGCTCGCTCTTTATCCTCTTCTTCAACACATGGTGCATAAAGTTTTGTATATTTACTGTAAAGAAATTACCATTCCTATGTTAAGAGACAATGCCACCCATTTTACACTAAAACATTGTTCTTAAGTAATTCATCCATCCATCCAGTATCCAACCCGCTATATCCTAACTACAAGGTCACGGGGGTCTGCTGGAGCCAATCCCAGCCAACAGAGGGTGCAAGGCAGGAAACAAACCCCGGGCAGGGCGTCAACCCACTGCAGGGCATCTTCTTAAGTAATTTCCAACCTAAGTAAATCCCAGAAGTATTTTTTTTGTAAGTTAACCATTCTACAGATATTTTAGAAACAACTTGCCAGTTTATTTTTCATCTAATCTAAAAACGTCTACCAAGGGAATAGTCACATTTTGTCATCTTTTTTTGCTTACCTGTAGTAGGTGGACTTGGTCACATTGTATTCAGGTAGATCCAGAGTATCCTCAGTATCAGATATTACTATCTGAAAAATAAAGTGACATGGTGACCTTAAATGTCCAACACAACACAAAACAAAACTGAAAGAAAAAATTATTATGAGGTAACATTTAGTTCAATACTTACCTGTCCAGCTTGAATCGTTGATGAATGTCTGGATGCATCTCTAAAACATGTGAAAATGATTACTTTAGTGCAACAAAGTATCATGGAGTTAAAAAGGAAATTTAAAATTATGGTAAGTTATAATAATCTAGATAATTTTGCTATATTTCACAATATTCTTACATCATTTACAACTTCATATATTTAGAGCAAAAACTCTGGTCTCAACATAAACTCAAGGGTCTATCCCAAACATGTGATTTGATCACATTACCAGCTTACAGATTACTTACATTTACAAATTAGTACTTACACTACATCTTCTAGTTTGTGTTTGGGTGTACTTTGGTTATAGGCTTCAAAAACCTAAGGGAAAAAGCATAAAATTCTGAACAATTTTATACAGCCTATATTATTCTTTTCTTACTAAATAAATACTGTACTTATCAATGAAATGTTGCCTGCTGAAACGTGGCAAGTTGTTAGTATTTCTTTTTTTTTTTATAATAATTTTATTGTAATCATTCCATACAGATCGGTCAATTTTTACAAAAAATAGGATTGAGATTGAAAAACAAGTCGACCCCCACCCCTGAGAGAGAGAGCATGGCCAACAGGGTAAAACTTAAGGCTTGTAAACATACCTAAATTGATGAGTTTATTAGACCAATAGAGATGAATGGAGAAGAAAAAGAAATGAGGAAATAATTGCTTCCTCTGTGCTTTAAGAGCTTATTCTAAAATATTATTGATTAGATCCTGCCAGTGTTTTGAAAATATTCTGTACAGATCCTCTAACTGAATATTTGATTTTTTCCAATTTAAAATAGAATAAAACATCGGTTTCCCACTGACTTTAAAGAGGAGAGTTAGGATTCTTCTAGTTTAGCAAAATAAGCCTGCGTGCCAGAAGTGTAGTGAATGCAATCACAGTTTGTTTGTCCTCCACTTTAAACCCATCTGGAAAAACACCAAACACACCTGTTAATGGGTTAGGAGGGATTGTGACACCAAGGCTGTCTGAAAGGCACTTAAAAATGATCCAAAGTGATGTTAATTTGGTGCAGGCCCAAAACATGTGACCCAGTGAGTCTGGGGCTTGATTGCAGCGTTTGCAGGTTGGCTCTTGCCCTGGAAACATTTTGGACAGTTTTAGGCGAGACAGATGTGTTCGATATATAATTTTGAGTTGAATAATTGTATGCTTTGCGCATACAAAGCTTGAGTGAAGTCTCTGCATTGCTACTTTCCACTCCTTTTCTGATATATTGATTTCTGACAGATAAACTGGCTGAACAATAATCAAAACGATTCACATGTGTTACACCAAATGCCATTTAAAATGTAAATCCTCCTATTTGTCCAAGTACTACGCAGGAACGTATTTTCAAACTCAACTACAGACATTACTAAGTAGCTAGCCTCTGTTGAACCAAAATATTGGCAAGCATTATGCACAGAGCAGCTCTGGTTAAGATAATTAATATGGCCATTCAGTATATTGCTTTCCTAAATTATTTGTTTCATGTTAACTCACCACAGTGTTAGCCTGATTGAATTCAATTGTGCTCCTACTTGTAACAAGAATTTCAGAATCAGAGGCTGATACTGAGCTAACATCCACTGCAGTTAAAGGAAACAAAATCAACACATTATTATTCATTATTATGTACAGTATGTCATAGCACTGTGAAATATGTAAAAGTGCTAAACAATCAGATCCACTAACCTCTTCTAAAGTCTTTTTCTAGGCATATAAAAAAAGAGATCCTGCAATATGCCTTTCCTATTTCCTTTTTATATTCAGCCAATACGAATGGCCTTTCTGTCCCAGGCACATTGACCACCTCTGAGCAATCTGGATACAGAAGTATATATGGTCCTTCATCCATGTCCTTGTTAAATGTTCTCATTTTCTGGACAACTAGTTTCAGCAGATCAGGCGCTGCTACCAGAGGGTCTGTAAATAATGGGAGTGTTTTCCCTCTTACAGGTTTTAAATCACTTCCATTTGGCACCATCAATCCTATGTTTATCTAGTGTGGCAGGTGGCTGGGTGTGGCCAACAATCAGCCACCTACTTAAGGAGCCGCCGCCCTGCAATCAAGGCTGGAGTCGGGTGAGGACGACGACGACGACGACGACGACGACGACGACGACGACGACGACGACGAC
>JANRMT010062837.1:22462917-22486316 GCA_026402145.1 Polypterus bichir lapradei | reverse complement strand
TTCTTTCTTTCTTTCTTTCTTTCTTTCTTTCTTTCTTTCTTTCTTTCTTTCTTTCTTTCTACATGTTCTTCATAGGGCATAAGCATTGAACCATAAGCATTGGTCAGGTCCAACCAACCAGATCTCCTGTGTTTTTGTGGGCTTCTCTAATTAGTTGAGTAACTTACCGCTGTGTGTTTCAGACACCCATGCACTCCAGGTATCCCACTCTTTTGCACTGAGGTGTCAATATAGCTGTTCTTTTGAATGTCATATGTTGGGAAACAATTCTTAATATCATCTTCCCCATCATGCTTAGTAGTGAGATGATTTAAAACATATTCTTCAAGGGATTCTTCATTACATATCCAAACACCCTCAGCACATCACCACTGGTTGGCAATTCTTCCCCTACGCCATATCACTTTCAACCTTTTCTACAGGTTCAGCCGGAGTTGTGGGCACTGCTTTTAGAAGATGTAGAGTACTCTGCTGGATCCTGGGGAAGAGGCCGAGAGGGCTGCTCTTGCTACATCTTGGACCTCCTTCCAGTTGGTCTCCTTGTGAACTGTGAGGTTGATGGAACCATAAGAGCGGGATGAGGTTCATGCACATGCTCTTCCACTGTGTCATTCAAAGTTGAAGGCAGAACACCCGTCCCACATATCCCCTATCAGTTGTTTTGTAATACCAAAGAGATTAGCTATGATGGCATCTCACTTCCTTGCCATTTCCTCTTTCTCATCTGTGCAACTCAGCTCTGTGGAGAGTCATCAGCTTCTTCCTCAAGATACTATTTTCCGAGTGGCTGCTTTTCCTCTTTGCTAGCAGTTTTAAGCTGCTTAATGAAGGTCTGTAAAATGATTTTGTATTTGGTGTATCCTGGTGGCTGTACAATTCATGGCGTAGGAGGGCCTGGTGTTCCATTCTGAAAAACTCTGCCTTGCATACAGTTAGCTGATGATGGTGGTTGTCATTGCTTGAAACTGGATATCCATTGTCAAAGCTAGGAGGTGCCACTGAGCCCCAAACCACAAACATGAACACACAACACATTCCCAGGCTCAAATAAAAGGGTAGTTTATTACAAAAATACCCTTTTGTAGAACAATTCAATGAGTGTGTCATCCTCTTTCTCTCTCAACACACTGCTGCTCCTCCAAGGCGAATGTTGCCTGTCTTTGCTCCCAGCTCTGACTTGCCTGAACAAGACAGTGCGGTCTCTTTTATCAGAGTCTCTGGAGTACTTCTGGTACCAGGGCTTCACCAATTTGAAGTATGTCTGGGCCATACAGAAGTCACCAAGATATGGAGTATACCTCCCTGCAGGACCCCCTAGCAACACCCACAGACCCTAGCAGGGCTATGCCCCCAGACTACAATTCTTGGCATTCCCTATAGGTATCTGAATGGGTTCCACAGGAATGCTGCCACCTAGTGTATGGGGGAAGATAATCAGGTGAATATACTGCTTTCCCTGTCCGTCCATAATATTGATGTCCTGTCTGAGTAAGGATCCCTGTATGTTGTCCTTCACATTCTCTACCCCTTTGCTGTGGATTCTATGATGTTACTCACATCCCTGTCAAACTATTCCATTACTTCTGGTGGATAGCTGGGATCTATTTAATCTACTGATAATATAATTCTTAATGGACTTCAGTGTCCGGACTGATTGGCTGTTGTGCATGAAAGGAGTTGGCTCTGTAGGGGAATTCCAGGCTGTCTACTCCTGTTTCTCACCAGGATCACATCCTGTACATTGCACCTCATTGTTTCAAACCAAGCACTTCATTCTGGGTGATGAATTTGGAGGACTCTCTGATTCTTAGATTTTCCTGCAAGTACATAATGTATTTTTCAATGTTAAGCCATTTGCATGAGTCGATCCCCTAGTGGTATATTTCTGAAAGACATTCCATAACTTTTTTGGGTTTATTCCTTATGCAAGACAAAGACTATTGTGCTAACATGGGCTGTCCTGAATACTGCCATTCTGTGTTCTCAACTAATGACTAATAACTTAAATATATCTGGAACAAGATTGAAGTCGTACATGCTGGTCATATGTTTTACGAATTGTCTTCACTCAAACCATATGGGGTTAGAACAATTGCTTATCTTTTAGACTGATATAAAATTACACCAAGGCCTGTATTCCCAGTAACACCAATAGTACAACATTATGCAATGAACAATCAACTGTGATAACCCTACAATGCGGTACCCACACCAATATTCGTTTTGCTTAACAGAAACAATGCTAACAAAAAAAGTCAACATTTCTTAATGAAAAATGGTTCGGATTTTTTTTAGAATATGAAAAAAATTCCTGAAGTTTTTTCTGTCATAAACATTCCAGGTCTCTGCTAAATCTCTAAATTTAAATTTGAGATTTCAGTTTAGATTTGAACTCAGTCATAGAAAAGATATAGTCTTTTTTTTTATTTATTAATTTTATTGCACTCCATACAAAGCAATCAAGTTTTTACAAAAAGAAAAATAGAGTCAAGAACAGATCGATCCCCACCCTTGAGAGAGAGAGCAAGCCAAACGGCATAAAACTTTTACAGCTTTTAAACATACCTAAATTAATAAATTCTCTATGCTTCATGAACTTATTTTTAAAATATTACTGATTAGATCCTGCCATGTTTTGAAAAAAGTCTGTACGGATCCTCTAACTGAGTATTTGATTTTTTCCAATTTCAAATAATATAACACATCGGTTTCCCACTGACTTAAAAGAGGAGAGTTTGGGTTCTTCCAGTTTAGCAAAATAAGTCTGCGTGCCAAAAGTGTAGTGAATGCAATCACAATTTGTTTGTCTTTCTCCACTTTAAGCCCCTCTGGAAGAACACCAAACACAGCTGTTAATGGGTTAGGAGGGATTGTGAGTCCAAGGCTGTCTGAAAGGTAATTAAAAATTTTTGTCCAGAATAATGTTAATTTGTTGCAGGCCCAGAACATGTGACCTAGTGAGGTTGGGACTTGGTTGCAACGTTCACAGGTTGGATCATGCCCTGGAAACATTTTGGAGAGTTTTAGTCGAGACAGATGTGCTCGATATATAATTTTGAGTTGTATAATTGTATGCTTTGCGCATATGGAGCTCGAGTGAATTCTCTGCATTGCTACTTTCCACTCCTTTTCTGATATATTAATTGAGAGATCTTTTTCCCAGTGTCCTCTTGGATCTTTGAAAGTGAGGGATTGTAAAATGATTTTATATATTGTAGAGATGGAGTCTAAGTCCTTGAGATTGAGCAATATTTTTTCCAGCATGGATGAGGGTGGAAGATGAGGAAAATCTGCAAGGTTCTGTTTAACAAAGTTCCTGATTTGAAGATAGTGAAAGAAATGTGTAGCTGGAATGTTAAATTTGGAATGTAATTGTTCATAGGAAGCAAAGACGTTGTCTATATAAAGATCTCTAAGCAAGTTAATTCCAAATTTTTTCCAGATATTAAAAACTGCATATGTTTATGAAGGTTGAAAGAGGTGGTTCTCTTGCAGAGGTGCCACAGATAGAAGCTTCTCCGTCTTAGAATGCTTTCTACATTGGTTCCAGATTCTAAGTGAGTGGAGCACAATTGAGTTATTTGTATATTGCCGATAGCGTGTGTTTATTGGAGCACAGAGCAAGGAATACAAAGAAGTACTGCAGGATTTTACTTCTATTGCGGTCCAAGCCTGTGTATGTTCTTCTATTTGTGTCCAGGTTCTTATCACCTGTATATTTGCTGCCCAGTAATAAAACTGGAAGTTAGGTAGAGCCATGCCGCCTTCTTCCTTTTGTCTTTGTAAGGTCGCTCTTTTGATGCGTGGATGTTTTGAATTCCAAATAAATGAGGTTATTGTTGAATCTAATTGCCTAAAGAATGATTTATTCATGTATATTGGGATGTTTTGAAATAAAAAAAGGAGTTTAGGAAGAATATTCATCTTAACAGTGTTAATTCTTCCAGCTAGTGTGAGATGAAGGGTTGACCATCTATGCAAGTCTTGTTTAATTTTTTCCATGCAGACGGCGAAATTTTGTTGATAAAGAGCTTTATGTTTACTTGTGATGTTTACCCCGAGGTATTTAAACTGTTCTGCAATGATAAAAGGTAGGGTATCTAAACTAATATTATATGCTTGAGAATTCACTGGAAAGAGTACACTTTTATTCAGATTAATTCTGAGACCAGAGATCTTTTGAAATTCTGTGAGTGCTGCTAAGACTGCAGGCACAGAATTTTCTGGGTCTGATATATACAGTACCATGTCATCTGCATCTGCATATATTGAGATTTTCTGTTCCAGTCCTTCTCTGCTAATCCCGTTTATCTGATCAGTATTTCAACAATGTATTGCCAGTGGTTCAATGGCAATCGCAAACAGAAGCGGTGACAAGGGACATCCTTGTCTAGTGCCATGTTCTAGTTTAAAGTAGTCTGAGCAAATGTTGTTGATGCAAACTGAAGCTTCTGGGTTAGTATAAAGTAATTTAATCCATGCACAAATGTTTGGGCCAAACCCAAACTTCTCCAATGTAGTAAAAAGGTATTTCCATTCAATCATGTCGAATGCTTTTTCTGCATCCAATGATAATAATATTTCTGGGGTGTTTGATTTAGTTGGTGAGTATATTACATTAAACAGGCGTCGAAGATTTGAAGATAAACGCCGGCCCCTAATAAATCCAGTTTGGTCTTGTGATATTACCGAGGGGAGCACTTTCTCCATCCTTCTGGCTAAGATTTTAGAGAGTATTTTAACATTGTTATTCAGAAGTGAAATTGGTCTGTATGATGCACATTGTAATAAGTCCTTATTTTGTTTTGGAAAGACAGGGATTAGTGCTTGGCGAAAGGTTTGTGGAAGAGATTGGTTATCTCTGGCTTCTGTAAATGTTGCTAATAGGAGGGGAGCTAGCTGAGCGGAGAATTTCTTGTAAAATTCTGCAGGGTAGCCATCAGGGCCTTCTGCTTTCCTGCCTTGGAGTGACTTTATAGCATCTAGTAATTCTGATAACGCCAGAGGTTTATCAAGTTCCTCCGCAATAAAAGCGTCTATTTGTGGTATCTGTAATGTATCTAGAAATGTATTAGATTGTGTATTGTCTTCTTTAAACTCAGTAGTATATAGGGATTTATAGTAGTCTCTGAAAGTGTGCATTATATTTTTGTGTTCGACGATTTTATCTCCGTTCGTGTTGGTGATTACCGAGATTGCATTGCGCACTTCTTGCTTGTGAATTTGTTGAGCTAAAAGCTTATTAGCTTTCTCTCCATGTTCATAATAATGATGTCTGGATTTGTAGATTAGTTGTTCAGTTTCTTTAGTTGTCAAGAGGTTTAATTCCGAATGTAGAGCCTGCCTCCTCCTATGTAGAGTCTCGCTTGGTAGTCTGGCGTGTTCTTCATCTATTTTAGTAATTTTGCTTTTTATCTCTGCTACTTTCTTGGTTTCAGATTTATTTCTGTGGGAAAGATATGAGATAATCTGACCACTTAAGAAGGCCTTAAGAGTTTCCCAGAGTATTCCTGCAGAGATCTCGGGTGATGTATTTGTCTCTAGAAAGAATTTGATTTGTTTGGATATAAATTCCGTACAATTCTCGTCTGCTAATAGAAGTGGGTTGAGGCGCCATCTGCGGGGTGAGTGTATGGGGCTTAGTAATTTTAGCTCCAAGATCATAGGTGCATGGTCAGAAATAACAATAGCATCGTATTCACAAGATTTAATCATAGGCAAGAAGTTATTGTCTATAAAGAAGTAATCAATCCTTGAGTAACAATGATGCACTGGTGAGTAGAAAGAATATGTTCTTGAATTTGGGTTTAAAAACCTCCAGGGGTCTGATAAGTTGTGATCAGTTATAAACTTTGTAATTATCTTTGCGGAGTTAGATGCCGTTCCCCCTGTGGAGGAAGTCCTATCTAAAAGTGGATTTAGAACACAATTGAAGTTCCCCGCCATTATAACTTTATGAGAGTTCAGATTGGGAATGGATGCAAATAAATTTTGTATAAATTCCTTATCATCAACATTAGGTGCATAAACATTTATCAAAATCATTTTACAGTTAGATAAGTCTCCCATGACCATTACATATCTCCCTTCAGGATCCAATACTACATCTGATGCTACAAATGGTACTGTTCTCTGTATGAGAATTCCCACCCCTCTAGTTTTCTTTGTAAAACTAGAATGGAACATTTGGCCAGTCCAGTCTTTTTGCAGCCGGAACTGATCCTTGCTTAGTAAGTAAGTCTCCTGTAAAAATACTATTTTAGCATTTAGACCTGTTAGGTGAGAGAGTACTTTCTTTCTCTTTAATTCATGATTCAGGCCTTAAACATTCCAGCTTACGAAGTTAACTGTCCCGTCATGGAGACACTGATTCTGAGTTTTTGATGTCATTTTATAGTCTTAACTGGAAGTGAGACAGCTTCGGCCTTAATTTCCTATTTCCCCTAGAGTTGTTGCCATGTAGCTTATTATTACGTTGGTAGTTATAATTATTAAGATTAATAGGATAGATTAGGTATAGATCAAGCCTCCTCTCTTTCTCTCCCCCCCTTAACCTCCCACCCTCCCTTTTTGCCTCCCCAAGTGAGGCT
Organism: Polypterus bichir lapradei; assembly: GCA_026402145.1. Classification (NCBI taxonomy): domain Eukaryota; kingdom Metazoa; phylum Chordata; class Cladistia; order Polypteriformes; family Polypteridae; genus Polypterus; species Polypterus bichir. The sequence goes on along the minus strand of JANRMT010062837.1, from coordinate 22,479,726 downwards.
AAAACCCACTTCACGCAGTCCCAGTCCTCTGACATACCCAGAGACAGAGCACGTCCAAAACAAAACAAGCCCCAATGCAGCGGCGCTTTAAGGTTAAAAGATAGAGATATCTGTTACCAATATAGTCTTTAAAAAAGAAAAAAAAGAAAAAAAAAAGAATTTTGCACTTAAAAAATATATATAGTCTTCAGCAATTTTAGTGCATTAAGATGATACACCCAGATAATAAACCCGGGTGATGGTGTTAAAGATGTGTCAAAGATATTGTCTTTAGTCATGATGTCAAAAATATTCTGGTGCAAGAATTACTACAGCCACTACGCAGTTTAATGTAACTATGACTGACATTACTGATCAAACAATTTTAATATAAGCAAGTGAGTTATGATGAGCTGACAAGCCATTAACAGTCTGACAGGCACTATTCATGGTATGTCTGAGGATATATTGTAACAAACCAAAAAGAGAAGGAAATGTCATCAGAGGCAGAGATGGTGTCAGGGAGTGTAAAGGATCAAAACCTTAAAACTGAAAATAGTCAGGCAACCTAGAACCCAAGAAAAGTCAGGAAACCAAGAAAAAGGATAAGATGTTAGTCAGAAGTCAAGTCAAAATGTATTGCTTACTTGCGCAGAGTGTATTGCTTACTTGCTTTTCTTAAGAGTTGTAAGGTACAATACATCAATAAACAATAGCGCGGCAGTTAAAGCTGCAAATATTTGCAAGAAAACAAGGGACAAATGCTTTCCTTTCTTACAATTTGATAAAAGGTTAGAAACTAGAAGCAGAGAGGATGAACAGGCTTTGTGGTGTTAAACTATGTTTATACAAACATAACATTTATGTTTACTAACTACCTGGTGGACAAATCCTTTGCAAATACTTGGGGTAATTTCTAGTAATGACTTGGATATTTTAGGAAAGACTATCTCCAATCTAACTGAAAGATATTTTTTAAATCTCAAAATATGGCAAAATTACTCAGATGACTGATCAAAGCATTTTTTCTATCCAGCTGTTTCAATGTTATCATTATTGGAATCATTCCTTACTATACATTATAAGAAGTTTTTTATTTCTTATTTAGTGATTGCATTTAATCTTTTGTTCTTTGATGGGCTTCATTGCAATATTAGTGTTTTTTTTCTTTCATTTTGCAGTTACTGCAGTCACTTGTACTATTGTTACTATTATTTAAAACTACTAATTAGGTGACTAAGTGTGTAAAAGTAGGATGATAAAAGGTATTTGGAACTAGAACTAGAAACCTTGAATATTAGGAACACTTGGAGTCAGATTTACAAAACCTTCTATTGCACAAAAAGAAATATTTCTGTACACAACTTCCCATGCAAAAGTTGTAATTTATAAAAGAAAAGTAGCAATGCAGAGACTTCACTCGAGCTCCATATGCGCAAAGCATACAATTATACAACTCAAAATTATATATTGAGCACATCTGTCTCGACTAAAACTCTCCAAAATGTTTCCAGGGCATGATCCAACCTGCGAACGTTGCAACCAAGTCCCAGCCTCACTAGGTCACATGTTCTGGTCCTGCACCAAATTAACATTATTCTGGACAAACATTTTTAATTACCTTTCAGATAGCCTTGGACTCACAATCCCTCCAAACCCATTAACAGCTGTGTTTGGTGTTCTTCCAGATGGGTTTAAAGCGGAGAAAGATAAATAAATTGTGATTGCATTCACTACACTTTTGGCACGTAGACTTATTCCCATAAACTGGAAGAACCCAAACTCTCCTCTTTTAAGTCAGTGGGAAACCGATGTGTTATATTATTTGAAGTTGGAAAAAATCAAATACTCAGTTAGAGGATCTGTACAGAGTTTTTTCAAAACATGGCAGGATCTAATCAGTAATATTTTAAAATAAGTTCATAAGGCACAGAGAATTTATTAATTTAGGTATGTTTACAAGCCTTAAATTTAACGCCGTTTGGCTTGCTCTCTCTCTCAGGGGTGGGGATCGATCTGTTCTTAATTTTTCTCTTTGTAAAAACTTGATTGCTTTGTATGGATTGTAATAAAATTAATAAAAAAAAAAAAAAAAAAAAAAAAAAAAAACTTTCCCTTAATTATTCCTTCCATTAATTTAACTGTGATAAACGTTACGCTTATTGGCCTATGGCTGCTTGGATCTGCCACTCTTTTAAAATAACAGGATAATATTCCAGTCCTTTGAAGTTCCCCAGTGTGAAGTGACTTCCTAAGAATATGTGTCAAGCTTTCATATATGTACTCGCTAACCTCCTTAAGAACTTGAGGATAAATATTATCTGGTCCTGATGATTTATTTGATTTCAGTCTATTTCATTTAAACAATATTTCTCCCAGTACAATTTCCAAACTGTTCAGTATCCTCTTAGTAGTCCCTTTTGTTGCAGGGAGGTTATCGACTTCCTCACATATGAAGATCTCAGAAAAATTCAAGTTTAAAGCATCTGCTATTTCACTGTCTTTATTTTTTAATTCCCCTTTACCATTCCTGATGCATGTCACCTCCTCCTTGACTTTTCTTTTTCTACTAAAATACTCAAAGAATCTCTTTGGGTCATCTTCTGCCTTACCTGCTATATTTCTGCCTTTAAGATTCCCTAATATCGTTAATATTGGTTATCCTCATGTTCTCATACACCCTATGATTCACATTGGAGTTATTAGTCTTATACACATGACACAGCTATTTTTTTCCTTTGTGTCTTCTTTTTCAATTCTTTATTGACTCACTGCAGATTTTTTTTTAAATTTCCTACTATTTTCCAAAATACAAAAAGTACATTTTACTGCATTACTATATATACAAAACATTTTTAAACCTATTCTACTGTTCCTTGACTGTCTCTGAACTTAAAAGCTTATCTCAGTTCATCTTCCTTATACTTTGCCGCATCTGCTCAAAATTTGCCATACCAAAGTTAAACTTGACGGTTTTAGTCTTTGCATCCACACTCTCCCAAAACAAGCCTTCTTAAGAGGTTGACAATTGTATTATATTATGGTCACTTGACCCTAGTGGTTCTACACTCTCATTTCTATCTTGATTACTACAGTAGTGCTTTAACATACTGTGTTAAAAAATAGTCATGATGCAATACAATACAATACAATTTATTTTTGTATAGCCCAAAATCACACAAGAAGTGCCACAATGGGCTTTAACAGGCCCTGCCTCTTGACAGCCCCCAAGCCTTGACTGTCTAAGAAGACAAGGAAAAACTCCCAAAAAACCCTTGTAGGGAAAAAAATGGAAGAAACCTTGGGAAAGGCAGTTTAAAAAGAGACCCCTTTCCACGTAGGTTGGGCTTGCAGTGGGTGTCAAAAAGAAGGGGGTCAATACAATGCCATGCATAGAACAGAACAAATCCTCAATACAGTATAAAAAATAAAAAATGTACAAGTATGGAGCAGAAATCAACAGTAGATGATATCACAAAATATGATTTGGATTTGTTTAGAGTCCTGGAGACCTCAGTCATCAGGATCACTTCTAAAAACTCCTACTACTAGTGCTCCACTATTGCCAAGGTTAGCCCAGTTAATATTTAAGTAGATAAAGGCAAAAAGATTATAATATTCCCCTGTAAACTTGCTTTTTTAATATTACCAAAAAGATGTGCAGAGAAATTACTGTCTACATTTGGAGGTCTGTAACACACTTCAAAAAGAAGGCATTTTTCCCTAATGCTTTCCAGACAAAGTCAGTTGAAAATGACCTGTGTTCAAATTCTGTTTAAAATAAACAGCAACTCTGTCCTCCTTTTTTGTTCTATCTGTCCTTCCTAAATATGTGTACCACTCTGTTATGTGTACCTCCTGTTATTCACCCAGGTTTTTGTTATTTCTATAATATCATAATTATGCTCAGCTACATACAACTCCAACTCACTTGCTTTATTTTTAAATTTGTACCTTTAAGGAAAGCTATTGTTAATGTATTATACATTTCACGTTCACAATTAAACTTTTGGTTAGACATTTACACTATTGTATGCTCCTTCATGTACAGTTCTAAACCTAGTCTGTCCTAAACTCACTGCACTTCCATTCCCTATTTTAAACAATCCTTGATTAACATACTTTTATGCCTCTGAACATTGGTGCCCCTCCAGTTCAGATGTAACCCATTGTGGCAGAACAGTTCCTATGCCTTTCAAAAGGAATCCCAATATCACATAAACTTATACCCTTCTACCCTACACCAAGATCTGAGCAACAAGTTAAACCTATTCTCCTCAATCTTACCTGGACTGGCACTTGGCACAGGCAGAACTTCCTAACCCTATCTCTTTACATTTGGATTGCAGAACTGAAAGACTACCCTTATGTACAGTATGTCACCATGCACCCAGAAGGTAGCACACCGTGGAAAACTCACTATCTCAGGAGAAACCCTACGCTTCAATCCACCTCAACTATCACTACCCCTCTCTTTCTGGGAACTGGTTTTGAGTTGGCCTGTTGGGACTCCTTATGCCTGCCTACTATCTCAGAATCTTCAGGGCCACCATCCAGCTCCACAAGGAGCACACTTTGACACTTCAAATTCCGGGGTGGAGGCCTCCAGAGACATGTATCCACTTTTCCTTGCACTTTGTGACTGTGACCTACCTATCTCTACCTGTCTGGTGTGAAATCTCTTCCCATGCCACCTTCGGGTTGCACACTTACTCTCTAAAGAACACCACCTCGACCAGGTCTGACAATTGTTTACTACAACGCAGGTCAGTTTACTACTCCTCTAGTTAATTGATCCTGATCGTGAGGTGTTGGATCAGCTGGCATCTCCTATAGACATAACCCTCAGGGAAGACTGAGTCCTCCAAGCCATCTTTGAAAAAGTCCCACATTCAGCAGGACTTGCATTGCACTGGCCTTAAAATTAAAATTTGACTAGGATTACTAAAATTACTCAACATTTTTAATTAAAATTACTTGATTTAACTTAAATGGTACAACTAAAAATGAAAGCTAAAAAATATTCTTTCTGTGAAACGGGAGATGTTTGGAGCCACAAGGACTCTTCCTAGAGTTAGCCCATCCATACCTTGAAACCAGTTAAAAAGGGCATTCGTTAGGGAGGTGACTAAGAACTCAACAGTCACTCAAACAGATCTTAAGAAGTCCTTTACTGAGATGGTAGAATCTGTTAGAATTACGACCATTGCAACAGCACTCCATCAATCAGAGGTTTATTGTAGACTGGCCAGATGGAAGCTACAGTATTTTTGAATAAAAGACATATGACAGTTTAAAAGTCTCTTAGAGCAGGAGGAAAATAAATCTCTGGTCAAATGAGGCAAAAACTGAACTCTTTGGGCCGAGGTTCAAGCACTATGTCTCATCACCTGCCTAATACCATCCCTACGGTGAAATATTGTGGTGACAGGATGGATGAAGTTTGGACTCTTCCTAAGTTGTCCATCCAGTCACACTAACTAACCTGGAACAAAATGCCTTGGCCAGAGCAGTGACCAAGAACCCAGTGGTCACAATATCACAGATTAATAAGACATGCACTAAGATGGGAAACTTGTTGAAAAGATGACTGTCTCAGCAGCACTCCTCCATTAATCAGGCATTTATGGTAGAGTGATTAGACTATAAATACTCTTAAGAAAATCCACATAACCACCTGCTTAATGTTTGCCAAACAGCATTTAAATGGCTCTCAGAGCATGAGGAAAAAGATTTTCTGTTCTGATGGGGCAAAAATTTGAACTCCTTGGACACGTATCCAAGCACTATGTCTGGCGATGACCAAGAACTGCTCATCACCTTCATAATAGGGACAGGAAGACAATGCTGGAGTGGCTTAAGGTAAATTCTCTGACCGTTGTTGAGTGGCACAGTCAAAGCCCAGACTTATACCCCTTAGAACATCTGTCGAGAGACCTAAGATGACAATTTAAAACTGCTCACCATGCAATCTAATGAATTTTGAGAGGATTGCTTTGAAGAATGGAATAAACTGGCTAAATCCAGATGTGCAAAACTTGTAGAGACTTACCCAAGGAGACCTGAAGTTGTAATTGCTTGACAAAGGGATTTTTACAAAGTACTGAATTAAGGGTCTGAATACTTTTATGAACAATCAATCAATCAATCAACATTTATTTATATAGCACGTTTTCATACAAAAAAATGTAGCTCAAAGTGCTTTACAAAATGAATAGAAAAATAAAAGACACAATAAAAAAATAAACATAAGTCAACATTAATTAACATAGAATAAGTAAGGTCCGATGGCCAGGGTGGACAGAAAAAACAAAAAAAAACTCCAAAAGCTGGAGAAAAAAAAAAAAAATCTGTAGGGGTTCCAGACCAAGAGACCGCCCAGTCCCCTCTGGGCAATCTACCTAACATAAATCAAACAGTCCTCTTTGTATTTAGGGTACTCATGGAAGGACTTGATGATGATGGTCACGTAGACTTCTAGCTTTCAGTCCATCAATGTTGGTGCATCAGGATGCTTTGGGTAGGTGGTGGTGGCGCAGGCCGCCACCACAAAGAAACCGGAAAAAGAAGCAGAAGAGAGAGTAGGGGTCAGTATGGATTTTGGAGCCACTGTGAATAGTTATTATGAAGAATTGAACATACAGAGTATCAGTATTACGTTAAAGTGAAGTTATAAAAAGGCCATGTTAAAGTAATGTGTTTTCAGCAGTATTTTAAAGTGCTCTACTGTATTAGCCTGGCGAATTCCTATTGGCAGGCTATTCCAGATTTTAGGTGCATAACAGCAGAAAGCCGCCTCACCACTTCTTTTAAGTTTAGCTTTTGGAATTATAAGGAGACACTCATTTGAAGATCTAAGGTTACGATTTGGAATATAACGTGTCAGGCATTCCGATATATAAGATGGAGCGAGATTATTTAAGGCTTTATAAACCATAAGCAGTATTTTAAAGTCAATTCTGGATGACACAGGTAACCAGTGTAGTGACATCAAAACTGGAGAAATGTGTTTGGATTTTCTTTTCCTAGTTAGGATTCTAGCAGCTGCATTCTGCACTCGTTGCAAGTGATTTATGTCTTTCTTGGGTAGTCCTGAGAGGAGTGCGTTACAGTAATCTAATCTACTGAAAACAAAAGCGTGAATTAATTTCTCAGCATCTTTCAATGATATAAGAGGTCTAACTTTTGCTATGTTTCTTAAGTGAAAAAATGCTGTCCTAGTGGTCTGATGAATATGCGATTTAAAATTCAGATTACAGTCAACGGTTACCCCTAAGTTTTTTACTTCTGTCTTAACTTTTAATCCTAGTGCATCAAGTTTATTTCTGATAACCTCATTGAATCCATTATTGCCAATTACTAAAATTTCAGTTTTCTCTTTATTTAGTTTGAGAAAATTACTATTCATCCATTCAGAAATACCAGTAAGACATTGTGTTAGTGTATCGAAAGAGTCGGAGTCATCAGGTGCTATTGATAAGTACAGCTGTGTTGTCATCAGCATAGCTGTGGTAACTCACATTGTAACCTGAGATAATCTGACCTAACGGAAGCATGTAGATTGAGAAAAGCAGCAGACCCAGGATAGAGCCTTGTGGAACACCATATCGGATATCATGTGTCTTTGAGATTTGATTACCACAACTCACAAAGAATTTTCTACCTGCCAGGTAGGATTCAAACCAATTTAAGACACTGCCAGAGAGGCCCACCCATTGACTAAGGCGATTTCTAAGAATATTGTGATGAATGGTGTCAAATGCAGCACTCAGATCTAAGAGGATGAGAACAGATAAATGGCCTCTGTCTGCATTTACCCGCAAGTCATTTACTACTTTAACAAGTGCAGTTTCTGTGCTGTGATTTGTTCTGAAGCCTGACTGAAATTTATCAAGAATAGCATGTTTATTGAGGTGGTCATTTAATTGCAAAATGACTGCCTTCTCTAGAATTTTACTTAAGAAGGGCAGGTTAGAGATGGGTCTAAAATTTTGAAAAGCAGAGGGGTCACGATTATTTTTCTTGAGCAGGGGTTTAACTACAGCAGTCTTAAGACAGTCTGGAAAGACCCCCGTATCTAATGACGAATTAACTATGTCCAGAATACTGTCAATTAGCACGCCTGATATTTCTTTGAAAAACCTTGTTGGTAATGGGTCAAGGACGCAAGTGGAGGGTTTCAGTTGAGAGATTATACTATGTAATTCAGGTAAATCTATCCTGGTGAAAGCATTTAATTTGTTTATAATGGAGTACCGGGGCTTTGGAGGTTCTGCAGTGTTGGGGAGATATACTATGTTATCTCTAATATCATTAATTTTTTGATTGAAAAATACAGCAATGTTCTCACAGGTTTCACTGGAAGTATTCTGGGGGCATTCCTTTGTGTTACCTGGGTTTAACAGACGATCAATTGTAGAAAATAAAATTCTGGGATTACTAGCATTGTTATTTATAATATTAGAGAAATAGCAGCGCCTCTCAAGACGGACAGTGTTATTGTATTCTGTTATTTTAGCCTTCAATATCTCATAATGGATAGTTAGTTTAGTTTTCCTCCATTTACGCTCAGCTCTATGGCATGTTCTTTTTAAATCAGACACTCTTTGGGTCTTCCATGGAATAACAATACTAGAAGATTTTTTAACTGTCTTTTCAGGTGCAACTATGTCAACAGCAGCTCTTACTTTAGAATTAAAGTTTTCCACTTTACTATTTACATTATCCTCGCTATTATAGTTGGCATTATAAACGGACTGATTGCTTAGAATAGTTGTAAACTTTAAAGCTGCTGATGAGTCAAAGAAGCGTTTTTTAACAAAATGCTTCTCATGAGTGTTATCTATTAAATAGTAGAAGGAAATGGTCTGATAGACCAATATCAATGACCTGCTTTAAATCAACTTTAAGCCCTTTAGCAATCACTAAGTCTAACGTATGACCTGCTTTATGTGTAGGCTGATTAACGAGCTGTCTCAAATCAAAACAGTCCAGGAGGTTCATGAATTCCTTTACCTTTTGGTCACACTGATTGTCAATATGAAAGTTAAAGTCGCCGATTATTAAGAGTGCGTCATAGTTTGTAATTAAAATTGACATTAAGTCAGAGAATTCCTCAAGGAACGACGCGTTATATTTAGGAGGTCTATACACGGATAATACTAGAACGTGAAAATCTCCATGAATAACAACGGCGAGATACTCAAAAGACTTAAATTTACCAAAACTGACATCTTTACATTTTAACCGGCTTGAGTAAATGTTTGCCAATCCGCCCCCCTTTCTCCCCTGGCGGTCTGCCCAAGTAAAACTGTAATCCGGAGGCGCAGATTCGATTAAAACAGTCGCGCCATTTGAGTTAAGCCATGTTTCATTTAGTGCAATAAAATCAATCTTTCTATCACTAATAAGATCGTTTATAAAAAATGTCTTGTTAGTTAAAGCTCTAACATTTAGTAGTGCCATATTTAATGTTTCTGAAGGGCAGAGCTGAATTTTATGCGTATTATTGGTAATCGGAACAAGAATTAAGTTATTTTTGTTAACGCCGCTCTGTGTGTATTTTTTATGTAATCTACAATCCGTTTTTACAGTCTTAATGCAGTGTTGATCTGAAGTATTAATTTCAATTAAATTATTGGTGTTTATGCCGCACTGCCTAGATTTTTTACGTGCATTAAGATTTGTTATTAGATTATTAATGTTGTGCACTTTAACGGAAGACTCTGTTAAACCATTATGTCCTATCAAAGCAGTAGCATTACGGAAGGGGTTAAAAGTAGAAGTAGACAGTCAAGATAGACGAATTACCTTAGCGATGTTTTCGGAGAGGACCCGGGCGCCAAATCTATTCGGATGCAGTCCATCCCGCTTGAAGAAGCGTGGCCTTTCCCAAAAAAGATCCCAGTTGTCTATAAACCCGATGTCTTGAGTCTCGCAGAAGCCTCTCAGCCAGTTGTTTAAACCCAGCAGACGACTGTAGTATTCATTCGATCGTCTGACGAGAGGTAGTGGACCCGAGATGAAGATTCTTGCGGATGGGGTCCTCTCCTTCGTGTCTTCAACTAGTGCTGCGAAGTCAGCCTTGAGAACCTCCGACTCTCGGTGCCTTATGTCATTTACGCCGGCGTGTAGAATAATGGATCCAATTGCCCTCTTGTGTTTCTCGTAGAATGACGGCGCCCGCCTTATCACATCTCGAACTCGAGCACCGGGAAAACAAGAAACAAAGGATTTTCGATTAGGGCACGTGATATTCAGGTTTCGTACAATCGAATCACCTACCACGATTACATCACCCGGGGTTGAAGGCAGACTGGGGACGCGGAGAGGGTCGAATCGGTTCTGGATTGGAATGCTCGCCTGTGCCGATGGAGGTGTTCTAGCCTTGAAAGAGACCTTAGTTTTTTTAACCTTACTGAAAACACATTTTCAGTTTGTCATTATAGGTTTTCGAGTGAAGATTGATGTGCAAGAATGGCAAATATAAAATTTAAAATTAGACATACTGACATGCTAAAGTCTTCCTTAGTGGAACTGGAAGATGAAGTGCTATGTGTTTTGTGTTACTGCTGTGTAAGAGTTACTTAAAACACAATTTTTGCTTCTAAAAACTTTTTTGTAGTTAAGGAGGCTGACTTGAAAGTGGCTTTGACAGGTGCTCATTGATGGTAGAAACAGACAAATTAATAAGTAAGTAACTAGTGGATGATATTCACTAAATGAGTTTTCTTAGAAAGAAGGAAGTATTGCATAAAAATTTACTTGGTAGAACTGGTGTTTCATGCTCTTAGTTTCTTTGTGTGGCACTCTTCGGTGAACTTTGTAAGTCGAAATCACTGGGACTTCTGATACTTATCATTGCCAGTTATGGCCACTCTACCAGTCATGGTTCCACATTCAAGCTTTGTTTTCTTTTTTTGGAAACACCAATTTTTATCATTTTTATCAATTACTTGTCATTGTCACCTTGGCTTGTACAGAGCAAGTAAACAAACAAAAAACTTTATTAAAAAATTTATTGGAGGAAATGCTAAAATACAACACCCAGAAGGCCTTCCTGATGGTGCCCATGTATTTTTCTACGAAGTGGGTAGAACTATTCACAATCCTAAAAATCAAAATATTGTCATTCCATCCTGCATAATTTTTTATATACTAGGAGATGTTAAATGCCGTGTACTGGAAACCTCAGTTTACTGGACAGGTAATAAAAGAGCTACCTGTATGACGGAAGTTATGAAGAAGTTAACAACAGTTTTCCACTTTCAAACCAAGTTGAATAAAAAAGTAAACAGGACTCTCTTCTTATATGGATGAGCATCATCTGAAATGGGACAAAAGACTTCCCTACCTTAGCTCAAGGATCTCTGCAAGCACCTCATCAGTCTGAATTTCCATCTATATGTCATACAATAGTCAAGATCCAACATATCAAGCAATGAAAGAAACTAGTAAAAAGTAAAGTGATGTGATTTAAGAATAGACAATCTGAAAATTACAACCACAAAAGAAAAAAGATGAATTTTGATTTAGGTGATCTGGTCGGTTTGCTGGCTCAGTTCCTCTCTTACTAAATCTCTGGATTCACCTCAAAATTGATGCCAGACTGGGTATGAACAACTAAGATATTACAATGCTGAAAAATATTAAACTATAAAGTGCAACAAAGATTATGACCGGAGGTGATAAATGTAGCAAACAAACAGCTCTGCTTTTAACCATGTACTCAGAATGAGATAGTGACTGCACAAATATCTTCTATTTCATTTTAATGTGTCCTTTCTATTAGCCTGTGTGTAGCATTGGTAATGCATTTATATGGAAATTGGAATGTGTTTTATCTGTTTATTAAAAAAAATGTATTTTTTAGCAGTTAAAGAGTTGTATACCACACCTTGGTATAGAGTATATTCATATATGCTAATACATCTATCCAATGTTACTTTGATTGCATCAGACTGTTCTTTTATATTGAAGCCCATATTTGAAATAAAGTACAGTAGATGTCAATTGGATTTGTCTCCAAACCTTTGTTAATTTCTTTTGTGAGTGCTGCCCTGCATCGAGTTACATATCTGAGACACAACAGGATTAGAATTTGTGAGCTGCCCCTTTAAAGGCTAGGGTTTCCCAAAACTCCTAAAGGAGTCCTGAATATCAGGTCAGAAACAGAAATGATGTAAGCCATGTGGTTTTGAAGTTAAAAAGTCCTTAAGAGTAAGGTTTGATAATGGAGGTACTTCTAATGCTGATAACCTATCCACAAATTTAAAAAAATACAAAAAATGTACTTCATTTGCATGTGTTTGACATGCTAGGTGGAAGTGGAGTCAGGGAACTGTCTGTTTGCAACTAAACAATCTGTAATACAGCAGGACTCATTCCTTCTATGTTTATGAACCATCATTTTCAGGAGATCAAAATGTCCTCGAAAAAAACTGTCTAGAATGGTGGAAATCCTTCAAAATCAGTCAGGGATGCCGGCTTGAATCCCACCAACCTGGCCAGAGTAGGTGCATCAGACAACAACCTGGTTTCCACTAGAGTGGCTGACTTTGGCCTGCACAAGGCCATGATCAAAGTTTAAAAAATATACTGTGAAATGTCCTGAAAATATACTCAAAATGACCCACAAGGCAGGGGATCACCTTCAACCCCTGGCTTGTACAGAGCAAGGCAACAAACAAAAAAAAATATTGGAGGAACTGGAATAATACAACAAAATACAACAGAAAACCAAACATGTCCTAATACAAAATTCACAAGGAAATCCAAGTAAAAAAAGAAACAAATAGTCAAGTGCCAGAGATCAAAATCAAAGAAAATACAAAAATACAATAATCACAAATCCTACCAAAATCCACCACTGAACATTCAGAATTTCAACTGCCAGCCTTCCTTTACAGGCTGGGGACAGTCCATTAACAGGGATGAATAGGAGGCCCCCAGCCTCTTGGGAGTCCACCCACAAAATACAAGGAATACAAGAGAGATTTCCAAACACATATAAATACTACATAATAGCTAAACAGAATAAATTTAACACATAATACATATTTAAACTACAAATAAATGAACATAACATTATCATAAAAATAATGGAAAAAAATAAAAGAGAATGAAAAGTGAACAAAAAAGAAGAAATTTAAACCAAAGCCAAAGTCAGCCACTCTAGTGGAAGTGGAAGGGTGTTATTCCCTTACCATTTATATGTTTGTACCACCTTTACAGTCTACAATGACTGTAACCAAACATTTACTATAATTGTGAGAAAATGAGAAAAGGGAAAATACTTTTTATTGCACTATGTCTTAGTACCTAATACATAGCACCAACAGTGTAGGGAAGGGCCCAACCAATCAGTTCATTGAATACGAAATTTTCCATTGATTTTTGATTAAGTATTTGTTATTTTATCTTGCCTTCGGTTTCAAAGTGGTATATCAAATCCCATTGGTTTACTCAATTTTCAATAAATAAATAAGTTGGGTGGTGTTATGATGTATGTGTAATGTGATTGGTAGTAGTCATTAGACAATTAACAGAACTTTAAGTTATTTAATTATTTTCGTACGACAGTATGAATAGATGTATTTTTTGTAAAAGTGCCCTTATATATCCTACTGAAAACTAGAACACCCATTTTTTACACAGGCCCACTCTAAAATCTATTCCTGGCTATGCCCCTGCACAGCACGCATTCTCCCACTGGGCACTATATATCACTTACTGCATTACTAATCATAATATTTGTTCTTGTGTATATTGTTAGAGTTAAATCCACCTCTTTAAGATGCTTGGGCTAGAGGAACAGAGAAGGACCAGGGACTGGAATGAGGAACATTAGAAGCTGCAAAGCATGTTTTCTCTTAACCTCTGAGAAAGACCAGGAAATACTGCAACCAGACCATGCCCAGGGGGATCAATATAGTGTCCAGCAGAAAGATACTGTCCATAATGTCTGTAGAAAATTGGCCTAGGACCATCACTTCGACAATGTGACCTAAGAAAGACCATTAATAGGAGCTCAAAGGAAGAGTTTAGGCTGTTGAATTGAGCCTTGCACAGGACAAAACTACTGCTGACATGTAGACCCACATGGTAGAGGCAAAGGGATGTCAGTAGATACACTGGTTGACTATGAAAAAAATAAAAATAGAGAAATGCAAGTTAAGGTAGTAGGAGAAGGGGAAAGTGTGAGGAAGTTTAAGACAGGGAGAAATAAAGATTTGGGTTCACACTGGTGTGGGCAAAGCATCCATCCAAGCCAGGCTCGGCTAGGTGGGAGAGAAAGTCACCGTTGATGTGTGCAGCCCTGGGACGGTGGCGAACATCAAAAGCAAAAGCCTGTAAACTGATGGACTTCTGGGTGAGCCAGGCATTCATATCCTTATATTTGTACAGCCATTGCAGTGGGGCATGGTCAGTTACCAGGTAAACTGTCGTCCCCACAAATAGTAACAGAGGGCTTCCACTACCCACTTAATCGCTAAGCAGTCCTTTTCAATTGTCGAATAATTATGCTCCCTGGGTAGCAGCTTTCTGCTGAGAAACATGATAGGGTGTTCTTCCCCCACAAAACATTGTGAGAGCACCGTTCTTAGACTGAAAGCACTACCATCTGTCTGTAGAATAAATTCCTTCGAAAGGTCTGGATTACACAGAACTGGGAATGATGATAAAGTGCCTTTTAGGTCTGCAAAAGCTCTACCACAGGCATCAGTCCAGACAACACTATGATTCTTTCTGCCCTTTGTCAAGTCAGTGAGGAGGGCGGCCTCTGTGTTTCGGGACGGGGATATGCAAGCACCTCCCCCACCTTGTCTATTTGAGGCTTGAGCAAACCCTTCCCCATGGAATATCCCAGGTAGTGGGTTTCTGACATACTCAGCTTGTACTTCTTAGGGTTGGCAATCAACCCTGCCAACTGTAAATTGTCAAGTCACCGCAAGAAGGCACACAAGATTCACAGTCATTACTGAAAATGACCACATCGTCAAGTTAGGCCCATGCGTACACGGAATGGGGACACAGGATCTGGTCCATCTTTCTCTGAAAGGTCAGTGGTGTGCCATGGAGACCAAAAGGGAATGCCGTAAATTCAAACAACCCATCCGGAGTGGTAAATGTGGTTTTCTCACAACTAGACTCCTCCAAGGGGACCTTTCAATAACCCTTTGTGAGATCAAGGGTGGAGATATATGAAGCCTGCATGAGCTTTTCCAACAACTCGTCCACACAAGTCATCGGGTATGCATCAAACTTGGAAATCTTATTCAAACACCTAAAATCAATACAGAACTGAACCTTTGGACTTTGAGACAAGTACAGTTTGGCTCCGCCGTTTGCTTTTGCTTGGCTGAATAATGTCTAATTGGATCCTCTGTTGGACTTCCTTGTGTATCACTTTTCTTGTTGCCTTTGGTAGGCGATACGGGGGCCCCTGTATAGTAATACCAGGTGGAGTGACAATCCTGTGTTCTGCAATCCTCATCCGGCCAGGTGTGGCTGAGAAAATGTTACTATTCCCCTCAATCAGCGATAGCAATTCCACTTCCTGGGTGTCAATTAAATCATCCCCAATAGGGACAGTCTGTGGGGGGCGCTGCGGCTGTAACCAGGACTTTGTGATGGTCGTGCCACTCCTTTTAAAGATTTACATTCAAAATTTGTGCGGGATTCTGCCTCCCAGGAATTCTGACTTTATAATTCACAGGGGATATACACTCTTCTACCACTGTTGGCGCTTGCCATTCGGCCCGAAATTTATGTGGGTCAGAAGGGATCAACACTCAGCATGCGATCACCATTCTTAAACTCGTGGCATTTACTTGTCTTGTAATAATGACGTTTTTGTGGTGCCTGCTCGCACTGCTGATGCTGCACCGTAATAGAGGACAATCTGGCAACCTGCTCTTGCAGCGAAAGGACTCTGTTGACAAACCTCCTCCCAGGGGGCTTCTCGCAAGTTCCCACTCATTCATCCCAAAAAATGTCCAATACCCCTTGTGGTCACTGGCCAAATCATACCTCGAAAGAACTCATTCTGATTGATGTTTGTGGGGCCTCCCGGGCAGCAAACAAGAGGAAATGTACAACTGTATCCCAAGAAGTTGGATCACCAATGGCTACCTGCTGAATCATCTGTTTTAAGGTTTTATTAAATTGTTCAGTCAGGCCATTCGTCTGCGGATGATAGACCATGGAGTTTAAATGCTTAATTCCGAAACTTTCGCATAGCTGCTTCATGATGCGAGACATAAAGCATGTGCCCAGATCAGTGAGACTCTCACAAGGGATACTAATATGTGTGAACATATCTGAGAGTACTTTTTCAATAGTTTGGGGTCCACCTGTCGCAGCTCTGCTTTTGGCACTTTTACTCCTGGGAAGCAGGCCAACAATATCTAATCTCACCCTCTCAAAGGGGATATCTAAAATAGGCACAAGAGGTGCCCTAGCGGGTCTGTGAGTGGAAACTACTTGACAATTGGGTAAGGGCTTATAAAATCGCTCCACATCTCGGCCCATATTCACCCAGCAAACGTTTTCCGAAATGTGTACCCTCGTCTTTTTTGCGCCAAGATGATCCCCCAAAATGTGACAGTAGTTATAGGCATGCGGCTTCTGTCAAAATGATTAATGACTTTTAAGCCCCACCCCCGATGACGTAACGCCGGAAGTCCCGCCCCGATGATGCAAGACCGGAAGTCCCGACCCGTCCCCTCCTGATGACGTCACGGCGGAATTCCCCGGCTTCGGATTGGTCCAGGGCCCCCCATCCCCGCCCAGACTCCTCCTTGAACCCGCCCCTGGCTCCTGATTGGT
>JANRMT010062837.1:22423951-22447917 GCA_026402145.1 Polypterus bichir lapradei | reverse complement strand
GGTTCAAGGAGGAGTCTGGGCGGGGACGGGGGGCCCTGGACCAATCCGAAGCCGGGGAATTCCGACGTGACGTCATCAGGAGGCGACGGGTCGGGACTTCCGGTCTTGCATCATCGGGGCGGGACTTCCGGCGTGACGTCATCGGGGGTGGGGCTTAAAAGTCATTAATCATTTTGACAGAAGCCGCATGCCTATAACTACTTGTGACTGTGAGCATTTTTTTTTAACATTTTAGCAATTTGATTTTAATAAAATTACTAACATTCCATGCAAGCAAGTCAAGTTTAACAAAACTAGGTTTGAAACAAATTGACCCCCACCCATGAGAAAGAGAACTAGGTCAGCAGAGTAAAACTTTAATAATAGTAAAAATATATAAATAAATAAATGAATAAAATTAAATAGAATAAAAAAGTGGGGAGAGAGCCCGCTTCCTCAATGTTTTAAATGCTCATTTTAAAATTTTATCGATCAGATCCTGCCAGGTTTTGAAAAAGTTTTGTACAGATTCTTTAAGTGAGAATTAGATTTTTTTTTCCAATTTTAGATACTATATGACATCAGTTACCCACTGACTAAAAAGAGGTGAGTTAGAGTTCTTCCAGTTGAGCAAAATAAGCCTGCGTGCCAATAGTGAAGCAAAGGCAATTACAGTTTGTTTGTCCTTCTCCACTTTAAGCCCTTCTGGAAGTACAGCAAACACAGATATTAGTGGATTAGGAGGGATTGTGACTCCAAGGGTGTCTGAAAGGCATTTAAAAATTTTTGTCCAAAATGATGTTAATTTGGTGCATGCCCAAAACTTGTGGCCCAGTGAGTTTGGAACTTGATTGCAACGTTCGCAGGTTGGATCTCCCCCTGGAAACATTTGGACAATTTTAAATGAGACAGATGTGCTCAATATATAATTTTAAGTTGAATAATTGTATGCTTTGTGCATATGGAGCTCAAGTGAATTCTGAGCTTTGTTGCATTCCATTCCTTTTCTAAGATGTTGAGTGAGAGATCCTTTTCCCACTGTACTCTGGGATCTTTGAAAGGTAGGAGCCTCAAGACTGATCAATATTTCTTCCGGAATAGAGGTAGGTGGGAGGTGAGGGATATTGGGTAGGCTTTGTTTGACAAAGTTTCTAATTTGAAGGTAGTGAAAGGAATGTTGCTGAAAAATGAAATTTAGAGTGTAATTGTTTGTAGGATTCAAAGACTTTGTCTATATACAGATGTCTAAGTGATTTAATCCCAAATGTTTTCCAAACATTAAAAACTGTGTACGTTTGAGAGGGTGGAAAAAGGTGGCTCTCATGCAGAGGTGCCACAGATAAAAGCTTCTCTATCTTAAAATACATACATTGGTTTCATATTCTAAGTGAGTGAAACACTATGGGGTTGTTAGTATATTGGTGATGACTTGTACTTATTGGGGTACAAAGCAAGGAATATAAAGAAGTACTGCAGGATTTTATTTCTATTGTAGACCAAGACTATGTCTGTTCATCTACTGTATTTGTGTCAATGTCCAAGTTTTTATAGCTTGTATAATTGCCGCCCAGTAATAAAATTGAAAGTTAGGTAAAGCCATGCACCCTTCTTCCTTAGGTCTTTGTAGGGTCACCCTTTGGATATATAGATTTCAATTCCAAATAAATGAGGTTATGGTTGAATCTGATTTCTTAAAAAATCATTTATTGATGTATATTGGAATGTTTTGAAATAGAAAGAGAAGCTTAGGAAGGATAATCATCTTGACAATATTAATTCTTCCACGAAGTGAAATGGAAGGCAGAACATCTATGCAAGTCTTGCTTAATTTTTTCCATGCAGACAGCAAAATTTTGTTGATGAACAGCTTTATGTTTATTTGTGATGTTTACCCCTAGATATTTAAACTGATCTGTGATGATAAAAGGGAAGGTATCCAATCTATAGGGTGGTCCAGATCTAATATGCAGTTTTCATTACGCTATTACTTATTAAGTTTATTACATAGAAAATCACCCAAAAAACCCGGACCATCGAGAAGTGTGCGAACTGATGACATTAAGAATCGTCTTCGCGCCGAACTGGAATCCTCCCCGCATAAATCAAAATCATCCAGACGATCTGGATATGCATAATTAGATCTGGACCACCCTGTAATATTCTGCACTGGAAAGAGTGCAAATTTATTCAAATTCTGAGATCAGAAATCTTTTATTGAAATTCTGTTAGTGCTGTTAGGACTGCGGGGACAGTATTTTGTGGATCAGATATATACAGTACCATATCATCTGCATATACAGACATTTTCTGTTCAAGTCATTCTCTGACAATCCCCTTTATCTCATAAGCATTTCGACAGTGAGCTGCCAGTGGCTCAATGGCGATTGCAACCAGAAGTGGTCACACAGGACATCCTTTTTTAGTAGCACATTCTAGTTTGAAGTAGTCTGTGTTAATGTTGTTAATATAAACTGAAGCTTCTGGACTGGTATACAGTAGTTTGATCTATGCACAAATGTTTGGGCCAAACCAAAATTTCTCCAATACGGTGAAAAGGTAGTTCCATTCAACCACATCAAATGCTTTTTCTGCATCCAGTGATAATAATATCTCCAGAGTGTTTGACTTTGTGGGTGAGAATATCGCATTAAACAGGCGTCGAAGATTAGAATCTAAGTGTCTGCCTTTAATAAATCCAGTTTGGTCTTGTGATATTACTGAAGGAAGCACTTTCTGAATGTTTCTAGCTAAGACTTTAGAGAGTATTTTAACATCATTATTCAGAAGTGAGATTAGTCTGTATAATGCACATTGTAATAAGTCCTTACTTTGCTAAGGAAGCTTGATGAAAAGTTTGAGGTAGAATTTTATTGTCTCTGTAAATAGCTTCTGTAAATGGTTTTAATAAAAGGGGAACTAGCTTAATTGAGAATTTTTTATAAAATTTGGCAGGGTAGCCACCAGGGCCTGCTGCTTTCCCACTCTGATGTGAGTTTATAGCATCTAGTAATTCTGATACTGCCAGAGATTTATCCAATTCCTCTGCACTGAGAGCATCTAGTTATGGTATCTGTAATGCATCCAGAAATACATTAGATTGTGTCTTGTCTTCTTTAAACTCAGTAGAATATAAGGAATTATAGTGTTCTCTAAATGTGTGCATTATATTTTTATGATCAGTGATTTTGTCTCCGTGTTGGCAATTGCTGGGATTGCATTGCAAGCTTCCTGCTTGTGGATTTGTTGAGCTAAAATCTTATTAGCGTTTTCTGCGTGTTCATAGTAATGGTGCCTTGATTTAAAAAATGAATTGTTCAGTTTCTTTAGTTGTCAAAAGGTTGAGATCTGAAAGAAGAGCCTGTCTTCTCCTATGAAGTGCTTTATTTGGACACCTGAGGCCTCATGTATAACGGCGTGTGTAGAACTCACACTATAACATGGTGTAAGCACAAAAGCAGGAATGCGCGTACGCACAGAAAAATCCACATGCAGGAATCTGTGTGTATGCAAATTTCCACATTCTTCCGCTACATAAATCCCGATCAGCGTGAAAAGTAACGCACGTGCAAGCACCTGCTGTCCTGCCCCAACTCCTCCCAGAATTACGCCTCCTTGAATATGTAAATAAATATAAATAGCCCTTAAGCTCAGCGTTCTATGAAATGACAATGGCAAAACCACAAGGAAAAATAGAACAATTTCAGTGAATACCAAGTGGAGGCAAGGAAAAACTTACTATTTGTTGGTTTAAACAGTGGTATAAACAAGAAAAGAAAGCTGATCGAGTGACATAGCGTGTCGGGGAAACTCGAAAGCTCAAGTTCACAAAGTCGCACAGTGCCCGAAATAAAAAAGAAGTCGCATATCAAAGTCGCTGTGAAAAGGTGCGTTGTAGCCCACCGTCTGAGTGTCATATGAAAGCTTATTAGGGTACAGAGAAAAAAAAAGGCTCACAGTGGGGAAAAAGCACGAAATGTCAACTTTAATCTCGAAATTTCCATTTTAATCAAGTAGTTTATTTTGTCATTAAAGTAGAACATCATAAACTTAATGTTACAATCGTTTAATTTACTAGTTTCTCAAATCCCATCGTAACTAAAGTAGTACATTAAATGCTTTGTTTTGTATTTGATCTTTTATGTGCTCTATGTGTGTGAATCACTACATGCTTCTTAAAGTGGCTTTCTCTACCTCAGACAGAACACAGAATCCATTACATTCATGATATTACAGCTCACTGAATAACTAAAATACTGAGATGTATACGTGATATCATTTTCATGATGATAGGAGTTAAAGCATGTTATTAAACATGGGAACATGGTAGCGCAGTGATTGTGCGCAACCTTTGATAAAATAATTTATTGCAGCAGTACTGTCTCTTTCAAATGTACTAACCTCCAATTCCTGTCCTTCCTTTTCTTTCTCCAAATACCCAATCGTCACACAATCAGCTCTGTAACAGACGTTAAGCCATCTGTAAGCTTAAAACGCCGATTCTTCAAAACTTTTAAGGAACATTGAAATATCTTCGTAGTACATGTTTAATTATTCTATCCTTCATGCCAGTCCCAGTGAAGCATACAGTGCGAGGCAGGAACAATCCGTGAACGAAGCGCCAGATCCTTGCTAGCATAGTGACACAGTGTCCTTTAATTATTAACAATATAGATTATTTAAATAAAGTTAAAGTTTTATCTGTATAATATAATAAACATATTTGGCTGCATTTCATCTTAAAAATGATATCGTCATCATATGTACTGTAAATATGCGCTTTACAAAGTGGCTCAGGCTGTGCAATATTATAACTATCTCAAGTTTACAGTGAGGTGATTGTACAAATAAGTATAACAGTTCTACAAGGAGCATCTGATGGAGTAATTAATTGCATTTAGAGCCCTAGGAATGAAACTGTTTCTGAACCGCAAGGTCCGTACAGTAAAGGTTTTGAAGCGTTTGCCATGTGAGAAGCAGTTCAAATAGAAAGCATGGCTGAGGCAGCGTGTGCTTGATTCTGTATACCGATAATTCTCTTTCCAATCAGCTGCTCTGAGTGGTGCAGTGAGAGTAATACTGAAAAAGATGATCTGCTGTGGCAACCCCTAACGGTAGCAGCTGTAAGAAAAAAAAGAAGGTGCAGTGAGAGTAACAATGCTAAAGGAGCTATGGTATTTAGAATAGTTTGACCATTCTGTGGACCATTATATTGTTACAGGTTAATTACAATCAGATGCATTAAACTAATAAACAATATACGGTTAATTTCAGTGTATTTATAAAGCCGCATCAGGGATGTGGATATGAAAAAGAAAGATAAACCACACAGGAACAGTAGCATTGCTTTGACGCTGGGTGCCGTCAGTCTGCAAAACCGAGCAGAGAATTTGTGTACGACAGGGTATGAGGTACCATGGAAATATGTCTGGCTTTACGCCAAGTTTAGGTTTTATACATCGCTATTTGAATGTGGAAATGTTCGTACGCAACATTTCTGTGCGTACGCTCCGTTTATACATGAAGCCCCTGGCCTCTTCTTGATCTACTCTGGTAATTTCACTAATTAGCTCTGATACCGTCTCGGTTTCCAATTTATTTTTGTGGGAAAGATATGAGATAATCTGTCCTCTTAATAAAACTTTCAGAGTTTCCCAGAGTATTCCTGCAGAAACCCTAGAGGATGTATTTGTCTCTAAAAAGAATCAATTTGTTTGGATATAAATTCTGTACAGTTCTCTTCAGTAGGCAAGAGATTATCATCTGTAAGAAAATAATCGATTCTTGAGTAGCAGTAATGCACTGGTGAGTAGAAGGAATATGCTCTTGAGTTTGGGTTTAGAAATCTCAAGGAGTCTGATAAGTTGTGATCAGTTACAAACTGTGTAATTGTTTTTGCAGTGTTAGACATCATTACCCCTGTGGCAGGAGACCTACCTACTGTAAGTCTGGATTTAAAACACAATTAAAGAACCTAGCCATTATAATTTTATGAGTGTTCACATTGAGAATGGATGCAAATACGTTTTGGATGAAATCCCTATCATCTACATTGGGTGCACAGATATTTATCAGAATCACTTTACAGTTAAATAAACTACCCATGACAATCACATATCTCCCTTCAGGATCAGATACTACATCTGTTGCTACAAATGTTGTTGTTCTATGTGCAAGAATTCCCACACCTCTAGTTTCCTTTGTAAAGCTGGAATAGAATATTTGGCCAGTCTTTGTGCAACCAAATCTTATCTCCTATAAAAATACTATTTTAACGTTTAGACCTGTTAGGTGAAACAATACTTTCTTTCTCTTTAATTCGTGATTTAGCCCTTTAACATTCCAGCTCACAAAGTTAGATGTTTGATCATGTAGGTATTGCTTTTGAACTTTTGTTGTCATTTTGTACTCTGAACTGAAAATAAGACAGCTTTGACCTTAATTTCCAGTTTTCTCAGGAGTTATTGCCATGAAGTTTAATGTTACATTGGCACTTATAATTATAAGGATTAAAAGGATAGATTAGAAATAGCTTGCTCTCTTTCTCTCCCCCGCTAGTCCCCCCAACCCCCCTTTTGCCTCCCCACATGAGGCTAGACCACACTTCATAAAGTCCCAGTCCTCTGACATACCTAGAAACAGAGCATGTCCAAAACAAAACAAGTCCCCCAGCAACGAAGTATAAGGATCAAAGTAGAAATATCTATTGACAATAAAGTCCAAATACTATAAGCATAAGCATAAAATATAATCTTAAACATTCTTAAGAGAGTAAACCCAGGAAATAATGTTAAATAGTAGCCCTAGATAAGTATAGTAAGCCCAAATGCAATAAACTAAGGGTATGATGTTAAACATCCACCTTAAAAGAAAAGAAAAAAAAAAAAAAAAAATATATATATATATATATATATATATATATATATACGCATATAATTGTAATTACAACATAAAACATAAACAAAAAGTGGCCGAGAAGTAAAAAGAATGTATAAATATGATACAAATATCATTACAGGTGGATCAAACAGCCGGTAAGATCTTCTTTGCCATGCCATAACAGGATGCGACTCACAATCATATTTCAAAAAAGTGTCTGGATCAGTTTTTTTAGCTCATTTTCTACCTCCTCTGTAGAAGTAAAAAAATAGAGATTGCATTGAATGTCCACTTTCAGTCTGGCAGGATACAAGAGTCTGTAACTGATCTTGGCTTTCTGTAAGCGCTGTTTAATGTTGTAAAATGTGGCACGTTTAACAGCTGGGTGAGAAATCCGGGAAATTTCTAATGTATTTTTTTTCAAATATAATTTCATGTTTCTGTTTGAGAAGTAACATTAAATGTAGTTTAAATTGTAATTTTTCAAAATGCACGATGAGAGTCCTAGGTTTAAAGGAATTTGGTCCTTGTGATCCCTGTATGCGGTAAGCTGCTACTATCTTGGTATCTGATTTGAAGTCCTCTCCAATTGTTTTAGAGAATAGTTCAGCTATGAATTTCACTGGGTTTGGACTTTCACAATTCTCAGGGAGACCTTGATTTTAATATTATTCCTTCTGCATCCATCTTCCAGTACAGCTAGTCTGTCTCTAAGTGCGTTGCATTTGGAATTTGCAGCCGTTGCTTTTCTGTCAACGGTAGATGCCAGTTGTTGAGCTGTTTCAATACTAGTCGTGAATGTTTACTTAATGTCTTCCAACTGAGTGCCAAGTGCTTTAAGTTTATTCTCAGACTTAGATGCATTTTCCTGTATTTGTTCCTCAATTTTTTCTATCATACCTTTAAAGGCTGCCTCAAAGCAATTATTTAAATGTTTCTCTTGGTCTTTAATATCCTGAAGCAGCTACTCGTTTGTCTTGTGTGTGTCCTTTATGTCTTGGGCCATTACAACGATCATTACGTTCAACTTGTTTCGATCCTCTCTGTGCTCCGCGGATGACGTGGATGAAGTATTTGGTCTGTGGAGGCTGTGGAGAATTCGTCCCCCAGCTTGCTGGACAACTCCATTTCAATTTCAAACCTGTTTCCTTTACTGACGTTGTCTGTGGCAAGCCCCTCTCTATCCACTTTGGGGGTAGGCTTTCTGCAGGTGGCCAAGACCCGTGGGAAGGGGGCATTCCATTTTCTTATTTGGAATGGCCAGGGTGAAGTGTCGGATATGGCCATTCAAACCTTAAAGTTTTAAATTTCAGAGGGATTAATATAGTCTTGTATATTTTAATGTCCCCATGGACGCAGCAGAAGTTTACTTTGTCTGTAGCTTTATAAGGGGTCTGCAAGTCACAGCGGACTACACAGAGGGCGCTACCAGAGTCCAACAGTGCTGAGCATTCCTGTCTAACCAACGTAATAGAGACCTTAAAATTGCTCTCCCTCTCGGGGGACACTTGCAAGCCACGTATCTGGGCCAGACCGATAGGCAATGTTTGTGCAGGTGTGGGTGACACTCCCGAGCCAGATGTCCCAGCTGATCACAGCGAAAGCAGCTGCATTTAGTCCGCACTATGGTGTTTACACTCTGGCATCTTCTACCCATGGCACTGGTAACCCTGAAAGTCTGTGCTGGTTGGATCAAAATTGGGGTAAGGCCTGGGTAGCCCCGTTGTTACCAGGTGGCTTGTGCACCCTCTAGTCGGTGTGTCAGATCCAGCAGCGAGTGGACATCATTCCATAGCATTTCCTTACAAAGGAAATCCCTGATAGGACTGCATCAATAGCAAGCTTCTCCACAATGCTCTCGAAAGGGTCTCCACGGATCCAGCTTTGAATCCGGTCCACTAAGTCCTGCATCTGTCCTATTACAGGGCAATCTGGATCAATACCCCTTGACCACCGGGCTTACAGCTGTGCGGAGGAGGATCTGTTGTTTCATGTAGTCATAATCATCAAGCCTTTCAGGAGGGAGATTCCATACAGCTTGGAAGGCTTCTCCAGTTAAAAATGGGGCTAAAACAGCTGTCCAGGCTACCCTGTCCCAGTACATCAATGTTGCCATATGTTCAAAGCAGAATAGGAAACACTTAGGGTTGTTTGAAGGAGCTATCTTTGGCAGCATGTCTCATGGCCACACCAAGGCAGCGGTGGCAACCGGAGCTTTGTCTTGCTCTGGGTTTTGCTGTATTTCTTGGGGATCCATCAGTGCAAGGACTCCATGTGACATGTGAATCCCTGTCTTGCACCCCAAAAACACGAGTTTCAGTACTTTAGCAAAGCCAACTTTATTCAGCTTGAAACAGGAACAGCATAGTTATTTATTGTAGCGGGATCTATCATTCTCCTATACACAGAAACAGTAATCAGGCAGGGTCATGGTGAGGTTAGTGGCCAAGTTATCCTGTTCCCTGCATTGATGGCAAGCGCTCATAGCATGACAGTGATTAACTTGGATCTGCTTTAGCTGCAAGCTGCTACAGCGTTGGGAGCCTGCAGTTGGGAGCCTGGCAACTGATAAACTGTCTTCCCCAGTGCGATTGCACTTCGGGATGCTCTTTGGCATGTTGTCCCATTGGGGGGAGTCCCAAAAGAATTTAGAAACCTTACAATATATACATATCAGTGATGCAATTCTTGGATTAATTTCAGACTTAATTTTAGACTTAATAAGATTTGGAAAAAAGAACACTTAACCAAAGTCCTGGAAACAGTCAGTAATAATTCCTATAGAAAAACATATTAAATATGTGATACCTCCTTCTTCATATAGGCCAATAGCACTCACTTCCAATTTCAGTTGACTAATGGACAGGAAGGCCAATAGGAGATTAAAATTTTATTTAGAAATATATCATTGATTACAATTTTTCAAAGTGGATTTATGGAACATAGAAGTACTTTGTATCAAATTCTAAGAATGGAATTAGAAATAAAAAAAATATATTTTGTATTAATGAACAGGAGAGTGTTGATTTGTTTGTTTTTCTTTAGTATTTTTTTATTTTTATTTTTAGTCATAATTTTAGATTTAGAGAAGGCCTAACATAACATAACATTGCTGATTAAAATATATAAATTAAGATTAAGAGGGAAACTATATTGGTATATCAGGGACATTTTAACCCAAAGAATATTTAGAGTAATGAAATATTGGGTAATGAAATATTGTTTGAAATGGTAGTAGAAAATGGAACTCCACAGTGAAGTGTTATTAGTCTGGTTTTATTCAATAGAATGGTAAATAATCTTCTAGAGCCAGTAGCATATGTGGGTATAGCTCTATTTGCTGATAATGGAGCAATTTGGAAAAAAGGGAAGAACAATGAACTTCTCCTAGAAAAATATAAATTGCTTTTTCTAATATAGAAATGTGGGTTAAAAGATTTGGAGTCAATATATTAACCTCTAAAACACTAGGAGTTTATTTTTTATCTAAGAAAATCGCATGACTAAATTCTTTACATTCATTATATGTATAATTCAAAGACAGAACAAACTCCACGTAGGGAGAACCCAGGATGACAACAATAGATTGGAGACATAAATTTAAATTTCTTGGTAAATTTCTTCAAATTACACAATTTATTCAAGTATACAATATTGTTTCAAATACATTTAACTTGAAAAAATTTTGTAAATCCACTATTTTTAAACATGCACTATATCAGTGCTTCCCCAGCTTGGTCCTGTGGCCCCTCTGTGGCTGCAGGTTTTTGTTCTAACCAGCTTCTGTTTTTAATTGGACTCCTGGGTTAATTAAGTGTTATTTCCCAAGTTTTGCGTTTTGGAAACAATACAGAAATTAGAAAACTAAGTTTAGTAAATATATATATATATATATATATATAAAAATGTACCAAGCAGTTATATGGGAATAATGTATTTTTTTTCTTTTTAAAAATATTTTCATCTTGATTTTCATTCTACTTTTCTAGGTGTTCTAATTGTTTAATTAATCCTTTATTTACTAATGAGTGGGTCTGATGCTAAAGTAGTTGCAACCTTTGATTATTCAGTGTTGTTTGCCAGCATGTCTGCTCTGCTTATTTTTGTCATTAATAAGAAACAATGAAGGGAGAAAACTGCACAGAGAAAGGGCAAAATGTAATGAAATCAACGAAAGAGAGTTAAGCATTTAAATATATTTCAAAAGTAGAAATATTTATAAAATATCTTATAAATATAAAAATCAGGCTGCTGTGCTTTTCTGAATATAAGAGAAAAAAATACTAGCTAATTAAATGAGATCAGTGTTATCAGGTGTTGTCACTGATTATGAATCTGGTTGAAACAAAAAACGTGAAGTCACAGTGATCCCTCACGACTGAGTTTGGGAAGCACTGCTCTATATGAAAAAAATAAATACATATTCATAGACTTAGATATAACTTTTCTAGTTTTTCTCTCTTCTTAGTTGTTTTGATCCAAAACTTAGTTTGTTTGCCCATCATTTGTACACTTTTTCTTCTGTGTCCCTATAAATCATCCAGCCATTTTTCTTCTTGATCATTCTTTCCTTGTCCTTAATATCTTGGTAGCATCTTTCACTCTGCTCTTTACTTACCACTCCAAGGTATTCAGGAGAAAATTTCAAATCCAAATTCAAAAAGTGACTTTTGACACTTATGTTGCAACCCCATTCCATACAATTAACTAATTAATGTTTCACAATTTCTTTATAATTGAGATCTTTATTGCTACCTTGAAACTTATTTTTTTTAATAATACTCCTAAATCAGTTTTCTTATATCAGCTCTGACAAAAATGCCCTCTTTCTATTTATCCTCAGAAAACCTGGAACTTTCAGCACAAGTACATAAAACAGGCTTCACCTTTTCATAGGACTTTAAGAAATAGCTTAATTAAACCAACCTAAATATCCATTGGTGGTAGGTTAGGAGCACACACTGATACCGTGCATTGCTGCACCCACCACGCGACAAACCAACTCAGAATCCAGATTAGGACCCAAATGCAGCCATGCAATGGGTGACACCTCAGCACCACACTAGTTCAGATGGAGTGGAACAGTGTGAAGTTTTTTATGGTGGCTGAAGTGCCAATTCAGCCACCAACCCCCAAGTTTTTCAGATGCAGATTAACATCATATCCAGGACAGAGCTACTACAGATTAAGGGCCTTGCTCAAGGTAGCAGCAGTTCATTTAGATCCACCAAGCTAGATCTGATGATGTTTTTAGCAACAAGTTTTTTTTAGTTGGTCTTTACTTCTAAACCCCAATGTACTGTAAATTCTTGCCTCTGTTGTCCACGTCACATTATCATTTTAAATAAAATAATGATATTTAATTAATTGTAGAGCAAAAACAATTAGAAAAAATATATAATTGAGAGCTAAAAAATGTATCTGTGATGCTATGCGATGGAGTCAAATGGTTTTCATTTTTGAATTAAGCAGTCAAAACATTATAAACAATCAGACAAAATAATTAAAAACAATTTTTAATGTATACCTGAGAATTGTCAAGCTTATACATCAGCAACTTCATCCATATTAGCAGTTTTAGACTGAATCCAGTTTAGGGCAATATAATTTTGTCTGAGGGCCTTTCCAACTACATAAACAAATTTAATGTTAGTAGAGATGGTTGAACTACCCTTAAGTTTTAGAAGGATGAAGTTAGACTTTAAGTATAAAGCATATTTAAAGCAAAAAGAGTCATCCTAGTTTTTCATGTTGTTCCCTCTATTGAACCCCTATTTATGATGAAACTTGTGAAACTTCGTAAATTTTTTATATTAAGTTGGGTTAAATGTAATATTCATGCAAAAATTCATGAGTATCCACTCTGCTGTTTTCGAGTAATGCATGGTTTTTGTAGTGTTTGGTCTCCCATTAGTGCTCCCCAATTATATTCTTAAAGCTCCTTGAAGCCTGTATTTTAAATTGCATGAACAATAATGTAAATTCAAAATTTTCCTGAAACCAGGCATACAGTTTTTTAAGTGATTGTATTATCGTAGTATTTTCCTCTACTTACCCTTTACCTGTTTTCTCAAGGGTAAGTGTTCTCATCAAGTTCGTTATCGGGTTGGTCTGCTGTTGCATTTTAAGATGAAAACACACATACACAGCTATACGCATACTCACAGACCCTAACCACAACAGTGCCCCATGAATGACACACACACACTGATTAACCTTTAGCACTTTAAACCACACAAGTGCTTTAGGTATAACACAGCCTGTCACTCAGCACTTCAAGAGACTTACTTATTATCGGCACGAACAACATACGATGTTTTAAAAATATCTCAGACCTAAATATTACTCTTGGTCTACAAGAATACATTTAAACATACAAAGACTCAGCACTCTTGACTATAGGTCATTTATCAGCCAAGAATACCTTCTTTTCGTACTGTTCCAACTATTAAGTGGAGCTCCTCACTCACAGCCAAAATAAACATCGCAGCCCAGGCAATGCACCAGGTGTGCAAAGAAATCTAACTTATTACTTCAATCACTCTAGACATTAAAACAAAGCATAGACAGTTAAAAGCAGCATGGTATTTATTACAAAAATAATAATAATACCACTGGAACAAAGAATAATAGAAAATAGGTACTGATAGGAAAGTCTGAATATATATAGTCTTTAGGAAAAGCTTAAAAGGTAGAGATGACAAGGATGAATGTCCCATGGAGGCATCTGATTTAGCAATTGATGTTCATGATGCTTTTCCAGTGACCAGTGACGTCTTCGTCCGTTCTTCTTCCTCCCTCCTTCCTTACGTTCTTACTTTCTTCTTCTGTACTTTCTTCTTCTTCTTTGCTTTCAAACCAAGGCACATTTATTATGAAATGTCATGCATTGGTTTCACAAAACATGCACGTGATTGGCAGGCTGTCAAAATGATTGATGAATTAATTCACTGTCCATTTTCCCAAACAATAAAACCTTTAATGTTCTCTGAGGTATTGGTAGATCTTCCTTTCCCAGGCTATAAAATAATTAGGCATGGCTTAGTCTTCCTTTCCTAGGTTATAAAGTAATTGAGCCACCAGCATGTCTTCCTTTTAATGTTGAAACAGCTGTTTTAAAAGTGAGGTGTAAGAATAGAAAAACCTGCTTTGATTTGTCTTAAATGTAGTTCATCTGTTGTCTTGTCTCGAACAAAATATATTGGAAAATTAAACCAAACTGTACAGATTTTATACACCATAACAGTGATGCATGTGTTTTTTTGTTGGTCCCATCGCACTTCTGTTGACTTACTAATATGAAATAAAGTCTTCACAAAAAGTAGGGCCAAACATAAACAACATGGCAAATTCATTTTTGTGTGATAACTTTTTGCAACCACCATTACCTCCCCATTTCCCAATGAAACTTTTGAAAACCCTTAAAAGTCTAGATTTTAAATTGTGTCAACAGTTATATGAAAACAAAATTTAATGAACTTCAATTTAGCCATTTAGAATAATTCAGGTTTTATCTTGCCCCCCATAGCAACCCTCCTCCTTTGAAATGCCATATGGTCTGTATTTTAGGTTGGACCAACAGTAACATGCAAAACTTTATGAAAACTGGTTCGGCCATTTATGCATGATTGGTGAACAAGCAAAATGATCTAAAAATTGAAAAGATGTCCTTAGTATGCAAAACAGATCATTAACGTCAAACGACAGACACGCAGTATTATAATTTTATTCACACAAATTTGTTACAATGTCATATAGAAAGTGTGCATGCAACACTTTTTTTCAAAATTACATGATCTTAACCAATAAGAAATTTTTTGAGGAATTCTAGTTAACTAGGAATAGCAGCACACATCTGTTTTCTGATGCAATTTATTAATGAACAAAGATTTTTGGTTTGTTTCTGTCTTTTTTATATAGCCAACATTGTCATCTTTACAACTCCACATGAATGTGGAATAAACTGTGTATCATATCACTGTTTCATCCAGTACATCTTAAGAAACCAAAAAACAAACTGAAAGTACACTCATTTATTCTGTCTTAATTACCTCACAGTCAGCTACAGTATGAGAATATTATTTGTGCCTTGCTGTAAAAGTCTAGGCATGGTGAAATACCAAAGAATTCTGGTTTTCAAACCTGTAACGCATTTTAAAGTTTGGTGTTACTTTATTTGAAATACTTGAAACACAGTTTCAGCCTGAGTGTCGAATTATTTGCATAGAGTGCACAAAGTGCTTAAAATGACACATTTATTATATCTTAACTGTCTCAACTTGACTCATATGATATCTGTTCATGAAATCCGGATACACTTGGAATCATGGCCTGTACTGCTGTTTTATCCTGTTGTCACTAATTTTATAAAGTTTTAGGACTGGTATTACATTTTATTTCCATCTTTTGATGTGCTATAGGTTTACCTTGTTGTATGAAGAATAAAAGCTGTCTGAAAATACACTCTTAATTTATTGAAACCTTCTTATTTTGTATCACTTCAAACTTAGTATTAAATAACAGTTGTTGGAAAAAAAAAGTGATCTTCATTTGAAAAAGTACTTTCATTCCTTTGCAGTAGATGGAACATTTGCGACACCTTGTGGAAATGAAAATAAAATGGAAGTGCAGTGTATAGCAAATAAGGTGAACGTGAAGGTCACTCGAGGAATACAATCTGACTGAAGACAGACCCATATGCTATGTCAAAATTATTTTGTTCGAAACTAGCAGAATGCTTTAGCACCATCTTGTGAAATTCAGCATGCAATGGAATCATAGCTCAATATCTCTTTAAATGTATTGATAACCATAAAAAACCTTTCCCCAGTGTATGTGTATTTTTAAGTTTACATCCTACTGGCAGAGTATTTCAGCTGGTAGGTCAAATAAAGAATAAACTCCTTTGTTGAAATTCTGTCATAGAAACTGTATATGTCACTTCTTGTGCCCTCTTGTGGAATTTCAGGTCGCTGAACTTATCAGCTTATCTTGATTTTTTTGTGTGGTGCTTGGACTTTTTCAAGTTTCTTTCTCTTTTTTTTAATTGATGCTTGTAACAAATACAACAAAACAAATAAGCTGGCTGAATGCATACCCAACTATTTTGCCATAATTATTGATTTATGTTCAATCAGAATGTTCAACATGTACCCTTGAAGAATTTTAGGTACAATGGAATATCTGTGATTATGGTTTTCAATTATCATTTCAGAAATTAGAGTTATACTTAAATATATTTGTTACAGTTTAAGCATGTATGCCACTTAAGGAAATAATACTTGCTTGAAGAAACATACATTTGTTTCATCAAAATTATTTTATTGTATTTCAAGAGGAAAAAACAAAACCTTTTTGCTCTGTTTTGCAGGATTTCAAGTACAGGGGAATAACAGCTTATACATGTTTTATTATATATTGTAAGCTGTCCATTGGGTTGTGTAGTAGATTTTTACAGGCGTAAAAAGCGAGAAAAGTCACTAAAGGCAGGTTTTCTAACTATAGCCGATGTCCCCACACTCAACACGTATCTCAGGAAACATTTCTGAGACATGTATATGCTGCGATAGGAGCACAGTATGCATTAGAGGTAGGTGGAAATCTGTCAATCATTTTAGACTTCAGCCAATTACATTTTACATTTTTACTCTCGATCACTTTTTAATTCAAAATATTCTCAAGTTACTTGTCTATCCTTTTCTACTCTGGTCAATTGCCTAAATGATTTTAAAAAATGAAAGCTTGAGTCACTGAGCCATTTTGAGTAGGTTGTGGACTAGCAATAATAACTTACTCCATGTTATCATTAAGCAACAGTTAGAACTGATTTAAAATACTTCTAATGATTTATAAAGCCTTAATAATCTTGCTCCATCCTATATTATGGAATGCCTGTCCTCCTACATTCCAAGTACTAACCTTAGACCTTCTAATGGTGGTCTACTTAAAATTCCAAGAGCCAAGCTTTAAAGATGTGGTGAGGCAGCCTTTTGCTGTTATGCACCTAAAATCTGGAACACTTTATCAAAAGAAATTCACCAGGCTAATACTGTGGAACATTTTAAAAAACTGCTAAAAAACAATTACTTTCATTTAGCTTCTTTGTAGCTACATTTTAGTTGTACTTCTCATAGGGTATACAGTAGAATTATCAATATTCTTCAGAGATCTGTAATATTTACTAGTCTCTACTCTTCTCTTCAATCTATGCCACCACCAGCCAATCAAGGCAGCATGTAGCCACCTGTGATGATGGAATGAAGGTGAGTGCCCCAGCCATCCAAATACTCTCATATGAAGCTTGGAAACAAAGAAGAATGAATTAACATTTATGTTAGATAGAATGCCCAGTGGGAGCTGGGTGGTATTTTGTCCTTGGAACCCCTGCAGATTTCATTGTTTTTTCTCCATGCCATATAATCTTATTACTGGACTCATCTTGAGACTTGCATCGACACTGTATGTAAGAATGCTACTCTTCAGATTATTTACATTTTTTTTTCTTTCTTTGTTACTTATTCTTTAATATTATTACCTAATCTGATTTGTCTTTTCTTGTAACTTTCTCTTTGACACCTTGCAAAGCACTTTGAGCTACATTGTTTTGTGCTATATAAATAAATATTGTTGTTGATATATACAAAAAAAATGTTGTGCTGTGAAATATACTTGTGAGTGCAGTATGCTAATGCCAGTATCAAAGGTATAACTCTCTATCTTGTATTATTGTGATTATATCACAGTTTTGTCACAATTAATTGTCCAAGCAACATCTGAAGGAAATTTAGATTTTAATGAATCCATGGACACAGTTTTGCCTAATTTGAATGAATTCACTTAGATATAAGTATAATCTATTCTTACTTTAACAACAAAAACATTATTTTATAACGCATTTTCATACTTCTCTTTACTCAGGGTGTTGTCTAAGGTCATTGATATGTTCCACAGGGTTGCATGTCTATTATCAATAAAGTAACAGTATTATTGCATTGGTGGGCAATGGATCTCAATTCTTGTTAGCAGGTATATTAAGATTAAGAACATATTAGATTCTTCACACACTCAAAACCATGTACCTGAAAATGGGCAAAATAAAGAAAGCTGGAAAAACCAATTGCTGGTTGAAAGAATCCTTTCAGTTTTTCTACACATAAACCCCATCATAATGACAATAATCACTTCAGAATTCTTAATTTTGTGATATTTACCAACTATTCTGTGATTTATGTATCCTTGTAAGTAAGCTTTAGCTTGGCGTATCTATTCCTCTTTGTTAATGCAAATATGTTATCATGATTTGTCACATTGATATATTAAGTGATTCTGTAGTTTTTGTGTCTATGCACCAGTGGCAGTTTGCAATTTGGGGTGCTGGGGTGCCACCACCCCTTCCAAATGTTTTAGAAACTCTACTTAAATTAATTAGGTAATGCGAAATAATTATGAAATAAGTTTATTTGCACAACATGCCTGGTGTCTTCTTTGCTGCCCTTCTTGACACCAAAACATCCTTCAAAAGTGATTTGCCTAACTGTGCATGCAGATGAACTCACACCTGCCTGCTGCCATTCCTGAGCAAGCTCTGCACTGGTGATGCCCTGATCCCGCAGCTGAATCAACTTTAGGAGACAGTCCTGGCACTTGCTGGACTTTCTTGGGCACCCTGAAGCTCTCTTCACAACATTTGAACCTCTTTTCTTGAAGTTCTTGATGATCCGATAAATGGTTGATTTATGTGCAATCTTACTAGCAGCAATACCCTTGCTTGTGAAGCCCTTTTTGTGCAAAGCAATAATGACTGCACATGTTTCCTTGCAGGTAACCATGGTTAACAGAGGAAGAACAATGATTTGCACCACGCTTCTTTTAACACTAGAATTACCAGAGCCTACGAAAAAACTCGTAGATCCGTCCCACCTTAAATCGCTTCTTAAAACCATTCTCACCTCTCCGCCAGCGTCTTTTGTTAATCTAAATGTGCTGATAAAGAAAAGTTGCAAGTAGCCGGCCATTCCATCCCCCCACCGACTTAGAAAGTGCACAAACTTCTCCCAGCTCATGCCTTGATTGATTATCTGGGAGTGAAGTGGAGTTTTAGAATGGAAATAATAGATCATTATTTGGAATACATGTATTTCACGTGTGTTCCGTTTCTACAGTAATCCGTGTAAACACATTTTTAAAACAGAAACGTTTTTCATATTATAGTAGTAAATGACAAAATGTAGGCATAAACTATATAATGTATGAAGCCTGAAGTCCAAATATCAAATTAACAGCTTCACAAAAGGTACAAATATAACAGAACAAGTATGCTTTTATTCAAAAATATAACTGCAGGAAAAAAAGCCACATTAACATGTCACATTGACACATACATATCTCAACTGCCATGGTCGCGTAATGGTATCAGCTGTTGACTAGTAATCAAAAAGTCATGAGTTCAATCCTGCACGATTCTCCTTTGAAAAGTAAACTGCTCTTATTCTTACTATTTTAAAATAAAAACATACATTTGATTTCAGTGTGTAACAGCCAGTGTAATTTATGATACTTGTAAAGGTTAGTTTTTTTTTTATTCACTTTTCATTCTCTCAGTCGTGTTCAAGATCCTTCCCTACCTCCCCACCCCCCCTTTCTCAATCTGAAGATGTGCTGTAGCTCTGCAGCGTACTTGTGACTGCATTCTCGTACCAATGCTTTTGTGAACTGCAGTGCCTGCATGCACTTTTCGTGGTATTACACGTCTATTTTTTTTAGCATTCCCGTGTTGCTCAAACACAGGAACATCTGTTGGTGTACAAGTATAACAAAACAAGTGCACTTTTATTCTAGACTATAAGTGAAGAAAAAATAAAGCAAGTTACAGTAGGCGGTTGATACGACAGCTTGCGTGGGGCAATGCTAAGGACTGCTGATTTCCGATCCGTGCTATATAAAATCATCCCATTCAAATATTAACAATTCCCACACACCCTTCCAACATTTACGACATGTGTACTTGTTGCCGTGTACACACCTCTCTGTGCTATGGTTCCAATTACACTGAATGAGCACCTGACATTGTACTTTCTTCCCTATATAAATAACATTCGAGCTATAGCGCGTCTCCAAATAAATCACATTTGAGCTATAGCACGTCTTTATGTGAAAACAGCATTGTCAGATGGGGAAGGGGGGGATCGTGAACGCGATTGAGAGAATGGAACTCAATTAAAAAAAAAAAAGCTAACCTTTACAATTATCATGCATTTACACTGGCTCTTACAGACTGACTGAAATCAAATTATGTTTTTATTCTAAAATAGTACAGTACATGCAATAGTATTTGAAAACGAACAACGTCAGATCAGGTTTGAATACACGCTGACGCTCTTACAGAAGGCGTCAGCTTATTCAGTGCAGCAGTTTCAATGCACAGTACATGCAATATTATCTGAAACCGAACAGTGTCAGATCGGGCGCATATTCAAACCCGATCTGACGCTGTTCGTTTTCAAATAATATTGCATTAGTGCGATGATGTTTTTACATATATTGTCTATTTCATTCATCTTGCGGTTTGTAATCAGTGACCGCGTGTTTTTTTCCCCGATCTTGCCAGTTCGCACATGTTGCTGTATGGTGGTGTTTCTTTTGTACTCCAGGACACGCAGAGGACAGAATAGTACAGAGCAGTAAGTTCAGCGCTATATGCAATCAGACAGGCAGAGAAGGCATTAGATATATAAATAAACAGGGAAGGCACTGTATAATAGATATATAAAAACAGCTAAGGGGATAGATATATAGATAGGTAGGAAGGAAAGGCACTATATGATAGGCAGACAGGGAAGCTCCTATATAATAATAAAATTACTGTTATTACTACATAGATAGACAGGGAGTTCAGGCAGGTAGAACGGCGAAGGTTATTTATTTATTTTTAACTATTTTAGAATAAAAACATAATTTGATTTCAGTCAGTCTGTAAAAGCCAGTGTAAATGCATGATAATTGTAAAGGTTAGCTTTTTTTTTTTTTTAATTCAGTTCCATTCTCTCAATCGCGTTCACGATCCCCCCCTTCCCCATCTGACAATGCTGTTTTCACATAAAGATGTGCTATAGCTCAAATGTGATTTATTTGGAGACGCGCTATAGCTCGAATGTTATTTATATAGGGAAGAAAGTACAGTGTCAGGTGCTCATTCAGTGTAATTGGAACCATAGCACAGAGAGGTGTGTACACGGCAACAAGTACACATGTCGTAAATGTTGGAAGGGTGTGTGGGAATTGTTAATATTTGAATGGGATGATTTTATATAGCACGGATCGGAAATCAGCAGTCCTTAGCATTGCCCCACGCAAGCTGTCGTATCAACCGCCTACTGTAACTTGCTTTATTTTTTCTTCACTTATAGTCTAGAATAAAAGTGCACTTGTTTTGTTATACTTGTACACCAACAGATGTTCCTGTGTTTGAGCAACACGGGAATGCTAAAAAAAATAGACGTGTAATACCACGAAAAGTGCATGCAGGCACTGCAGTTCACAAAAGCATTGGTACGAGAATGCAGTCACAAGTACGCTGCAGAGCTACAGCACATCTTCAGATTGAGAAAGGGGGGGTGGGGAGGTAGGGAAGGATCTTGAACACGACTGAGAGAATGAAAAGTGAATAAAAAAAAAACTAACCTTTACAAGTATCATAAATTACACTGGCTGTTACACACTGAAATCAAATGTATGTTTTTATTTTAAAATAGTAAGAATAAGAGCAGTTTACTTTTCAAAAGAGAATCATGCAGGATCAAACTCATGACCTTTTGATTACTAATCAACAGCTGATACCATTACGCTACCATGGCAGTTGAGATACGTATGTGTCAATGTGACATGCTAATGCGGCTTTTTTTCCTGCAGTTATATTTTTGAATAAAAGCATACTTGTTCTGTTATATTTGTACCTTTTGTGAAGCTGTTAATTTGGTATTTGGACTTCAGGCTTCATACATTATATAGTTTATGCCTACATTTTGTCATTTACTACTACAATATGAAAAACGTTTCTGTTTTAAAAATGTGTTTACACGGATTACTGTAGAAACGGAACACACGTGAAATACGTGTATTCCAAATAATGATCTATTATTTCCACTCTAAAACTCCACTTCACTCCCAGATAATCAATCAAGACATGAGCTGGGAGAAGTTTGTGCACTTTCTAAGTCGGTGGGGGCATGGAATAGCCGGCTACTGCAACTTTTCTTTATCAGCACATTTCGATTAACAAAAGACGCTGGCAGAGAGGTGAGAACGGTTTTAAGAAGCGATTTAAGGTGGGATGGATCTACGAGTTTTTTCGAAGGCTCTGGTAATTCTAATGTTAAAACATCCATTCTGCTATTCTAACTTAAGCAGCATGACAGAGTGATCTCCAGCTTTGTCCTTGTCAACACTTTCACCTGTGTTAACAAGAGGATCACTGATGTGATGTCAGCAGGTCCATTTGTGGCAGGACTGAAATGCAGTGGATTAAGTTCACTTTTGTGGCAAAGAGAGACTTTGCAATTAAATGCAATTCATCTGATCACTCTTCATAACATTCTGGAGTACATGCAAATTGCCATCATAAAAATGGAAGCAGCAAACGTTGTGAAATAAATATTTGTATCAGTACATTCGACTCCTTTCAGGCCCTGTCATGATTAAAACATAAATCCATCTTTAGAGTCATGTGGCATCCTGTTATTGATGGCATCCTAGTGCTTGTGCTCTGACTGTCCCATGCTTTTTGACTGATCCAGTATTATACTCCTAAACTCTGAATAGGCTACTTACTTGTAAGGATCAGAAGATTCTGCTTATGTGAATGGAGTCCAAAAGGAATTTCATGTCATGACAAGCAAATTAGAGCCTTGCATCGAGAGATTGTGGCAATCCTACCAGCTTGGTTTTCCATCAAGTGTGCATTTGTGTTCTTCTATAAATTAAATTCAATTATATGCAGCAGGATCACCAAACTACACCTAGGGCCCTTTAAAACATATACTATTGAGATTAGGAATAAAACTGAAAAGACATTTGGCAATATATCCAGATGGCATATGCACTTATCCGTCTTTAGTAATCGTACATTACTATTATGTGGTCGGCCACGTTTTATATCTGCCAGGATGAAGCATGGTATCAGTAGGTTGGGTAATGTTTTTGCGGCACTAGTAATGTATGTAATTCAATTTTGTTTCACAAATTTTTTAAACTTATCTGTAGTAAAATGTGTGTCGTGGTTAGTAACTATGTGCTCTGGCAGACCATATGTTTCAAACAATTTTCCCAATC
Organism: Polypterus bichir lapradei; assembly: GCA_026402145.1. NCBI lineage: Eukaryota > Metazoa > Chordata > Cladistia > Polypteriformes > Polypteridae > Polypterus > Polypterus bichir. The sequence continues at coordinate 22,424,736 of JANRMT010062837.1, read as the reverse complement.
TAGTAATTGCTGCTTTGGATGTAATATCCATATGTCATTATCCATTTAGAATATGCATCCAGAACAATCATATAAATGTGACACAGGAATGGACCTGCAAATTCAATGTGTAGCCTTTTCCAACAAGCATCCAGGAATTTCTATGGGTGAAACAGAACTTGCCATGGCATCTTTTGCTCTACCGGACAACTAGAACACTGTTTGAGACCCGCTCAATGTCAGCATCTATTTTTGGACACCAAACATACTGTATCTATAGGCCAGTGATTTCATTTTCAGTATTCCTTGGTGGATCTGTGCTAATGCTGCTGCTCTCAGTCTCATGGGCACAACTACTCTCATGCCTCATAAGATATAGCCTTGGTTAGATGAAAGATAATTCTTTCAAGCATAATATGGTTTTAAATTTTTATCTATGATCTTAGGCAAACTTTTGGTAATATAACTTATAACCTTGGACAACTCCAGGTCTGTGTGTGATGCTTTTGCTATTTGCTGTTCCTTTAAGGAGGCATCATGTAAATGTTCAACTATTAGACAGAAGGAATATCTTCAGACAAGGACCTTGTTCCCGGGTCATGAGTTTCATTTGTGAAAGTACATTGGCATTTCTGTGTGCCTCTGATGAATGATATTCAATTTAGTAATCATAAGCTGATACATATCTGATTTAACTGTAAATTGTGGATTTGCTATTATTTTAGCTTTAATGTCTCTCAAACTTCCCTGCTCCTCTTTGATAGATAGATAGATAGATAGATAGATAGATAGATAGATAGATAGAT
>JANRMT010062837.1:22405994-22421124 GCA_026402145.1 Polypterus bichir lapradei | reverse complement strand
ATCTATCTATCTATCTATCTATCTATCTATCTATCTATCTATCTATCTATGAAGACTGCACTTGGACACCCCTAAACCAAGCATTGAAACCGAAAGTGATAACAGGCTGGATCATACTGTGATAAAAGGACAACATGAGGTCCTTGTCTACTTGAAATAGTTTGAGTTTATGGAGGAGAAATAAGTGCTGATTGCATTCAGACATATTTTTTGTATTTGCATTCCAGTTAAGATTGTTATCTAGGTTAGTTCCTAAGTATTTATATTAATTCACTATTTCTACCTTCTCCCCCAAAACAACAATGGGTAAACATACAGATTTCTGTCTCTTAAAATCAAATATAATTTATTTAGTCTTTTTTACATTTAGAGTAAAATAGTTCTTATTGCACCAGTTTACCAAACAGTCGACTTGATTTAGATAGTGACTGTCATCCTCCCCAGATATGCATCCTATGAGCATGGTGTCATCCGCATACTTGATAATGGAGCAGCAGTCATTGTTGTGTTTCAGCTCGCATATGTACAGAGTAAATAGTAATGGTGATAAGACACACCCCTGTGGACTTCCTGTACTTGAATAAATGACTTTTGAAAAAACAACTGTGACTGTCTGTGAATGATTTACAAGAAAGTCCTGAAACCATATTGAGATAAAAGGGTTTACTATTCAGTTTCCAAATCAGCATGTGAGGCTGTATGGTATTAAACGGTGAAGAAAAAATCAAAAATAGTGCTCTAACATATTAACCAGGCTGATCAAGAAAAGTATAGATTTGATATAAGATAACAAGCAGAGCATCTTCAACACTTCTGTTTGCACAGTAAGCAAATTGGTGGTTATCTTGAAAAGACTCGCTCATTTACTGTCATACTATTGCGACTGGAGGTGTTGGCTTGCAACAGTGGTGATGTTGCAACTGGAGTCACCCCTTAATGGGGTGTCCATTTAACATGGCTGCTCGTGAAAAAGCAAATGTGTGAGGTATAAGCACAATTCCATTACAGTTTCTCTCTCCATGGGCCCACCCTCAATCCACTGCATCATCCAACCGGGGGCAATTGGTCACCACATGCTCCAGTTCCCAGGATTTGTAGCAGTGAAGTGGAAAAAGGGGGCAGTCAGTTTCTTCTTCATGACTCTGCATTTGCCTCTCTTGCAGCAGGGTACAACTTCTGAGGTCATGCCACTTGGAGAGCCTCTTTTGTTCTTGTCTCACGATTTGTTCAGCAGTCCAGTGCTAATCTATTGTGTCCATTAGACCTTCCTTGACAGCTCACAACTATCTTTGCACATTGCAGACTATGTGGTCAGGAGTGCATGTCCAAGGAAAGCATAAGCATTCCACGGTTTTCTTTCTGGGGAAAAGCCAGTCGATGAGCCAGCTTCCCCCACAGGCTGAAGGCCTGTGCCCAGCTGAGTCACTTTAAATTGAATTGCCAGTTGTGATGGCATTGGGGCCTGGCAGTCCAGAGTTAGACCATATCTGGCCAAGATTCCAATTTTCAAGGTGGGGTAATCCATTGCAGCACATTCCTCCATATCACTGTAGGCATGCTGTGCCTCCCTGACAGGAAAAGGAAAAGGGTGTGTGCATATTTGTTGTGTGGCTAACGCTGGCCGTTCACAGTTCTCTCATATATTAAGAGATATGTTTCCACATCATCTCTAGGTCACTTTGGAGCAGTATCTGTACTCAACCAAGGTGCTACACATTGGCTTCTTCATTTCTGGCTTCTGCAAAATTGGTTCGTTATGCAGCGATTGAATTTGAAACTGCATGACTTGCTTGGCCCAATGGTGAACCATCTATGCAAGGTCCGCCGGGTCATTCATCCTTGGTAGGCAAATTCTGTCATCTACACCAGTGTAACCATCTGGCTGAGCATGGGAGTCCAAAAATAACAATTGAGACAACCAAGTGACCCCTTTCAATTAAACAATATAAAATGAAAAATGAGTGTACACGGGCACAATGAAAATGTCAGCTACAGTAGCTGAAAAGCTACATTTCACACAAAAACACAGAAAAAAGTTATTGTGGCATTCCACAGAAAATATGAGATACCACCTTCCAGGGCAATACAATTTTATGGAGCCCTGACCAGAATGGGCGGGACCTGCTCTGGGCATTGTAGGCAGAGTTATGAGCCCTTATTGAGCATCTTCTCAGAGCTGTGAATGGAAGAGCAAAAAACATTGACATTAGCACCACCTCTTATCCCGGAGTGGGATTGCTTACTTCAGTTGAGCCAGGAATGTTGTCCCTAGGTATACATGTGTGACACTGTGGCAGACAGTTTCAGGCATATCAAATCTATGAAGCAGAGCATTTGTACCCATTAGTATTTCCGTGAATAAACATTTCAAAAACTAGACATGTACCATGAAATACTTGTCTTTCAATGGTCTTTAAAAGTTAACACATCTCGAAAAAAAAAAAGTCTAATTTTGAAGTCACTTTCATAGTGATGAATATATCTGGGTTTGTAAAAGAACATTTGAATTCTGAAAACTTTTCCAAACTGCGCACATTTTCAACAGCAAGATATGGCAATTGGCTCAATAATGCAAAGTTACAATGTTGAGATGGGTCTGGCTATAAACATCCTCTGTGACCCATATCCACTGAGAGGCTGGATGTACACTATAAGCCTGGAATTGACATTTCATTTAAGTTATGTTTCATTGTTTGTGGAAATCCAGCCACATGTTAAGTGGAAAGCCCATTGTTGAAACAATGTAGCTTAAAAAAGAAATTGTTCTATATTTTCTAGTTCAACAGGCTATGGAGTTTACATTGGAGAAGTTCTTATTTTGTTGGACTTTTCGTAAGGAAGTACATAACCTACCTATGGTAAAAGGGACTACAAAGGAAGTACGGAGTGATTCGAAAATTTGCGATTTGTAGAAATGTCAAGCTTCTTGGCTGAGGTCTCCAGGACTCTGACTGAGCTAAGCTCATCTGACTACTTTTCTACAATCTGGCAGTGATTCTGCATTTAGCTGATGGACAGATATTGTTGTTTTTCATTTATGTTAATTAGTTTGCACTTTGTTTTTGTTGTATTTGAAGAAATCTACATCCTTATATGTGATAATTATGTATTTATTGAATTAACCTATTCTTGCATTTTGCCTTTAGAGTTGTTGTGGCAAACTGTGCTTGCAATTTGTGAGGGGTGCTGTGCAAGAACTAAGTATTTTGTACTACTGTATTGCATTTATGAGGTGGCAATGATAGACTGGTCATCTAGCTCTGTGAAGAGGATTACTTGTGTCCTGTTTTGTGTATTGTATTTACCCCATTTTTTGACCCTAGAAGGTTTTTTTGTGGGACTTTTTTCTTGTCCTCTCAGGTAGTCAAGGCTGGGGGGCTTTTAGAAAACATGGCCTGTTAAAATCCATCGAGGTATTCCCTGTGTGATTTTGGGCTTTAAAAGAATTAAATTGTAGTTATTATTGTTATAAGCAGTGATGTATTTTTAAAAGATACACATTATAATCTCATTGAATTGACAACAAAATCAGTAATAGTGTGATGCTACAAAACCATTTCGTATAATACAAAAACAATGCATCTGACTTCAAAATAAGGCAACAATTAGGGTCAGATCCCAGAAAAACCATAAAATCAATGAAACCGGCTAAATTTCTGACTGCTTCATGTATTTAAAATCCTTTGATATCAACCATTATTGCAAGTAAGTTTCATGTACAGATGCAAATAGACTCAGGGCTGTTTTTCTTAAATGAATTGATCTTTGTGTTATATATTTATTTTGCTCATTTTTTATTTCTTTCAAAAATATTTAAAGAAAATTGGAATTTCTTTTTTGTCATTTAACTATTCTTTGTATAGTTTTTTTTATTTTGTTTTTTTTAAGTCATTTTGTGATTTTGTTTGTGTCTTTTTATTTTGTCAGTGTCATTTGGTATGTTTCTTGTTCTTGGAACCTAAGACAATGGGTATCCTAACAATACAGCTCTGAGGGCTACCCTTAACCTTTATAAGATCCACAATTACTTAGCAATATTGTAGAGGTATTAATTACCAGCTAGTATTGTTTTGATTAACCTTTCTTGAATTCCCTTTTTTTGTTGACCAGACACCTGGAAATACTTCTGGGCCAGCCCTCAATGTATTTCTAAAACACAGCTCTTGGGTTTCTTGGGCTTCTTGTTTTACCAATTTTTTTAAGTACTAGCAACTTTCCCATCATTTGAAACTTTTTGTCTTTCTAAATAATTTTTTTGGATCTCCCTGGTTCACTGGTTTTATTATGAAATGTAGGATAAAAATATCATGAAGTTAACAGAAAGAAACTGTGATAATGTATTACAGCAGGGCTATTCAATTACAATTTCAGTTGGGCCAGATTTTCAAACCAAGAAATTTAGCTGGGCAAGACATTTTCAACTGCTGGTAACCAGGAGGTAATGACAAATTTTAAATCAACACAAACTAATGTTTTTAAAAATAAGTAATATTTATTCATTGTTTCCCTTTTACATTTGGTCACATCTGACACAGGCACATCAAAAATGTATAAAAACACAACAAAAAAGCTATAACTGAACAGAATCTGTGGTAGTAGCAGTACTTTTTTCCCACTTTTGAAATAAAAAAATAAACATTTTGCTCTCATTTGACCCAGGCACATCTCAAAGTGCATAAAATCAAAAAAGTGCACAGTGTTAGCAATAACATTTGTTTCCCTTTTTAAATATGAGATCCTCCCCCAATTTAAATGGGTGGTCATGACAGGCAAGGTGTTATTTTTTTCATAGAACTTAAACTACTTCATTCACACAGTTTTAATCACTCATATGACAGAGGTTAAATTTGAGTTCCACAACAACGGTTTTGCTGTTGAAATTGTTTCCCCGCCCCCAGAAAAAATGACCTGAGTAAATATTTGTCTTTAAATTGTCTTTGTACACAGTTACTGGGTTTCAAGTAATGAATTATTAATTATTGCTATTATTATATATTTTTTTCTAAATCTTATTTTCCAGGTTTCTTTGTTGATGAGCTCCCATTGAAGAATGTATTGGTAACAGAACATATTGTGCGCACGCCAATATTACTGAAGTAACAACATACAAAGTGGCATTTTTGATTTACTGTCGACTGTCAATCACAGAACACCCTGGTAAAATGACTGTAATACACCTTCAACCTTAAAATGCAGGCTTCATCACATCGCAGTGCATGACAAAACATCGGGCAGGCAACTGCATCAGTACATGTGTACTGATGGACAGGCCGGCATTTTGCATGCAGTATGCATTAAATCAAAAGGGAAACGGTATGCAAAGATGTGTGAACACAAGGAGATTGGTGATAATCACACCTTAGTGTGCCTGTGCAAAATCATAAGGGACAACTGAATTCCACAGGGCACAGATATATTCATAACAAGGAACCTATATGATGGGCAGATGAATTTCAAATGTTTTGCATGTCTACCATTTGTTTTGATGACTGGTTGCGTCATATTCAGCCCTTCATCATTATTCTGGCACAAGTGTAACCAGCCTCAGTCTTATGTCATTTTCGACACAATTCCCTTGCACCCAGGCTCAGGGAGAACCCATACCAACACATATGTTAACGGCACATCCACCTAACAATAAAAAAAAAATGTCTTTTTGCATCTGTTACAATATAATTAGTTTAAAGTTTCAATGATTTTATTGGCAACTAGTGAACTAAGTAGAAATGATAATCACTGAAGCCTATATTTGGTTGTATTTAAAACCATTTTAATTACAGTCTGGAGCCCTGGTGGGACCACGGGCTGGGCTACTTGGAGGTTGCTTTTGGGCTACATGTGGCACACAGGCTGCCATTTGAATAGGCCTGTCTTGCAGTTTGCTAATTTTTGTTAGGTTGTTATACTATAAATTACAATCACTCTGAAATGTAGTCACTCAAAATTCATTTTGCTGCTTGGATTATTTTGTGAATTGTCAGTCTTTGAAAGTGTGCCCTTGGCACAATGAAAGTAAAAACATTTTATGTAAACAGTCCTATAGACTTAATTGGCTCTTTTTTTCTCTTCCCTGACAACTCTATCCTTGGCATCCTTCTTCCAATATACTCTGCATCTCTCCTCTGCATATGTCCAAACCAACGCAATCTCACCTCTCTGACTTTGTCTCCGAACTGTCCAATTTGAGCAGACCCTCTAATGCACTCATTTCTAATCCTGTCCATCCTCGTCAAACCCAGTGCAAATCTTAACATCTTTAACTCTGTCACATCCAGCTCTCTTTCCTGCTTTGAGGTCAGTGCCACAGTCTCCAACCCATATAACATAGCTGGTTTCACTACTGTCCTGTAGACCTTCCCTTTCACTCTTGCTGATACCCATCTGTCACAAATCACTCCTCACACTCTTCTCCACCCACTCCACCCTGCCTGCACTCTCTTTTTCACCTCTCTTCCACAATCCCCATTACTGTACTGTTGATCCCAAGTATTTAAACTCATCCACCTTTGCCAACTCTACTCCCTGCATCCTCACCATTCCACTGACCTCCCTCTCATTTACACACATGTATTCTGTCTTGTTCCTACTGACCTTCATTCCTCTCCTCCCTTTACCAGTCATACTGCCAACATTCAAAGTTCCTACCCTCAGTTCTACTCTCTTTCCTTTCCTCCTCTTCTCCTGCCTCTGGACACGTCTTCCCCCTCTTCTTCTCCTTCTTCTTCTTCAGCCAACAGTAGCCCAATTTCCGCCAGCAACCTGTTGGCTAATAGTATTGGTGGCGGTCGTTGTTAACCTAAGGCTCGACCGATCTGGTATGGAAATTTATTGTCCGGATAATGATTTGGCAAAATTTTACACCGGATGCCCTTCCTGACGTAACCCTCCCCATTTATCCGGGCTTGGGACAGGCACGAAGAAACACACTGGTTTGTGCATTCCCTGTGGCCGGGTTAAAACTTTCCTTATTAGGTGAATTTAATTTTTTTTCAATTTTAAGCAAAGTAAGACTTTCTTTTCATGAAAATCTCTACTGCTTAACAGACATCTTTTGAATAACAGTAATTCATAAAGCAACTGGAGCACTGTAAGGGGCAATATCAAGATTGGATAATACTACTTAATGAACAGTCTTGTGGTAACTTACGCTACACTGCTGGCACACTGATTGTCTCATCACACAGAAGTTCAATATGGTGTCCCGCAGGGCTCAGTACTGGGACCTTTACTGTTTTCACTTTACATGCTTCCACTGGGATCTATCATTAGGAAACATAATGTTAATTTTCACTCGTATGCAGATGAAACCCAGTTATACCTATCATTTTGATCAAATGAAGTTTCTCCAATGTTGTCTTTAATTAGTTGTGTTAGTAAATTAAAGGAGTGGATGAATGAGAACTATTTGTCTTTAAATACAGATAAAACAGAGATGTTAATTGTTGGAGGGAATGGCGCTGATCACAACAATATTTTGTCATCATTTAACTCAGTTGGAATCCCCATTAATTTCACTGAATCAGCCTGAAATCTAGGAGTCATCTTTGACTCTAGCATGTCATTTAAAGCGCATATTACAAAGTTGTCCAAATCATGTTTCTTCCATCTTAAAAATGTTAGGAAATTAAGGCGCTTTCTAAATAAACAGGACTCTGAGAAATTAATTTATGCATTTATTTCTAGTAGGATTGACTACTGCAATGCGGTGTTCACTGGGTGTTCAAACTGTTCTTTATACAGCCTCCAGTTAATCCAAAATGCTGCTGCAAGAACTATTACAAGAACAAGAAAATACAAACACATAACTCCAGTTCTTAAATGCTTACACTGGCTTCTGGTTAAGTTTAGGGCAGATTTCAAAATCCTCCTTTGAACATATAAAGCATTAAATGGCCAAGGTCCGGCTTACTTGTCTGAACTTATCATGACTTACAAACCAGAGTGCACATTAAAATCTCAAGATGCCGGTCTGCTTAGGATTCCAAGGATTAATAAAACAACAGTGGGAGGTCGAGCTTTTAGTTACAGAGCCCCTAAACTTTGGAATGGTCTTCCTGCTACTATAAGTGATGCCCCTTCGGTCTCAGCTTTTAAATCCCAGCTGAAGACTCACTACTTCAGTTTAGCATATCCTGACTAGAGCTGCTGATTAACTGTAAATACTACATCTCTGTTGTTAGTCATTAGCACTAAAATATAAGTAACTTGATAGTTATAATTGGATATTAACCCTCACCAATTCTGTTTCTCTTCTTGGTACTCAAATGTGGCACTTGGTGCCACGGCCCACCTGCCAAGTTGTTTTGCCTACCTAAGGTAAAGTCATCCCTGATGGAGGATCGCAGGAATCGTGGGAAAGAGGGGTCCTTTCATCGGATTGGCTGGCCCAGCACTGTTTCAGCCATGGAATGGCTAAATGGGGAAGGCAGCTTGATGGATGAGGTCTCCAGGACTCTAAACAAATTCAAATCATATTATGTTATATCATCTACTGTTAAATTCTGCTACGTACTTCTAAAATTTTTATTATTATACTGTATTGAGGATTTGTTCTGTTCTGTGTATTTTATTGTATTGTATTGACCCCCTTCTTTTTGACACCCACTGCACGCCCAACCTACCTGGAAAGGGGTCTCTCTTTGAACTGCCTTTCCCAAGGTTTCTTCCATTTTTTCCTTACTGGGGTTTTTTTGGGAGTTTTTCCTTGTCTTCTTAGAAAGTCAAGGCTGGGGGGCTGTCAAGAGGTAGGGCCTGTTAAAGCCCATTGCGGCACTTCTTATGTGATTTTGGGCTATACAAAAATAAACTGTATTGTATTGTATTGTATTGTATCTTATTCATATGAAAGAATCCTAACTCACTTAGGATAATACAATGGGAAAAGAAAGTCTTATTTTACTTAAAATTGAAAAAAAATTAAATTCACCAAATAAGGAAAGTTTTAACCCAGCCACAGGGTTATGCTCAAATATAATCTGTCAAGTTATTACTGTTGCAATTGGAGTCCAAAATGAGCTGCAAAATGGTTTGAGGCCTTCAAATATCGAGGATGTTTAGGTGAAACTAGTTCAGAAGTGCTCTCAAAATCTCAAAAATGTTTCATAACAGGGAGAACAGTTAAAACTCTGGCTTGTGTTGAGGAATCAAAACATTGAGTCTTTATAACTGGAAGATTTATTTAAAAAAATGGAAAATAACAAAAAAAAAATGTTCAAACAAGAGCAAAATGAATTGCCAACAATTGGCAATCCAAGGTAACCAAGTCCAAAAAACACACTTTCAGAGAAAAAACAGAACAGAAAATTTTCAATAGCAAGCAACTCTGAATCCAAGCCAAATAGCAATACCTAAAGATTTTCCAATGAATTTCAATGAACTGCTCCAGAGGCCTCTTACCTTGTTCAAAATATAGCCATAGGGAGGATCTGATCATATCATTTTGCAGTTTCTGTTAAAGGAATTTGTCAATACCCTTTGATCAAATCAAGAGTGGTAAATTATTATGCTTTACCAAGCCATTCAAGAAGTTTGTCCACGTGTGGTATCAAATAAGCATTGAATTGGGAGACATGTTCACGTCAGCGGAAGTCATTGCAGAATCAACAACTCCAATCCGGCTTTGTGACCAAAACAATGGGATGAGACCAGGGAGTAAAACTTTCCTCGATAATACCAAGGTCTAGCATTCACTTGATTTCAAGTTCCACTTTTGAACTTTTTGCTTCCAGGAGGCTCTTGAATGATGACATGAGAAGTCAGAGAGGACTTTCTGGATCTTTCAATCACCACTTCTGGGGCAGTCAAGGTGGCTGCTTTGAGCTCTTCTTGTTGTTTAAGCATCAAGCTGGTTGCGAAATGAAGGGAATTCTTTTGGACAAAGAAAGAAGAAAGTTGTCTGGAGTAGGGATTTCATGGCTTTAAAAGACTGACATGGTAAACTCATTCAGGAAGTCGGTGATTTGGTTATTTCACCAAGTAATCAACTAGTTAATTTCTTTCCTTAATTTCGTACAGCCCTTGCCAATAATTTAGAATGGAAAGTGGGAATGAGTACCATGACGCAGTCTCTGGGATGGAATTGACCGAGCGGTATGCCACACTTGTAACAGCAGACCCTTGCTGCTTGCACATGCTCTAAAAGTTTGATTAATTTACTCGTAAGTCAAATTTTAGCAAATCTGTCAAATAATTGCATAATATATTCAAGAATAATGTTTGAAGGGAGTGCCTCATCTTCCCAAACTTCTTTTAGAATGTCCAATAATACCCTGGGCTGTTGCCCATACAACAACTCAAAAGGGAGGAACCCCATAGAGGCTTCTAAGACCTCCCAGTAAACAAACAGAATGAGGGGCAGTAGTCGATTCCAAATCCTCTCATCCTCACTGGCCACCTTGTATAGCATCTGTTTGAGCATTTGATTGAAATGCTCCACTAAACTGTCAGTTTGAAGATAAAATACTGAGGGCTTCAAGTGCCTATTTTTGAATAATTTAATAACCAATTTGTTGAGAATACGATGTGGAGTCAGCTCGAGGGGAACTTTTCACAATCTATTATATGGCCCAGTGTTTTACCTGCAGTGGTTTGTGCTTCCTTGCTTTTACCCCAGTATCACTGGGTAGGTTGAGCTGTGCATAACAGCCACCCTGATCTTATGATTATACAAGAGACAGATCTTTACCAATGAGTTTCACTGTGAATGCAGTTTAAGCTAATCATAACTGTTTCCCACTGTCACAGAAGCACAAAATGGCAAGCAACAATAGGAATGTTACTGCCGAAATCGATTATTGCCATGTCTTTGTGACTGTTAATAACAACCACCCCAGTGTAGGGAAGGGAGAAGAAATTGGTGCTGAAACATTATCCCTCTCCTCACACCCAGCTATGATACATCGACTCATTAAAGTAGGGACATGAATATGTGGTGTTGCTGACCTCCCAGCAATTGTAACAGCAGAGGAGGAGTGAGGGCTTTTCTTTGGGTCCAACCGATGGTTCCATCTTGCTGTGGGTAGGCTTAGGTATGGTGACGAGTCCCGTCCGGAGCTTGTGGCAATCAGCAGACTGTTCTAAGTTCTCAAATTGCAAGGCTGCTACGTATCATTTAAGGGCTGCAGTGAAGCTGGTAATGGTAATGGTGAGGCAAGGAAAAATGAGAGGGCGTTCAGGAGGAAATCACAGACCATGACCTTGATGACCTTCTTCGATTGTTTGAACAGCTTTAATGAACACAAACTCTTCCCCATAGATCAAAAGCCAGGCACTGGGTTGACTTCTCTGGGTCAAATTTCCTCTCCAAAATGCCCTTGCCTGCTGGTCAGGTCTTATACCATACTTTAACAGCACCTTGGTTTTAAGTTGGTTATAATTTGCAGCGGCCTGTTCCTTGAGGTCATAATAAGCCTGCCGAGCCGGCCCCCTCAGGAACGGTGCCAGTATGTGTGCCCATTCTGCTCGCTCCCAGTGGATATGGGTAGCATTACACTCAAATAAGGAAATAAGTCCCAATATTGTCATCAGGACGTAAAGGCAACAAAAACTGGGACAATCTCATCAGCCATTCCTACTGGATGGCATTATCTGCCCAGTCATGCACCTCGGCCTTGTCAAGTTGAGTCATTTGCTCTCCCACCTGGATTTGAAGTGCCTGTAACTCGGCTGCCATAGCCTGCATAGCTGTTGCGACAACCTAGGACTCACTTTTCTTGCAAATCTTCATAACCCTATCGACTATGCCACTGTAACAGAGGACAAAGATAAAGATTTGTGATGACACCACAAACCTGCATATTTTAAAGGTAAAGAAAAGAAAGCTTCTTAGGAAAAATTAGACTATCCAAGATGGTGATACTTCCCATTAAATACTGGCCAGCCAGAAAGAAGTAGGTCCTATGTGGACAAATACTGGAAGGTACATCAGAAGTGGTGAAGTTGTCAATCATCTGGTCTGCATAGGGAGGAAGAAAAGAGGCATTACAATATGATGCCACTCTATGGATCAGTGAGGAATTACCACTACCAGGGCCCTTAAGCTGTCCCCAAGGCGCACCTGTGTGACACACCATACTTTCTGCTCAGTAAGGAGCATGCTTAGTTTTATTATTAGCCAATACAATGCTGATTATTTTACTTATTGTCCCGCTAGCTTCTACTGTCACTTGCTCTGCTATGTGTCCCACACATGCTTCAAAGTTTCAAAACACATGTCCATTTTCAGATGCTATCAAACACTCAGTTATCTTTGCTCTTATGCAGTTGAAAGAAATAACTAAAACAAAAATTTCAAAAGAGAAAAAAAGCTGTGAAAAGTGTGTCATAGACCCTTTAGCGGCAACTAAAAACAGAAGTTTTAGGAGCAGATATTATGTTTTAATTAATTGCCAACCAGAAATGCCACACAACACTCAGCAGCACTCAGCCAACAGTTTGGTCTCTTCATTAAGCAATGATAACATCAGCATATTTGTTGCATGTCTCCGTGGAGTCAATGAAGGGTCTGATCGGGGCTCTTGATTGAGTAGTCTGAGTGTCTGGGCCTGCAAGTGTCCTGGATAAAAAACAAGATCCAGGCCTTTAATGACCTCTTTGGCGTAGCCATCAACATTGTGTCTGTCTGCAGAGAGAGTGTTGACCTTGTCGAGAGATTTACTTACATCAGTAGTGACATTCATGTCTCTGGTGACTCTTCCTATGAAGTCAGTAGACAGATTGGGAGAGCATGAGGTGTCATTAGGTCACTGGTAAGGGTGTGTGGGACTCCTGATATATATGCAAAAAAATGAAGGTCCAAGTCTTTAGAGTCCTGGGGCCTCATGCATAAACGGTGCGTATGCACAAAAATGTTGTGTAAGAACGTTTCCACGTTCAAATCTCGATGTATAAAACCTACACTTGGCGTAAAGCCACACACTTTTCCATGGTACCTCATACCCTGTCGTACGCAAGTTCTCTGCTCGGTTTTGCAGACTGGCGGCACCCAGTGTCAAAGCAGTGCTACTGTTCCTGTGTGGTTACCCTTTATTTCTTAGAACCACATTTCTGACGCGGCTTTATAAATACACTGAAACTAACCGCATATTGTTTATTATTGTAATGCATCTGAATGTAGATTACCTGTAACAATATAATGGCCCAGGGAATAGTCATAGTATTCCAAATACCATAAATGCTTTAGCATTGTTACTCTCACTACACCATCTTCTTTTTCTTTTTCTTCTTTCAGCTGCTCCCTTTAAGGGTTGCCACAGCGGATCATCTTTTTTCATATTACTCTCATTGCACCACTCGGAGTATTTACATCCCTGTATCTGAGTGGGGAATCACAGCAGCAGCTGATCGGAAAGAGAATTATCGGTATACAGCATCAGGCACATGCTGCCAAAACCACAGCAAAATGTTTCAAAGCCTTTCCTGTACGGACCTCGCGGTTCAGAAACAGTTTCATCCCAAGAACTATAAACGCACTCAATCAATTGCTCCTTGTAGAACTGTTTGTACTTGTAAGTACAATTACCCCAATGTAAACTTGCACTACAGTTATAATATTGCATAACCTGCGTCACTTTATAAAGCGCGTATTTACATATGATGATGATATCATTTTTTAAATGAAATGCAGCAAAGTATGTTGATTATATTATACAGATAAAACTTTAACTTCATTTAAATAATTTGTATTGTTAATAATTAAACATGTGAGGACACAGTGCCGCAGCACTAGCAAGTTCACGTATTGTTCCTGCCTTGCGCGCTGTATATTTACTGAGTCTGGCGCGACACTGGAAGGATAGACGGATAGAATAATTAAACATGTACTATGAAGATATTTCAATGTTCCTTAAATGTTCTGAAGAATTGTCGTTGTAAGCTTACAGGTGTCTTAACGTCTATTACAGAGCTGACTGTGTGGCGATTGGGTATTTGGGGAAAGAAAAGTAAGGACAGGAATTGCAGGTTAGTACGTTTGAAAGAGACAGTACTGCAACAATAAATTATTTCATCGAAGGTCGCACATGGCGCAGCAGTATCTTGTGTGAGACATGACCAATCACTGCACCATCGTGTTTCCATGTTTAATAACATGCTTTCATTCCAATCATCATGAAAATGATATCACGTATACATCTCAGTATTTTAATTATTCAGAGAGCTGTAATATCACGAATGTAATGGATTCTGTGTCCTTTCGGATGAAGAGAAAGAACGGAAGCACGTAGTGATTCACACACACAGAGCACATTGAAGATCAAATACAAAACAAAGCATTTAACGTGCTACTTTAGTTATGATGGGATTTGAGAAACTAGTAAATTAAATGAATTTAAGATGAAGTTTATGATGTTCTACTTTAATGACAAAATAAACTACGTGATTAAAGTGGAAATTTTGAGATTAAAGTTGACATTTCGTGCTTTTTTTTTCCCACTGTATGCCTATTTTTTTTGTCTGTACCCTAATAAGCTCAGATGGTGGGCTACAACTCGCCTTTTCACGGCGACTTTGATATGTGACTTCTTTTTTATTTTGGCACTGTGTGACTTTGTGAACTTGAGCTTTCAAGTTTCTCCAACATGATATGTCACTCGATCAACTTCCATTTGTTGATTATACCACTGTTTAAATCAACAAATAGTACTTTTTCCTTTGCCTCAACTTGGTATTCGCTGAAATTCTTATATTATTAAATTCTTATATTCTTATATTCCTCTATTGTAGGAATGAAGCTGGACAGTTTAACATCTGTAGCAGAGAGACAGGAGCTAAGCAAACTCCTGTCAATCATATAGAATTCACTGCATCCACTGAACAGTGTCATCTCCAGGCAGAGGAGTAGCTTCAGTGACAGACTTTTGTCACTGTCCTGCTCCACTGACAGACTGAGGAGATTGTTCCTCGCCTACACTATGCGACTCTTCAATTCCACCCAGGGGAGTAAATGCTAACATTATTCAAAGTTATTGTCCGCTTTTACATGCATTTTTATTACTCTTTAATTTAATATTGTTTTTTTGTATCGGTATACTGCTGCTGAATAATATGAATTTCCCCTTGGGATTAATAAAGTATCTATCTATATGTCTATCTATCTATCTATCTATCTATCTATCTATCTATCTATCTATCT
>JANRMT010062837.1:22361890-22405984 GCA_026402145.1 Polypterus bichir lapradei | reverse complement strand
TCTATCTATCTATCTATCTATCTATCTATCTATCTATCTATCTATCTATCTATCAATCATTTTCCCCCGTGCTTTTGCCATTGCCTTTTCACAGAACGCTGAGCTTAAGGGCTATTTATATTGATTTGCATGTTCAAAGAGGTGTAATTCTGGGAGGAGACTGGGCGAGACAGAAGGTGCGTGCACATGCGTTACTTTTCACGCTGACCGGGATTTATGGAGCGGAAGAACGCTTACGTCATGTTATAGTGCGAATTCTACGCACGGTGTTATGCATGAGGCTCCTGGTGCTTCCTGTCTTACTATGTGGTTACAAGACATGGACACTATCCTGTGAACTGAGATGAAGACTGGACTCCTTCAGTACTGTGTCTTTCCGGATAATCCTTGGGTATCGCTGGTTTGACTTTAGGTCAAATGAGCGGTTGCTCAAGGAGTCCTGAATGAGGCACATGAGGAAGCCTAACTATGGCCATGTGGCGCAATTTCCCAAGGGTGATCAACACACAGGATCCTTATTGTTGAGGACCCAAGTGGTTGGACCAGACCAAGGTGACAACCACATAACACCTGGTTGTGACAGACAGATGGCCATTTCTAGAGGGTGGGACTGGACTGCATGTTTGCCTGGGGGGTTGCCAACCAGGATCACGAGCTGCTTAGTTGTGTGGCTGGTGTGGCAACATGCTGTACCAGTGCATGCTCCCCAACCTCACCTAAACCTGTAGGACAAAGTGGGCATTGCCCATTCTGCTAGGCTTTAGTTGCTCACCAGGCTGTTAAGGCAGAAGACTTAAACAGGGAGGCAGACATCGAGCTGTGACAAAACCACACTTACAGTCCAATGTACGGAAATGAACTCTTCACACCACGACCAGCCTGTACTTTATCTGATAACAAAGGTGTAAATCAGAGTCAACTGAAATCTTTGAAGAGATTCTTTCAGTCTAGAAGGTCCAAAAAAGTTCAAGAACAAAGAGCCATAATTCAGCAAAGGTCAATTCTGATGTACAAAATAGCACGCCAATGAGAAGGCACTAGCTTTGAATTTAATCTGATCACCAGAGATTATTCATTCCTCCAAAAACTATCTGTACTCCAGCTTTTAAGGGAATCGAATGTATTCTCATGTGAATTCTTGATGGCACTCTCTTTGGGGAACCTTTAGGCATGCTGTTCTCAAACCCTTTGAAGCCTGCTCTCTGAAACCTTAAAGCTGATAAGCCACTCCATTCTTTCCTCTTCATGCCTGGAAAGCTGAGATCCAGTGTGCCAATCCAGGCACTATGCCAGTGGGCAGAGAAGACTGAGAAGCAGTTATTACTTCAAGAAGGGAACTTCAGCATCTAAACTCTTGCTCAAGAAAGATGAATGCTTTTTCCTATGAAGTTGCACACAACACAGCAAAGGGGCTAACTGAGGAAAGCACTGCACACACAAAGGACCACATTGCAAAGAGAAAGAATGCACTCCAACGCAAAAAGAATCTTCCACTTGAACCCAGAGCAACAACTACACACAACATCCATCGAACATCATCTTTAAAGACTTGGTATCTTAAACAATGTATCTGTGCCAAGATAAATTAGAGTTCTAAATTACCAGTAAACAGCCAGTCTCTTCTATGTTTTATTCTTGTCTTTCAGCATCCTGTCATATATAAATATGTATATATGCACTTATACTGTATTTCTATAATATCTTTGTTTATCAGTAAGTTGCATTATTCTCTCTCTTAAAATGAGTGTGCTTCAGTTACCTTGATATAAGGAAAACAAAGTAGGAGCTTTACAAAATTATGCAATTAATTACAGATACTTCCAAAGGCAAATTAGTTAATAATTAACCAAATTAAATCTTTTGCCATTCCTACACTTGTATAATTAATCCTTCACGTTGCAGTCCATGTTTAGAGTTCTTCACTATATGAATACATGAAGAATTACAGGTGTAACTGGCTTATAAATATTGCTTAGTGCTATAGAATTTAGTTGGACTTAAACTGGTATGTTTTAATTTGCAATATGGGTACATTTTTTCAGATTTTAGGAATGGCTCTCTGCAATATGAAAACCCACCAGGATATGGGGCAATGATATAATATATGTCAAGTCAGTTTGCATACAACCTGCTACTGGTAACATATACACCTCTATAACCTCATCTAATGAGCTGTGGTATTTAAAAAATAAGTGCTGTAAAATGGTGGAGGCTATTTATGATCAAACTGAGAAAATGATTAAAAAAGGAAAGGAAAAGTTGAGATTGTAATAGATTACTTTAAGAAAGTGGTTCAAAAAAGTCAAGGATCTAATGAAGCAGGGCAGTTTGGCTTAGATGGAAACGACAGAGCAGAGATAGTGATAGAGTTTTGTAACAAACGTCAGCTTTGTCTGGTAAACATATGCTCCCAAGAAGAAAAGAGAAGATTGTCTACAATGAAGGCCCTGGGTTATGTCAGAAGATAATTTCAAATCAATAATCAGCAGACTGGAGTGATCAAACATAGTTCAACAAAAGTATCAAAACAATGTGAAAGATACTTGCTCCTTTCTTGCTACAGGAAACAAAATACAATACTTTACTGATAGTAGGTTAGATATAGTCTATAACCTAGCTTTAATGAAAGAATCATTGAATTTGAAGTTGAAGAAGATACAGAGGGGAACAGCAGAATATGGAAGACTGAAAAGTACATAGGGTAGAAAGTTTACTGAAGGAGTAAAAGACAGGAACACAATAACAGAAGGTGGACCTGTGCAAAATAATTTTAATGTAGAATTACAACAAATGTTTTTCATATAATGCACCTATAATCCTGGGCCATATTATACTAGGAATTACATGATGCTTTCACCATGAAACATGATATTTTTATTTAATAAGCAAAGGCTATCATATTTATGTATTATAGTATCATTTTACTTCTTTTGAAATAATTTAGGGTAATTTTTTTAACCTTGGTAATGATTTGACTCAATTTGTTTCTGTTTTCAATTCTTCAAGAAAAGAACAATAAAGGGTATGAACAAAAATAGTTCAACATAATAAAAAATTATTTTTATATATAAATTATATGTTTGTTCTAACCATACACAGCTGATATTATACTATCATCTATAAAGAAGGTACAAAAACTTTGTATTAGAAATGTAGAGAATGCTAATGCATTAGATATTTAGAGATTTTAACTTGTATTCATGAAAAGCCTGCTTAATCTGTAAATATGGCTACAACGATATGTCAGAGAAATTAGTTTGCATTTAAGTTGAAATTTAGTAGCCTAGTATAATCACTTCTCTTTCTGTTGCTAAGATGAAACTATCAGAACCCACAGTCATGAATCAAAAGTTGATGAAAATAATGACAGAAGTGACCTTTTACTGATGCATAAAATGAGTGTGTGGGCCTCCTAATTGTAGTGCTTCAGTTTCTGACCGCTAAGGATAATGATATTTTTCCTAGGTTCAAACACTATATGCATTATTTCTCCAACTGGCTCTCCCCATGTTGGTGTAAATATTGAAAAATGTCATGAAAGCAGCGTGACCCTAATAAAACCAATTTGTTAGTTTTATTATCTGCATTGTACACTGACCCACGTACACTACTGAGAACAGCAGACTGCAGTGATCTATCATTAATCACTCTATTTTTGAATGTAAAATTTGGCTGTTTCCTAAATTTTCCAGTCTTTATCTTTATGATTTACGGCATGCTGCTTAATAATTTAAGTACATAAATTTGAGTTAAGAAATCAAAATCGTTTTAAAGATACTCATTTTTCATTTATATTTTTTAATTTGTTGTAGACTATATGCCTAATAAATTGTTGATAGTTTAAAAAGCCCATGTCATTATTCTTTTGATTAAAAGCAATATTAATCAATTAATTATAAAAATTACACATTTAATGATGGGATATCTCCATAAATTAAAAAAATACCATACTATACTGTGCCATTCTCAAACCAACCTAACCCAATTGAGGGTTGCAGAGAGCCAGAGCCTAACTCAACAGCACTGGGTGCAAAGCAAGAAACAGCTTTGGACAAGGCCGTAGTTTTTTGCAGGGCCCACTCATACACACACCCACACTTACACAGGAGCTAGGTTGGAATCGCCCATTATTGTAACCTTCACATCTTTGGTGATATGCAGTATCCATCCATCCATCCATTATCCAACCCGCTATATCCTAACTATAGGGTCATGGGGATCTGCTGGAGCCAATTCCCTCCAACACAAGGCGCAAGGCAGGAAACAAACCCCAGGCAGGGTGTCAGCCCACCGCAGAATATGCAGTAGTACCAATATCTGGCAAGTTCTGGGGATCCAGCATTATTCTGAATTCTTATTATTGTGTATTATTAGAGATAATTACTCTTATGTAAGGAAATATTGTGTGTTTATACTGATTATTTCACTGCTTGTCAGATGTTATATCTTGGCTTACTTGTGTGACAGTGTCTTATGTTTTTGCACTCTCCTGCTACAAACCACTTAAAGACGGTATCCGAGTAAGAGTAAAAACCGACCAAAGAAATGTTGGCCACCAGCAATGTTGCCCCATTTAATTCAAACTTACTGAAAATCAAAAAAGTGCATGATGGTCCTGAAAACAGAAAATAAACTGAGGTTATTGCCTGCCTTACTCTAACTGAATAGCATAAAAAAAGTTGGTTTGGGAGGAGCTCCAACATCTGGTGAACTCGAAGCCAAATGAGGCGTCTCCTTCTGGTGTAAGGGTAAGGTCAGCTGCCCTCACTGGTATCTTCATGGCATCATGGAAGAAGAAGGGTGATCACACTGTTTTGGGCAGTGCCATCTTGTGTCCTGGAGTGGTATTACAAACCTCTGATGAATCCAGAAGCCGATTCACAGACACACGTCAGTGATAAAGCTCCTCTCTCAGCTCTGCCCTTAGGGGGTGAGCCTGAGAGACAGAACCATGAATTTGCAGGACTGGAGGCTAAGAAACCATCAGGTGATGATGGGTTTAGAGTCCTTATGTAATCACAGCTACTGGAGATGAGTATGATTGGTCATTAGGGTAAACTCTCACCACAGGAGGTAGTATTGGAGTTGGGTTATTGCTCATTTGATCACCACATACCTCTTCTCCAGGTCCAACAGTTTCCAGCTGAGGTACATTATAGGTTTTTCAGCTCCATCAATGACCTAATTTAGTACACCTTTCAGGCTGGTGTCCAAGGGGTCGGTCTGTAGAAGAAAGGGTGGAGAAAAGTTAGGGGAAAGCAATGCCAGAGCTCACATTAGGGCCATTTTAACAAATCACAGAATGTGGCCTACATTTGCAGAGTTCATGCCACCATATTTTTTTCCCTCAGTTAAATGCACAGCCCTTTCATAAAACCTTAAGTATGAGTCTACAATAGCACCCCACAACTCCTTAAAAAGCTTAAACCTCTGTGTCTGGTGCCAGTCCTAAATGGCAGCAACTTTAAACCACTGCTGCTTGACCCATCCTCCCCAAAGCACCTAGCCTAGACACATAGCCTTGGTCAATCCAAAGTAAAATGTGTATGGGATGATCCATTGGGTGGCACCACAGATGGTGCGAAGGACAGCCAAGATGTGATGTATGAGCTCATCCCAATTGCTGGAATAAATGATAATATCATTGATGTAGGCAGTACTATAGGCATTACGGCAGTCTGACTATCAGACACAGGAAGGTTGACGGAGCCTCGTGCAGTCCAAAATCTAGAACATAGTACATTCGGTAGCCACAGGTCCTTGATCGCCTCTGCAACCCTGAGGTCCAGCTTGTGTTATATTAGGATGTAATAGTATATATAAGGAAAACAGCTAGTGATCCTATGGAGTACTATCAGAGCTATCAGTCTTCCCAGATCACATGGTCTCCAGATTTAATTCCACATTAATAAACTGGATGCCTTGTTGAATGATTCAATCAATGAACCGCAGAAAACAGTTCCAGTAGAGGGGCCGAGGGAATTAAAGTTAACAGGACTATCTTCGGCAATCTCATTCTCATACCCTTGGTTTTTTGTTATTGTTATTATTGTATTAGGTCTTACTATGCTTATCCAGGGCTAATTTTTAACACCATTCCCTGGGGTTACTATCTCAAGATTGTTGAAGATTATATTTTACTAGCCATGTGCGCCCAACTACGTTGCGCATGTTAAAGTTGTCTGTGAAGGGCTCCCTGTTTAAATGCGGCTGCCAGTCGTGAACTGGGCCCTTCGTTGCACAGCATTATGATTTTTTATAAGGGAAACAAAATTACAAAAGAAACCCTGGGACATTGACTCGATAGGAACGGCCTACTCGGAATCACTGTCTGAATAGTAATTATGTGGTGGTGGGGGAGCATTTCTGCTTCTGTCCGTTCACAGCCCATCTCGTTTTCACGACGCTATTGTTTCCTTTCACGATGTCTTCTCAACCAATCTCCAATCTCGCAGGTTGCTTTGTGGCAATCCAAAGAGTAAGGCAATATACACAGAGCAATGGTTATAAAAAGGGGACACATAGGTATCCAGGCTCTTTAAAGCATAAATAGGGATCACTTCACTGACATATGAGCAAGGCACGGTACAACTGTGAGACGCGCAGCACTCGCCGGCTACAACGTAACAATAATAATTTCCGAAACGTGCTGTTACGTTGTCATTCATTTTACCCACTGTCTTTCTTTCATTCATATGTTACGTAGGCACGTACCTTTTATCTTCGGCAATCTCATTCTCTAACCAGGTCTCAGGAGCTAACCAGCGTAACACTGTCCACCACCCCTTTCGTTATTCCGGCACATTGTTGACATCCGTAAGTAACAACAACGTACTAAACTGGAAGGTGGTCTACGCATGTGTGGAATTCACGGACAAACAAAGATCAAGATCTAAATGAAGATCGCTTTAGTTAATTTAAAGCACAACAATTTGTTTAGTTTGAATGTCTGTGTTTTGAGGTGTGACTGGAGTACTACAGTCTTCAGTAGTATAAGCCTGGAGGAGATTCTTAATGCAATGCCTATGTTTTAGCTGTCTCTCTACTGCCATCTAGTGCTTCTTCTTCTAATTCATTCGCGGACAAACAAAGATCAAGATCCAAATGAAGATTATATATAGAGATGCTTATACTATTTGGACTGTATTGTCAATAGATATCTCAATTTTAATCCTCATGCGCCGCTGCTGGGGGGCTTGTTTTGTTTTGGACGTGCTCTGTCTCTAGGTATGTCAAAGGACTGGGACTTTGTGAAGTGTGGTCTAGTCTCACATGGGAAGGCAAAATTGGGGATGGGGTGACTAGGAGGGGAGTGAAAGAGAGCAAGCTATCTCTAATCTGTCCTTTTAATCCTTATAATTATAAGTGCCAACGTAACAATAGGCTTCATGGCAATAACTTCTGGGAAAATTGAAAAGTAAGGTCAAAGCTATCTTATTTTCAGTTAAGACTACAAAATGACAACAAAAATTCAGAAGCATTGTCTCCATGACCAGACAGTTAACTTTGTGAGCTGGAATGTTAAAGGCCTGAATCATGAATTAAAGAGAAAAAAGTATTCTCTCATCTAACAGGTCTAAACGCTAAAATAGTATTTTTTACAGGAAGTCCACTTATTAAGCAAGGATCAGTTTCAGTTGGCCAAATATTCCATTCCAGCTTTACAAAGAAAACTAGAAGTGTAAGAATTCTTATACATAGAACAGTCTCATTTGCACTGTGTAATATCTGATCCTGAAGGGAGATATGCGATTGTTATGGGTAATTTATTTAACTGTAAAGTGATTTTGATAAATATTTATGCACTCAATGTTGGTGATAGGGACTTCATCCAAAATGTATTTGCATCCATTCCCAATGTGAACACTCATACAATTATAATGGCTGGGTACTTTAATTGTGTTTTAAATCCAGACCTAGATAGGTCTCCAGACACAGAGGTGATGACATCTAACATTGCAAATACAATTACACAGTTTGTAACTGACCACAACTTATCAGACCCCTGGAGAATTTTAAACCCAAACTCAAGAGCATATTCCTTCTACTCACCAGTGCATCACTGCTTCTCAAGAATTGATTTTTTCTTTGTAGATAACAATTTCTTTTCTACAATTTAATATTGTAAGTATGACACTATTGTTGTCTCCTCTGATCATGGAGCTGAAATCACTATGCCCTACATATTCATCTTACAGATAGTGTCTTAACCCACTTTTATTAGTAGAAGAGAACTATATAGAATTTATATCCAAACAAATCAATTTTTTTAGAGACAAATACATTCTCAGTGGTTACTGCAGGAATACTCTGGGAACCCTGAAGGCTTTCTTAAGAGGACAGATTATCTTTCCAGCAGAAATAAATTGAAAACCAAGAAGATATCAGAGCTAATCAGCGAAATTCCTAGACTAGATCAAGATCATGCCAGGTGTCCAAGAGAGGCACTTCATAGGAATAGGCAGGCTCTGCATTCAGAACTTAACCTCTTAACAACTAAAGAAACTGAACAACTAATTTTTAAATTAAGACATCATTACTATGAAAATGGAGAGAAAGCTAATAAGATCTTAGCTCAACAAATCCACAAGCAAGAAGTTCACAATGCAATCCCAGTAATTACCAATACAAATGGAGACAAAATCATTGACCATAAAAATATAATGCATACATTTAGAGATTACTATAAGTCCTTATATCCTCTGGAGTTTAAATAATACAAGACACACTCTAATGCATTTCTGGATGCATTACAGATACCACAGATACTCTCAGTGCAGAGGAATTGGATAAACCTCTGGCACTATCAGAATTACTAGATGCTATAAAGTCACTTCAGAGTGGGAAAGCAGCAGGCCCTGATGACTACCATGGCGAATTTTATTAAAAATTCTCAACTCAGGCAGCTCCCCTTTTATTAGCATCATTTACAGAAGCTAGAGACAATACAATTCTACCTCAAACGCTTCGCCAAACATTAATTACCATCTTTCCTTAACAAAATAAGGACTTATTACAATGTGCATCATACAGGCCAATTTCACTTCTGAATAATGACATTAAGATATTCTCCAAAGTCCTAACAAGAAGGATGGATTTGATTGCATTTGGTATGGTTGAATGGAACTACCTTTTCACTACATTGGAGAAATTTTGGTTTGGCCCGAACATTTGTGCGCAGATCAAACTACTGTATACCAGTCCAGAAGCTTCAGTTTGTATTAACAAATTAATTCAGACTACTTTAAACTAGAACATGGTACTAGACAAGGATGTCCCTTGTCACCACTTCTTGCAATCGCCATAGAGCCACTGTCAGTTCACTGTCGAAATGCTTATGAGATAAAGGGGATTATCAGAGAAGGACTTGAACAGAAAATGTCACTATATGCAGATGACATGGTACTGTATAAAATGCTCCAAAAATTAAAGGAACACTTTGAAAACACATCAGATTTCAATGGAAAAAAATCATGCTGAATATCTATACTGATATGGACTGGGTAATGTGTTAGGAATGGAAGGATGCCACATCGTTTGATGAAAATGAAAATGATCAACCTACAGAGGGCTGAATTCAAAGACACCCTGAAATTGAAAGTGAAAAAATGATGCAGCAGGCTAGTCAATTTTTCCGAAATTTCATTGCAGCAACTCCAAATCATACTCAGTAGTTTGTATGCCCCCCACGTGCTTTTATGCATGCCCGACAAAGTCCTAATGAGATGATGGATGGTGTCCTGAGAGATCTCTTCCCATATCTGGACCAGGGCATCACTGGAGCTCCTGGACAGTCTGAGGTGCAACCTGGCGGTGTCGAATGGACCGAAACATAATGTCCCAGAGGTGTTCTATTGGATTGAGGTCAGGCGAGTAAGCGTGGGGACTGGCCAGTCAATGGTATCAATTCCTTCATCTTCCAGGAACTGCCTGCATACTCTCGCCACATGAGGCTGGGCATTGTAATGCACCAGGAGGAACCCAGGACCCACTGCATCAGCATAGGGTCTGACAATGGGTCCAAGAATTTCATCCCGATACCTAATGGCAGTCAAGGTGCCATTGTGTAGCCTGTAGAGGTCTGTGCGTCCCTCCATGGATATGCCTCCCTAGACCATCACTGACCCACCACCAAACCGGTCATGCTGTATGATGTTACAGGTAGCATAACATTCTCCACAGCTTCTCCAGACCCTTGCACGTCTGTCACACGTGTTTACCTTTAATTTTCTTGAGCAGTATATATCAGATCCACAAAATACTGTGCCTGCAGTCCTAACAGCACTAACAGAATTTCAAAAGATTTCTGTTCCCAGAATTAATTTCAATAAAAGTGTGCTCTTTCCAGTGAACTCTCAAGCACACAACATTATATTGGACACCTTTCTTTTTATCATCGCAGATCAGTTTAATTACCTAGGGGTAAATATCATGAGTAAGCGTAAAGCTCTTTGTCAAAAAAATTTTGTCGTCTGAATGAAAAAACATAAACAAGACGTGCGTAGATGGTCAACCCTTCATCTCACTTTAGCTGGAAGAATTAACATTGTCAAAATGAATATCCTTCCTAAGCTTCTCTTTCTATTTCAAAACATTCCAATAGAAATCAATAAATCATCTTTTAAGAAATTAGATTCAATCATAAGCTCATTTATTTGGAATTCAAAACATCCACATATCCAAAGACCTAAGGCAGAAGGTGGCATGCTCTACCTAACTTTCAATTTAATTACTGGGCAGCAAATATACAAGTTATAAAAACCTGGATATGGATACAAATAGATGAACCTACACAAGCTTGGTCAACAATAGAAATAAAATCCTGCAGCAATTCCTCGCTTGGTACCTTAATAAATACAAGTCATTGCCAATATACTAACAACCCAATTGTGCCTCACTCACTCAGAATATAGATCCAATGTAGGAAGTATTTTAAGATAGAGAAGCTTTTATGTGTGGCATCTCAGCACGAGAACCACCTTTTTCCACCCTCTCAAATGTATGCAATTTTTAATTTCTGGAAAATATTATGGATTAAGTCAATGAGAGATCTGAACATAGACAACATCTTTGCATCCTATGAACAATTACACTGCAAATTTACATGTTTTGGGCCTGTACCAAATTAACATCATTCTGGACCAAAATCTTTAAATGCCTTTCAGACAGCTTTAGAGTCACAATCCCTCCTAACACATTAATACAGTAGCTGTGTTTGGAGTACTTCCAGATGGACTTAAGTGGAGAAGGACATACAAACTGTAATTGCCTTTACTATACTTTTGGTACATAGACTTATCTTGCTCAACTGGAAGAATCCTAACTCTCCTATTTTAAGTCAGTGGATCTGTACAAAACTTTTTCAAAGTTTCAAAGTTTCAGGATCTAATCAATAACATTTTAGAATAAGCATTTAAATTGAGGAAGCAGATTATCTCTGCTTTTTTTACTCTATTTATCTTTATTCATTTATTAATTTGTATATTTACTTATTTTTTTACTAGTTTAAAGTTTAACTCTGCTGGCCTAGCTCTGTTTCTCGTGGGTGGGGTGTGATTTGTTTCTAACCTATTTTTTTAAAACTTGACTTGTTTGTATGGAATGTTATTTGATATTTATTAAAGTCAATAAAATCCCCAAAAAAAACCCCACTACATATAGCTACAAATATGTATTGCCTAAAATATTTTGCCCACATTAGGATATATCTGACTATATACTTATTTTTAATACATATATTCTATTATTCAATTTTGGGTAATCTGAATGATTCAAAGTGAATAAATGCCAAGCTGAGCACTGTTAATTTAGTGATAGGCATAAAACAAATGTATTGGGTCACTTTAAAGCCAATTTTCAAAGGATACATTCCAGATATCCAATTTTTTAAGAATTGATTTATGGCAGAATGTCCACTGTGCAGTCCCTCATTTGTAAACTTTTAGCAAGTTTTGGGGATGGGTAGAATCGATTTCCCAACTCTCTTTTTGGAAAATGAGTACCCGAACTTAAAAGTTTTCTATAAAAGGATCATTCCTAAGTAGTAATTCATTCTAATGTATTGCAAATCACAAAATATTTTGTTGACTTTATCCAAAATAAAATTTAAACAACAGACTAATAGCAGAAACATGCCACATGAATGGCATATTGCATTAAAAGCAAGAAATGACTCCTATATAAGAAATAAGTTTGAGGCTACTAGCCTACCCCTTATATAGCCCTTCATTTAACTAGAAACTTATAAACCACAACAACAAGGCAACACCAACAACTTTTTCTTTAGAACCTGAATATACATTTTTATAGATATAACCAGCTATTACCTGTCATGTAGTGATATTAATGACAGTAGTATTATCGTAAAGAAAAGGTGTGTGACTAAACTATGAAAAGAAAAAGAACATACTGATGCGGGGGTAGCGTGTATGTTTGTATGTGAGGCATTCAATAAAAGTTTCAGTGCTCAAGATACTTGCCTCCGACTGGACATTTAATGTTATGACATGGTGTTGGAAGTAACTAAATGCGCATGACCTTCCATTAATGGAATAATAATAAAGAAGCGGAAGAAAAAATAGGCATGGCAAAGTTTAACCCATCGCCAAACTTTTCCTTTGACAAGCATACAGAATGGCTGGACTGGAAGCTGGACAGTTCCTAAGCTCAAGAAGGATGACGGAGACGTGCAGGTCAGTTGTTTAATTTACGTGATGGGCAGCGAAGCAAAAAATATTTTCTGGTTCTCGTTTGCATAGGAGAGAGAGAAAAAGGACTTTGGTGTAGTGCTACAAAAGTTTGAGGAGTACCTTTTTCCAAAACGCAATGTAATTCACGAGCGTGCCTGCTTTCATCAGAGAGTGCAGCGGCCTGGAGAGAAGGCTGAGACTTTTATTCAAGCCCTTTACGAAATATCAGAGCACTGTGGCTTCAGTGTGAGTCGGGATGAGAATATTTGAGATCACATAGTGGTGGACATTTTGAATAAAGGGCTCTTTTGCAAATTACAATTAATATCAGACCTCATGTTGGCTCAAACAATACAAACAGTTTGCCAGTCTGAGGAGGTTACGTATCAAGTTAGTTGAAATTGCACACACATATTGGAAAACAGGGAAATGTTCTGGGAGACCAAGACATACTAAAGCGATGCCAGAAACTGAACGGAAAGAAAATAAATGTGGTAAAAGTGGGAAAATACAACACAGAAAGCAGGAAAGGTGAACTGCAATTAAGTCCACTTGTAATAAATATCACAAAATTGGACACCAGGCAAGAGTGTGTCACAGCAAAACAGTGAATGAAGTCACAGAGCATATAGAACATCCTGCATACTTCTTGGGATGTGTGAGTAATGTGGATAGGAGTGAAGAGCAGTGGACAGTGCAGGTTCTCA
Source organism: Polypterus bichir lapradei (assembly GCA_026402145.1). Lineage (NCBI taxonomy): Eukaryota > Metazoa > Chordata > Cladistia > Polypteriformes > Polypteridae > Polypterus > Polypterus bichir. The sequence continues at coordinate 22,392,588 of JANRMT010062837.1, read as the reverse complement.
TTGTTGCCACTCCAGTGAGATTCAAGATTGACACTGGGGCTGATGCTAGTATAATGTGTAAAGAGACTTTCAACATGCTAATTCCAGAAAGAGCTCTGCAGCAGTCCAGCATCTCACTTTATAGCCCTGGAGATCAGTTGGACAGGGCAGGGCAGTTCAAAGTCAGCACAAAGTTTAAAAGCAATCATTACTCCTTCCCAGTCTATGTGGTTCAAGGACACAGTGTGAATAATTTACAAAGCAGGTCCACAGCAGCAGAAATAGGCCTTGTAAAAAGAATTGAGGAGGTCCATAAGATATTTGGTGAGCATGGCACACTAAAATCTGAGCCTGTTAAAATTCAGTTAAAAGATGGGCCACAACCATATACAGTGCACACAGCTTGCAGGGTTCCCTTACCACTGATGTAAAAAGTTAAGGAGGAGCTAAGTAGGATGGAAAACAATGGCATTATTAAGTAAGTAACACCGCCAACTGATTGGTGTGCACCTATGGTGCCAGTCCTAAAGAGAAATAGGGAGGTATGCATTTGTGTGGATTTGAAAAAACTAAATGAAGCAGTCAAGACAGAAAGATTTATTCTTCCCACCCCAGAAGAAATTATTGCAAAACTGAATGAACTGCATCCATGTTTTCTTCATTGGATGCAGTGATTGGGTTTTGGCATATATTCCTGCATCAGGAGTGCAATAAACTGACCACATTGAATACTCCATTTGCCAGATTCTGTTTTCAGAGGTTACTATTTGGAATAACAAGTGCTCCAGAGATTTTTCAAAGTAAAATGACATAGATACTAGAGGGTTTAGAGGGAGTTATTGTTTTCATGGACAACATACTTGTGTTTGGACATACCATAGAGGAGCATGACACATACCTAGAAAAGGTTTTACAGAAGATGAGTCAGCTGGATTGAAGCTGAATAAAGAAAAGTGTGTTCTAAGACAGAAACAATTATGCTTCCTGGATCACCTGATTGATCAGACAGCAAGACCTGATCCAGACAAAGTTGAGGCAATTAAGCAGCCGTCTCCACCAGAGAAACTCCAAGAGCTGAAAAAACTGCTAGGTTTGGTTAATTATTTGGGTAAGTATATCACGACTCTCTCAACAGTGGTGGGGCCACTGCTTGAGCTTCTGAAGAATAACCAAACATGGACATGGGATAAAGCACAGCAAGTAGCATTTGAATGCCTTAAATAGCTGTTAACAAGAGCACCAGTTCTCATTTACTATGATGCAAACAGAGCCACAGCAGTTTCCGCTGATGCAAGCAGCTACAGAACTGGTGGAGTTTTACTTCATCTTTACGGAGAAGAATGGAAGCCAGAATGTAAACCCATTTATTACACTATGGATTCTGAACTTTCTTTTAAACCGTTCACAGACAGTTAAAGTTCAGGACACTTTTTCAATAGTCAATTATTCAAACACAGGAAGTCCGCAGGGGTGTGTCTTATCACCATTACTGTTTACTCTGTACACAAGTGGCTTGAAACAGAACAATGACCACTGCTCCATTATCAAGTATACAGATGACACAATGCTCATAGGATGTATATCTGGGGAGGATGAAAGTCACTATCTAAATCAAGTGGACTGGATGGTAAAGTGGTGCAATAAAAACTCTCTCACTCTGAATGTAAAAAAGACCAAAGAAATGATATTTGATTTTAAGAGATAGAAATCTGTATGTTCACCTCTACAGGTGAGGGGACGCTGGCGCACGCAAGTTTCTGCCGCTCCTCCCTGTTAACATCACTTTTCGCAAAATTCACCTTAATTCTACACTTTCTCATGCTTGTTTTATTTCTTTCATTGTACGTATAGTTCGTGGATTCAGCCGCCTTGAATTGCATGGATTTGGCTTAATATTTACAGATTTTATGGACTCTACTTTGACTGGGAACAGCTGAGTCTGTGGATCGCGGGACGAGACCTACGAACATTTCTTTGTACCTGGCGATCTAGGACCTTGGGATGATCTGTCTCCGTGATTATATTCGCTATGCTGATCTGCTCCCGATTCATTTTACAGTATTCTACGACTGGGATCTGATCTAATGCTCATACTAACCTGGCTTATGGCTCCGGGGTGATCACACATGAAATTACCAAGCGTTACTGTTTGTGGCTGTGTATTGGAACCTCCAGATCCTGCTACCTCCTCCTGCTATACTTTCTGCTGCTTCGCTATCGCCGTTCATCTCATCCACGCTACCACACCCACCTGTTCTAATGGTTCCGCTATGCTGTGCTGCTTCTCCACTGCTTTTCAGATAAGTATTGCCAAGTATCATGCTAAAATACTCTCATGACAAACTCCTTCATATTAAACAGTTTGTCCAGAGCAAATGGTCTGAATGGAACATCCTTAAAGACGGCGGTATTTTGCAGCGCCCGAAATATATTAATCGCGGGTCAGGTCGCCGCCACCGCCGGGCTGCGAATGAAAAGACAACCGGCAGCATTTGCTCAGGAATAAGCCTTCCTTCTCATGGCCCTGAAAATACAAGTGTCAGTGTGCCAAATTTACATTGTGTGGAAATAAACCCTGATCACAGCTCTGTGCAAAAAGATGCCTCATTAACTAATATTGCACTGTTTAACTCGAGATCCCTTAATGGCAAAGCATTGGTGCTGTCAGAACTCATCACTGACACCAAACTTGATATATTGTGTTTAACGGAGACTTGGCAAAAACCAAACGAATTGACATCTCTCATGGAGGTGACTCCACCTGGTTTCACTTTCCTTACAGAACCTCACAGCTCTAGACAAGGAGGTGGGCTAGCAGTAATTATCAGAGCAGACTTAAATATCAAACGAATCCCAATTGACTGTCCACTGTCTTTTGAGTGCCTGGCTCTTAAACTAATAACAGAATCAGGTCCTGTCTCACTCATTGTTCTTTATCGTCCCCCAAAATAAAATGCATCCTTCTTATCTGATCTGATTGAACTTTTAACCCACCTAAGCTCTTATTCTCAGAGAATTATCCTTCTCGGTGATTTCAACATCCATATTGACATTACTACATCTAAACTGAGAAATGAATTCCTATCCTTACTGGACTGTTTTGACTTGACACAACATGTTGATATTCCCACCCACTCTGGTGGCCATATATTGGATCTGATCTGCACTTCTGGACTAACTGTTGCCAATATTTACAGCACTGACTTGGGACTCTCTGACCATAAAGCAGTATTTTTCACTGTCTCACTGCCTTTACCTCCTATTACCTGTAAACGACAAATTTCTTACAGAAACCTTAAAAATATCTGTCCCTCTATCCTTTCTGGATCCATTTCTGATCTTTTACTGTCTGCACCTATTCTGTCAACACTAGATAGTCTTGTAGACCACTATAACTCAGCCCTTCATTCAGCATTAGATAAAACAGCTCCTTTAAAACATAAGAAGGTTTCCTTTAAATGTTCAGCTCCTTGGTATAACTTAGAATTGCGATCTATGAAAGCAGCTGGCCGACGCCTCGAGAGAATGTCACGTAAGACTGGCATCACCGTGCACATCCAGGTTTTCTCTAACCACCAAAGAGCTTACAGAGAAGCACTAACTGCTGCTAAGAACACTCACTATGGCAGAATAATAGAAAGTGGCCACAATAACCCAAGGGTTTTGTTTTCTGTAGTTAATAAACTACTCGAACCTGCATCTGGCCCAACTACCTCTTCTACTGAAGTCTGTGAGGATTTCCTCGACTTTTTCCGTAACAAAATTAAAGATCTAAATAATTCAACTAACATAAATACATCATCTGTTTATATCTTTCCCTGTTTTCCCACCCCATCCAGCTCCTTCTCTAAGTTCTCCCCAGTCACATCTGCTTTTGTTAATGACCTGCTTTATAAGATGAGACCGACTACTTGTGTACTGGACCCCATCCCAGGCACACTACTTAAATCCTGCCTTCATGCCATAATCCGGACTGCTTCAACAATAATAAACTCATCCCTTAACACTGGCTCTGTGCCGCTCACTTTTAAAATCGCTTCTGTAACCCCAATGTTAAAAAAGTCTGGTCTTGATGCTGACAATCTTAACAATTTCCGGCCTATTTCCCACTTACCTTTCCTGTCAAAAGCTCTTGAGCGTGTTGTAGCTTCCCAGCTCACCAATTATTTAACGTCTAATAATTTAATGGAACCCTTTCAGTCTGGTTTCAGGGTGCAGCACAGCTGTGAAACTGATCTGCTACGGGTAACCAATGATTTGCTAATGGCAGCAGACTCTGGACAAACTAGCATATTAATTCTATTAGACCTCAGTGCAGCATTTGACACTGTCAGACATGACATTCTACTGTCTAGAATGGAGAACATGATGGGTATCTCTGGCACTGCCCTCCAGTGGTTCAAGTCCTATCTGACTGATAGGCAAGAGTTTGTTAGTCTTGGCAACAGCAGATCCAGCTTGGCGCCAGTCACACAAGGAGTTCCTCAGGGCTCTGTCCTCAGCCCCCTCCTCTTCTGTATTTATATGCTTCCCCTTGGCCATATTATTCATAGCTATGGACTGGGCTATCATTTTTATGCAGATAATACTCAACTCTACTTCAATGTTAAAAGTGGAACTTCATCAGAGCTTTCTCAGCTCACAACCTGCCTTATTGAAATTAAAACCTGGATGGAGCAGAACTTTTTAAAATTAAACTGCAACAAAACTGAACTCCTGCAAATTGGGACTAAAATGCAACTTAATAAAATGAGCTCCTTCCCAGTCCATCTTGGCGGTGATCTCATCACACCTGCCTCTACTGCAAAGAATCTTGGTGTCATTTTTGATTCCTCCCTTTCTTACTCCGCCCACATAAATCACATTAAGAAACGTTCTTATTTTCTCCTCCATAACATATCCCGTGTTCGCTCCTTCCTCTCCTTTTCTAATGCTGAGAAACTTGTTCATGCTTTTATCACATCCTGCATCGATTATTGTAACTCGCTGTTGGCAGGTGCCCCTTCTAATCTTATATCACAGCTCCAGCTTATTCAAAACTCGGCTGCAAGAGTCCTTACTCGAACCAGCAACAGCGAGCACATCACACCCATCCTGCTCCGTCTTCACTGGCTCCCTGTGTCTTACAGAATCGAATATAAAATCCTACTAATAACCTACAAAGCCTTAAATAACCTCGCACCAAACTACATCAGTGACTTTCTCCATTACTATGTGCCTGCCCGCTCACTAAGGTCCTCTGATTCTGGTAATCTTGTTGTGCCCCACACTAATCTACACTCCATGGGTGACAGGGCCTTCAGCTGTATAGCGCCCAGACTCTGGAATGACCTACCGAAATTAATCAGGTCAGCCGACTCCATGAATTCTTTTAAAAAACAACTCAAAACTCATCTGTTCAGGAAGGCTTTTTAGCTCTACTTGACTTTATTACCCTTCTCTCAGTTTACCTCTCTGTGAAGATGCTCATGTAACCTGTATGTGTGTGTGCTAGACCATCAATTCTGTTGTCTGTTAGGCTTTCTCTGAATTTACTGTCTTAATCTTCCTTATTTATTTATTTGGTTTGTACTATGCTATATACTGTATACCCTGCCGTTCTTTTTTATATTCTGTAAGTGCCTTGAGCATGGGAAATGCGCTATATAAATAAAATGTATTATTATTATTATTATTATTATTGTAGTTCTGGGAGAGAAGGTAGAAATAGTGACTGAATATAAATACAGTACTTAGGAACTTACCTAGATAACAATCTTAACTGGAATACAATTACTGTACAAAAAAATTATTCTCTAAATGCAACCAGCGCTTATTTCTCCTCCATAAACTAAAACTATTTAAAGTAGCCAAGGACCTCATGTTGTCCTTTTAGCACAGTCTGATCCAGTCTGAGATCACTTTCAGTTTCATTGCCTGGTTTAATAGTCTGACAAACCAAAACTCAAAAAAGCTCCAGCAGATTACGAAGTATGCGGCTAAAGTTATTGGGGCTGATGTAGATGATTTGACTAGTGTGTGTCAGAGGGCAATGTTAAAAAAACTGGAAATCATCTCAACTGATGACAGTTATCCACTACATGTAGAACTAAAGTTCAATAAATCAGGAAGGATAGTCCTGAAAACCCACACAAATCGCTCCACAAACTCCTTTCTTCCTAGTGCCATACGACTTTTCAGTAAGAAATATCGGAGATAATGATTAAGGTTTTTGATATATATCCTGTAACCTTTTTTTTTTTTTTTGGTGTAAATATGTATTATCTAACTGCTTTACCTTAACCTTTCTTGTTTCTATTTGTCTGTTTTATCTCATTCTGTCTGTTATTAGATACAACTGAGAAGGCAAATTTCATGTTTTCTTGTGTAAACATGACTAAATTAAGAAACCTTAAACCTTAAAACCTTAAGCCTTAAGTGGCATGTTATTCCAGGCATCTCACAGAAGCAGAAAGACACTATACACAAATAGAAAAGAAATGTCTAGCATGTATCTGGGCCCGTGAAAAATTTGAAAAGTACCTACCGTAGATCCCGGAATACAAGCCGACTCGGTATATTAGCCGACCCCCTTCTCTACCTACTAAATTACATGTATTTGCCGATGACCGGTATTTAAGCCGACCCCCTTCTCCAAGCAAAATTTTCTACATTTCCTGAAAAGTGTCTTTCAGGTTTATTTATCATGTTTATCGGCGAGAATTTGAGACTGCCGGCATTTTTGATGGAAACCAGGAAGTGATTGCGGAGAAGTTTGGTAAAATGAAGCCTTTGTGTTGAAACTATATACGCAAATACGGTACATCGGCGGGTGGATTTCCGGAGACTCGTTATAAATTTGACTAACTTAAATACGCAATACAGTGGACCCTTGACTTAAGAACTTAATTTGTTCGCGAAGGCTAACCCATAATTCGTTCCGAACCTCCCACTGCAACACTTACTTAACCTTTTCATAATAAAAAAGGGTTGTATAATGTGCATAATTTACCAAAACACCAATAATTTTTCTAATGTACTAACCAAAAACTTATAAAAAGTGCCTAGCCTACCAGAAGTAGGCTAGATTAAGCTAGGAGCATGGTGGCGCACAGCGGCTCAGGGCTCTCCTTTTCAGTGCACTTTTTTGTTGTTTTTGTACTTTTTTTTTTTTTCCTTGTTTGTGCACGATCGGTTCGGCGAACATCCGCTACACCCATCAGAACCTTATAGACATCGGTGTCCAGAGCCAGAAATCTGTTTCGAGTGTTTTTCATCACACTCACAACATCCCAGACAACATAGCGAGACCAGCGGGCTCTCCGTGGATTGTTGTCGGGTCTAGGAGACGACGCAGACGGAGGAGGGAAAGAAAGCAGAAGCAGGGCCACAAATCCGGCGTTATGCTAAGGCTAAAAAAACAACCATACAAGCCTTATACAGAACTTTTTTTCTGCACTGAAGGAGCTGCTTTTAATCTCATTGTAGATGTGTATAGTGACAATAAAAGGCATTATATTCTATTCTAGAAACAACAATTTCATACTGTACTCACCATTTAATTTGACATCTTTGGGCTGCAGGGAGGAGGAGGAAAATGCAAATCTTTTCTTTGTAAAATTGTGGAGATGGTGGATTTCGACATGCTGTACATATTAGCGAGACTGGTCACACGAACAGCACTCTCATATTTCCACACAATTTCAATCTTCGTTTCAATTGTGATCGCTTTCTTTACCTTCTCTTTCTTCCTTAGCAATTATGTGTCTTGCTTGCATGGTCTTAGTGAATTATATATATAGGTAAATCACTGCAATGACCGAAATTACATCCACAAACACATGTATCTGGGCTCCAACTGACGCTACTAACGCTCTCGGTTGTTTGTTTACAATCGCGCAAGCGGATACACATGACTGCATTCAGGTCGTAACGCAAGATGTTCGCCGTAAATCAAAAGAAAAATTTTTATTTTAAACTTCCCGATAATTTATTATACATTTTATTAATAAAATCAACAACTAAAACACTTTTTTGAATAAATTATTTATTTAATTTAAAGTACCGGCATGCAAAGTTACTTCTTCATCTGAAAGATGGCTCTATGGTTTCGTCATTATTTACTTCCGTATTGATCGGCAAAACCGGCATTGCGCTGGAAATCTTGAATCTGAAACTATGCTCGTTGTATAAACCGACCCCCAAACTCCAAGTCAAAAATCTAGGACGAAATTCTCGGCTTATATTCCGGGATCTACGGTATATGGATTGGAAGATTTCAAGCTGGTGACTGATCACAAACCTTTAGTGCCTCTCATCAACAGCAAAGACTTGAACAAAGTTCCACCACGTTGCTAGAGACTTCTTATGCGGCTCATGAGGTTTAAGCCAACGGCAGAACATGCGCCAGGGAAAACTCTCATTGTGGCAGACACACTATCACAGAGTCCTAAATGCTGCTCTGACAAAGAAACTGAGACACAAGAGGTTTTGGAGTGCTTTATAGCAGTGGCTATGAAGGGAATACCGGTATCTCCTCTGATGAAGGAATGCATTCAAGCAAAAACGGCAAAAGATGAGATATTACAGGCAGTGATTAAGTTAATCAGATCTGAGTGGCCAAAGTACATGAGTAATACCCCAGTAATAGTTAGGGAATTCTTCCCATTGAGAGAAGAGTTGTCAGTGTTCAATGGCATAGTCACTAGGAGAAGCAGAATAGTTGTACCCCAGGTTATGAGAGCAGACATTTTGGAGAGGATACAAGACGGGCATCAAGGCCTAATTAAATGCAGGGAAAGGGTGAATGCCTTGGTATGATGGCCAGGCATATCATCAGACATCCACAACAAAGTTATGTCAGTCGTGTTGTGAACAGAAAAGAGAGCCTTTAATATCCACACCACTACCTGACTGGCCATGGAAGAAAATTGTTATAGACCTCTGTGAACATAATAAAAACAATGATTTAGTTATATCAGACTACTATTCAAGATTTATTGAGATTCTAAATGTTTCCTCAAGCACCAGCAAACAAGTTATACTAAAGCTGAAAGCAATTTTTGCTAGGTTTGGAATCCCAGAAGAAGTTGTGAGTGACAATAGTCCACAGTTTTTCTGTGCTGAGTTTAAGGAACTGGCCAGACAGTGGGACTTCAGGCATGCTACATCAAGTCCTCACAATCCACAAGGTAATGGTCAAGCAGAGAGGGCAATACAAACTGCAAAGAGGATTCTTAAGCAAGACGGCCTTTTACTCGCCCTTATGTGCTATATATAGGTCAACACCATGTGTCACTTCCAGTCCAGCTCAGTTACTTACAGGAAGAAGGATTAGAACAGTTCTACCCACCTTAGAGAAAAATCTTCAACCCAAATGGCCAAATCAAAACAACATTAGGCTAAAGGATTCAGCTGAGAAGTCAAAACAAGCCTATTACTACAACAGGCATCATGGTGTAAGGCACCTTCCAGACCTACATCCAGGTGACACAGTCCTCACCAAACTGGACCATGAGAAGTCTTGGGCTAGTCCTGGAGTTGTTGCGCGTGGAAGTGTGACACCCAGGTCATATATCATTGAAACTGATAATGGAGAAACACAAAGAAGAGACTGGCATCACCTCCAAGCAATGCCCAAAACCAATTCAGCTGATGAATTTCCACATACATTAGAAAGCACTCTGAGCTCTTGGGATGGACCACAATCGGACAATACAGCTCCAACTGAGTCTGCTCCATCTACTCAAAGTGTCAGTAAAGATTAGACAATTATGAGGTCTGCTAGAATCAGCAAACCTGTGGTCAGACTAAATTTGTAAAAGAACAGAAAAAAAAAGAAGAAACAAATGGACTGTTGCAAGTTTGATGATTTTGAAAAAAAATGTTATTCCTTGTTTAACAAATGTGTAATGTTATTAATATGCCAATAGTTTTTCTCCTGGGAAGGTAAAAGTTACATTAATAGTAACTGAAATAGGAAAATAGAGGAAGCGTATACAGTACTAGCCTGTGGAATCCTTTTTGAGAGTCATTGAAAGTAGAAATTATGCCTACTGTTTATTTTGAAATGTCGTGTAGTGATATTTACGACAGTAGCATTATCGTAAATAAAAAGGGTGTGGCTTAGCTACTAAAGGAAAAAGGATGTACTTATGTCGGGGTAGCATGTATGTTTGTATGTGCGGCATTCAATAAAAGTTCCAGTGTTCAAGATACTTACCTCCGACTGGACATTCAATGTTATGACCAAGCCCAGTCTGAAAATTTATACAAAGTGGAAATGAGCAATGTGAAAAGTGACATCCTTTACATCCTTTACACCTCTGTGCTGGTCAGTGCAATTTGCTATGCTGTGGAGTACTGGGCTGGTAACATCACTTCAGTTATGAGACATACTTTTGACCTCCAAGAGGTAGTAGCGAAGGAGGGAATGAAGACAAAAATGATGGCGATTATGAACAATGCTTCACATCTTCTTTATGACACACTATCATTAAGTATACAAGTGTGTCAAGAAACGCTACTAGGGCTCCTTTATACCTACAGCAATATGCCTTTATAATACTTCACTGTAAGTGCTATTTTTATCTTTAGCTAATTCAGAAGTGTTTCTGTCTTTTTTGTATGTCTAGTGTATCTTATTTAATATGTAACATACAGGGAGCACGGACCGGAGGAAGGACTATCTTGGGCCTGAGAAAAAATTGAATCATGCACTGGCAGATTGCGAATCACTCTGAATTAGAAAAGCAGAATATTAGAATATTACAAAAATTCAGAACAAGAACAAGACGTTCAGCCCAACCAACTAATCCATTCTATTCACCCAGATTGTTCAAAATACAAATATCAAGTTGATATTTGTAAGCCCATAAAGTTTTAATCACCACAACGCTACGTTATTATTTATTTCATGTACAGTATCTATGATTCTTTGTGCGAAGAAAAACTTCCTAACATTTGCACAGTTTTACCTTAACAAGATTCCAATCGTGGTTCTATTGCAGAATTAACAACTGTAATCTACTGTACTAAATCCTTACATAATTTCAAACACTTCAATCATGTCCTATCTGTATCTTCATTAACTTAAACTGAAAAATCTGAACTCCTTTAATCTCTCCTCATTGCTCATACCTCTTTCCCGAAATCAATCTAGTCACTGTTTTTTGGTCTTTCTCTTGCATTGCTATATGTTTTTTGCAGCATGGAGACCAAAACTGAACACAGTGCTCCAGGTGAGTCCTCACTAGTACATTATATAAATTAAGGATAATCTCTCTTGATTTATAGTCCACACATTGTGATATATAACCTAACATCCTATTAGTTTTCTTGATGGCTACTATACACTGTCTAAATGAAGTTAGTGAAGAATCCACAAGGACTACTTTCAAATTTCAGACCTCCAATTGTGTATTCAAATCTGACATGTTTACTTAATACGTGTAGTACTTTACATTTACTTACATTAAATTTCATGTGTCACAAATCTGCCAAAGCCTGTATGCTATTCAAATCCTTCTGTAACAATTTACCTGATTCTACATTATCTGGCTTTCCTAATTTTGCATCATCACCTAATTCATAAAAAGTTCTGTTCACCAATTCCCTTTACTTCCTGTGTTTGAGAATACATTTTATACCCACCTAGAGCCCTGAATTTCCACTTCCTTCACTGAACGTAAGGTGTCCATGGCAATGTGGGGTTGTTTAAAATAAAAACAGTGCACCTCATACTCTTTGTGGGTATGCACGGCTGTGAAGCTGGATGACCAAGGTGTGTTCAGTGTGGACAGATTTTCCAGGTTCACCATTTTCTAACCCATTTCAGCTATTTTGAAAATGCAGTCACATGGAAAAACTAAGAGTTTGTGAGTTGCGGGTTTCTGGGCTACTTTCAAAGTGATCCATGGCTGTGGACTGTGACAGAAAAAATTGTGTTAGGTTGTGCTATGGATGTATGTGGCTCATAGTGCTGAACAGGTAGATAAAGAGAGAGAGAAAGCTGACAACCAAAGTTAGAGACAGACGTAGGAAAGAATGCATCAGTCCACGTGACATCATTTGTAGCACACATCTTGACCTGAGTCATAAGTGTCCTTTTCTACACTTTTTTCAATTTGACTTAAGATAGTATTTGTTGGCTGTAACATTTCACACACACAAAAAAGAGTTAAAAGGCAGACAATAGCCAAGTTTCCATCCAGTTTTTTGCGCCGTTTTGTTATCGACAAACAGAATATACGTTAAAAAAATGTGCGAAATTTGCTCTCTTCAGCCTGTTTCCATCCAACTGGCTTTTTATCGATAAAATGGTGTGCGTGATGACGTCATCCCCCCCCAAAACGAACTGTCGCATAAGTTTTGTTGTATCGTGAAAAAAATCTGCCCTTGAGCCGTTTCCATACATAATTTTGTGTATGTCGCAAATTATCTACCTTTTGTTTTCCACGTTACACCCCCTCCACTAAACAAAGAAATAAAGAAATGGAGAGATTATTTAGACAGTTTTTTGAAATTTGCCAGCTTACTGTTATTTCAGTTACACAAATAATTGGAATTGTACATAATATCCGAAGATGACAGCAGAATGAAGCAGTTGCTTGTCTGATAGTCCTAGAGCTCGAAGAAAGTACCCCAGTGTGACGGAACCCACGGGTATGCGAGAGACGACGGAATAAGACCTTCTGGGAGGAGGTGGTGGAGAGACACTTCACAGAAAATCTCTGGCTGCAACATTTTAGAATGACACGGCCGACTTTTGAGATGTTGTGTGGATTCATCAGTCCTGATGTTGCGCCTATCACAGGTTGCCACAGACCACCTGTTCCAACCCAAAAGCAGATTGCCATCGCCCTTTACAAGCTGGCAACCTGCGCTGAGTATAGAGTAGTTGGAGAAACTTTTGGGGTTAGTAAAACTACCGTCCTTCGATGTGTATATGCTGTGTGCACCGCTATTAAAGAAAAATGAATGCGCCGTTATATCAGACTTCCGACTGTAGCGGAGGCCAATGAAATTGCATACCGCAATTCCTTGGTGCATCTTGTGCCATAGATTTACGGTGCGCTGGATGGCACGCATGTGCCTATTCTTCCCCCGACGGAAGGCTACCGCGATTACATTAATCGCAAAGGGTGGCCATCTATTGTTCTCCAGGCCCTTGTTGATGACAGGTGCATGATACGAGACATTTGCGTTGGCACTCCTGGAAGTGCCCATGATGCAGCTGTGTTTGCAGCATCGGATCTGTACAGGTGAGCCCACCTTTCAACGTCCCTTCTCAGTGCGATAACAACTGAATTAGTACTGTAACCTGCTTCCCTTAAGGTTTTTAATTAAAACTGAAATTTGAATTAATACAAAATAACGACGTTTAATCAAAAAAAACTAAAGTTAATATTAACGAGAGAATTTCTCATATATGCCAAAACATCTGCCATTTAATAATAAGAAAAACATGTTTAGATAATGAAGCACACGGTTTATTAAATATTTTGACTGGCACAGTAAATTACCTTTGCGGTTTTTGTATTATTTAGACATCCTGAGAGACACCCCCAGGCTACAGTTGATGTGGAGGGAGTTCAGGTACCCCTTTTAGTAGCAGGAGACCCAGCCTATCCGCTACTGCATTGGCTTATCACGAGAAATAATGAGTCTCTTCATCAGACCATGCGAACCGCTCCGCTATTCTCGTTTTGATTGCACGTGATGAAAATGTATCATGTGACACATTTATTTGCGTTAAAGCCCTTTTTTTCCGACAAAAAGTGTTTCCAATGTAGTTTTTGCGACATCTGAAGTATCGATATGGAATTTATGCGCTAAAGTTAAACGGAAAAATATTATGTCGACATGTACAACATTTTATCGATAATTAGCATTTCCATCAGCTTAAATTTGAAGCGCTAAATATTTTTTCGCAAAAACTCCTTGGATGGAAACCTGGTTACAGACAAAAGAGACAGAGAAAGAGACATAAAAGAATGGAAGGTAAAACCACAAAAGTTAGAAGGTAAATAAGTGAACTTAGCTAGCTTTACATTAATTACCAGTAGGCTTGCCTAACTGGCAGTGTCAGGTAAATGGAGAAAATACAAGAAAAAGTACTGCAAGGACTGGGAGGACGCATCGCAATGAGCTTGTTACCCATGCTGCAATAGAAAAGCACAAAAAGAATGCTATATCATTCTCAAATGCCAGAGCTCTATTTGACACAGACGCTTCATTTACTAGAATGAATGTTGCTATGACAGAATTGCAGCTTTCTGCTCATATATCCTATAATTCAAGCATCTTGACTATTGATTACTTGTGATGTGTAGTCGAAGAAATTTCCAAGAAAGGGATATGTTTACACAGAACAAAATACACAAAGCTATCAATTCATTGATAGGGTCTGTGGCACATGAACATCTTCTAGAGGATATATACAGTGGTCACAATTCTTTTGTTATTTAAGACAGCAATGATGTGGCAACCAAAAAGCAGCTGTGTGTAGTCATCAGATACTCCAACAAGAAACACTCATGAGTTATTAGCACTTTTCCTGAATTGATATACGAGTACTTTGCAACTGGGGATTCACTGATCATATCTAATGCATTATTCAAATTCCTGAATGAGAACAATATCAGTACAGAATTGGACTGGTCTTGCAACTAATGGCTGCAATACAAAGTGTAGACCACATAATTCATTGCTACAGAAATATTGGATGCAAAATCCTCCATATTTCAAGTGTGTACACCATTCCCTTGGGTCATGCATATATAAAGCAGAGAATGTTAGATTAGGTTATACTTTATTTATCTTCAAAGGGAAATAAAAATTTTACAGAAGGTCCAAAAATAAATAAATAAATATGATAAAAACAAACAACAACCTCCCTAAACACACATAAAAACGTCTAGCTTGGATCTGTGAGCCAGATTACCCATCAAGTCTTTTTTTTCTCTCTTATTCTGCTTCTAGTTAAATAGCCATCTCACATTGGGTGGGGTGGGTGAGCGCCAGTGGAAGAATGTTTTGTGTTTATTATTATATAGCCCAAAATCAGTTATTATTGTTTGATAGATGGATAGATAGATAGATAGATACTTTATTAATCCCAAGGGGAAATTCACATAATCCAGCAGCAGTATACTGATACAAAGAAACAATATTAAATTAAATAGTAATAAAAATGAAAAAATGAAAAAAAAAAAAAAAATGTTAGCATTTACTCCCCTGGGTGGAATTGAAGAGTCGCATAGTGTGGCGGAGGAATGATCTCCTCAGTCTGTCAGTGGAGCAGGACAGTGACAAAAGTCTGTCACTAAAGCTACTCCTCTGCCTGGAGATGACACTGTTCAGTGGATGCAGTGGATTATTCATGATTGACAGGAGTTTGCTTAATGCCCGTCGCTCTGCCACAGGTGTTAAACTGTCCAACTTTACTCCTACAATAGAGCCTGTCTTCTTAACAAGTTTGTCCAGGCGTGAGGCGTCTTTCATCTTTATACTGCCACCCCAGCACACCACCGCGTAGAAGAGGGCACTCGCCACAACCGTCTGGTAGAACATCAGCAGCATCTTACTGCAGATGTTGAAGGATGCCAACCTTCTCAGAAAGTATAGTCTGCTCTGACCTTTCTTACATAGAGCAACAGTATTGGCAGTCCAGTCCAATTTGTCATCCAGCTGCACTCCCAGATATTTATAGGTCTGCACCCTCTGCACACAGTCACCTCTGATGATCACAGGGTCCATGAGGGGCCTGGGCCTCCTAAAATCCACCACCAGCTCCTTGGTTTTGCTGGTGTTAAGATGTAAGTGGTTTGAGTCGCACCATTTAACAAAGTCTTTGATTAGCTTCCTGTACTCCTCCTCCTGCCCACTCCTGATGCAGCCCACAATAGCAGTGTCATCAGCGAACTTTTGCACGTGACAGGACTCTGAGTCATATTAGAAGTCTGAAGTATATAGATTGAACAGGACCGGAGAAAGTACAGTCCCCTGCGGCGCCCCTGTATTGCTGAACACAATGTCAGACATGCAGTTCCCAAGACGCACATATTGAGGTCTGTCTGTAAGATAGTCCACAATCCATGCCAAAAGGTGTGAGTCTACTCCCATCTCAGTCAGCTTGTCTCTAAGGAGCAGAGGTTGGATGGTGTTGAAGGCGCTAGAGAAGTCCAAAAACATAATTCTTACAGCACCACTGCCTCTGTCCAGGTGGGAGAGGGATCGGTGTAGCATATAGATGATGGCATCCTCTGCTCCCACCTTCTCCTGGTATGCGAACTGCAGAGGGTCGAGGGCGTGGCGGACCTGTGGCCTCAGGTGGTGAAGCAGCAGCCGCTCCATGGTCTTCATCAGATGTGACGTCAGAGCAACAGGCCGGAAGTCATTCAGCTCACTAGGACGTGATACCTTTGGGACAGGGGTGATACAAGATGTTTTCCAAAGCCTTGGGACTCTCCCCTGTTCCAGGCTCAGGTTGAAGATGCGCTGTAGAGGACTCCCCAGTTCCAACGCACAGGCCTTCAGCAGTCGTGGCGATACTCCATCTGGACCCGCTGCTTTGCTGGCACGAAGTCTTTTCAGCTCTCTGCTCACATGGGCTGCTGTAATTGTGGGTAGGGATGTCTCACCTATGCTGGTATCAGCAGAAGGATGGTTGGAGGATGCAGTACTCGGAGGTGAGAGTGGATTAGGGTGATCAAACCTATTAAAGAAGTTGTTCATTTGGTTTGCTCTCTCCACGTCTGTCTCGATGGCGGCACCCCGCTTCGAGCTGCAGCCAGTGATAATCTTCATCCCGTCCCACACTTCCTTCATGCTGTTGTTCTGCAACTTCTGCTCCAGCTTTCTCCTGTACTGCTCTTTCGCCGCCCTGAGTTGGACTCGGAGTTCCTTCTGCACGCGCTTGAGCTCATGCTGATCACCACCTTTAAAAGCCCTTTTCTTCTGGTTGAAAAGGCCCTTGATGTCACTTGTAACCCATGGCTTGTTGTTAGCATAGCAGCGTACTGTTCTTACTGGAACTACAATGTCCATACAGAAGTTGATGTAATCAGTTGTGCATTCAACAGCCTCTTCAATGTTCTCACTATGTGACCCCAGCAATATATGCCAGTCTGTAGTTCCAAAGCAGTCTCTTAGAGCCTGCTCTGCCTCAGGGGACCACTTCCTGAATGAGCGTGTGGTTGTAGGTAGCGCCCTCACTCTTGGTTTGTATTGAGGCTGAAGCAGAACCAGGTTATGATCTGCTTTCCCAAGCGCAGGCAGTGGGGTGGCGCTGTATGCGTCTTTAACGTTTGCATACAGTAGGTCAATAGTCCTGTTTCCCCTGGTGTTACAATCCACATACTGGGAGAAGGCAGGTAATATTTTGTCCAGCGTTACATGGTTAAAGTCTCCAGCAATTAGCACAAGTGCCTCAGGGTGCTGCGTTTGTAACTTAGCAACTGCGGAATGGATGATGTCACTCGCTATCTCCGCGTTCGCTTGAGGGGGGATGTAAACAATAACAACAATCACGTGTCCAAACTCTCTGGGCAAGTAATAGGGACGCAGACCTACGGCCAACAGTTCGATGTTCCTGCAGCAAGTGGAGATTTTAACGTTTACATGTCTTGAGTTGCACCACTTTGTATTGACATAGAGAGCGAGTCCTCCTCCTTTCTTCTTCCCGCAGGTATTTGCGTCTCTGTCCGCTCTAACTGTGCTAAACCCGGGTAGCTCCACATTAGCATCTGGGATGGTAGTTGTTAGCCACGTTTCACTAAAACACAGCATGCTGCATTCTCTGTAGGTTCTGACATTTTTCACCAGCACAGCCAGTTCGTCGATCTTATTTGGTAGTGAGTTGTTTTGTTTTGCTGAATTCCTTTTTCATTTTATCAATAAAAATTTGATCACAAAAAAAGCATGAATTTTATCGTTCAGCATTTTCAGTATTCAGGTATTTGGGTACTAACAACATATAGCTGTGTGAATCTGAACAGACTAAGAAGGACTTCAAAACTCTGTTTAATAAATTGCAACTTTCAGCTAAAGGACTGCCTGTTCTAAATCGTGGCATTGAGACATTTAACCGACTTTGCATACTGAACGACTGACTTATGAATTGGTACTGTTGTACGAACATTTACTTTATTGATAATTTACAAAATTTATTGAGAATTTACAAAATTTATTTTTTAAATTTAAATTTTTTTTTAAAATTCTTTTTCACTGTAGAGATCTTTTACCAGGTGATTTATTAATTATCATACAGTGTCAAATTTTATAATTAATCCCACTCCATGTTATTATCAAACGAAATGTCCGTAAAATGGAACATAGGTGGCGTCAGACTGTAATGGAAGTTTTTAAAAATAACTGGAAAGAAAATCTTTATATCTATAAATGTGAGTCTTCCCTGGCTAGAGCAGAATATCTCTTAATTAAGGATAATAAAAATAATCCAAGATTCCCTTTTGTCAGAATTGCTAAACTAACTTCTTCTTAGCCAGCTTTTAGATAATTTTTCTGTCTTTAGCAGTAATGATTTTTTAGCTTTTTTTAACCCCAAGATAGACAAAATTTGTGCTGCTATGCAAAATAGGTTAAATGTTTGCACAACCCCGCTCTCCCTCTCTGAGCCTGCTAGGTTAGATGAGCAGAAATTAATAACCTTTACTAACATTTACGACTCAGAGGAAGTGTCTTTAATTAACTCTCTTAGCCTTGGTCAGGCACCTGGATAGTTTGAAATTGCAGCAGTTAAGCCACTCATTAAACATTATAACCTTGGCCAGTGTTATTTATCTAATTATAAGCCTACTTCTAATTTGCCATTTTTTCCAAAAAATTAGAAGAAGAAACTGTACACAAAATGAATGTGTTTTTGCATATAAATATTGCATTTGCTATTTTGTAGTCTGGTGTTAGGTCATATGATAGCTCTGAGACAAATTTAGACAAGGTGGCAAATGACTTAGTTAATGATGCTTCTCCGTTAGTTGTCTTAGATTTAAGTGCATACTTTGACATTGTTGATCATAATATTATGCTAAACAGAATGGAGTGTGTAGTAGGCATTGGTGTTTAGGCTCTTGATTGGTTTTAGCTCATATTTGAAGGAAAGGCTGCAGTTAGTTTCTGTTAATAATAGCTGCTAATAATAGCTGAGTAGCGCAATGAGAAGTCCAGTATAGTGTTCCTCAAAAGTTGGTATCAAGACATTCTTCATTTATTTTTATTCGCTACCTCTGGTGGAATATCATTCATAAGCACGGTTTACAATTCCATTGATATTCAGATGATACACAATTTCATCTTTCCATTGAGCTTGATGAACAATCTTTATTAGAGTCAGCAATTGTACAGTATATTTCATATATAGGCTTGGATGTTGACAAACATTCTCCTTCTCAATGATACTGAGAATCTAGTGCATGCTTTTATTTCTTCTACATTTGATTACTGCAATGTACTTCTGACCCGGTGTTCTACTGAGGTGATGAATAAACTTCAGCTGGTACAAAATGATATTGTCAGAGTTCATATAAGGACTAAGAAAAGGAAACATATTATTCCTGTCTTATCTGCCTAACGTTGGCTAACAGACAATTTTGCATAGACCAATATTCATTCTCTGGCCCCTAGTTATTTAATGAATTTATTATATTTTTATAGCCCTTCTCAGCCATTAAGATCACTGGATGTTGGCTTGTTACATGTGCCTCGAGTGAAAAAAAAATCTCAACAGGTGAAAGAATATTTGCATACAGTGTCCCAGATTTATGGAATAGTTTGCAATCTTTGGTTAGTAATGGTCAGACTGTTCCAATTTTTAAATCTCACTTTAAAACATATCTTTTTAGTTTGTCTTTTGAATAATTTTTATTTCTGAACATTTGGTTTTGTTTATTTTACTGTTCGTGCTTGTTTTAATAACTTTGAATTCAGGCATACTTTATTTGTTTATTTCTTCTGCTGTTGATGTTTTATTTATTTTAATTTTTCTTACTTCTAGTTTCATTATTTTGTTCATTATTTTTAATATCATATTTAATTTTTACCTATTTTCTATTATATTGTTTAATTGCTTTCAGTTTGCCTAGGAATCAATCTCTCTTTTATTTGTTCTGCAGTGATGTAGCTAGGGGCGGGCGGAGGGGACGGTCCGCCCCGGGTAGCACATTTGTAGAGTCGGCATTATTAGCCAAAAGGCTCAGTACAATTAGTGTGTAAGCAGCAGAGTTCTGAAAAATATCACTCATGAATGAAAAAAGTAAAATTCTCTGATTTTTATCCACAAATGCTTCAAAAATAATTTTCAGACTGTCCTTCTGTGATGGCATCAAACACAGTCGTTGAAATTTAGGAGGCAATAACAAAAATAAACATAAACATTACACCGATAATAATTTCTAGGAAGATAAACAACTAATTTACAATTTATAATTTTATTTCGTTACCAATCTGAATGCATTCTTACTCTGCACAGAAAACATCCCCATCTATCACTTGTACACTATTCTGGTTCTGGTTTTCGCAGTGTAATTATATTAAACTAATAACTTATCGATGTGTTTATACTATATTCTTGTCTAGTTGATACTTATAAATAATTATATGTGAAAAATTATTGCTGTTTCTCTATATACTGTATGAATAAGTCTATGCAAATTGTATCTTCATTTTTCTTTACACGTCATTTTAATTTTCTTTTTAAATAGGTTAACATATTTAGATATGTTGGAGGGTGGCAAATTGAAGCACCGTCCCTCCCCAAGCAGCACAAACTTTAGCTATGCCACCGTTGTTCTGGTGATATTGTGAAAATCTTCTTACTTCATTCTGGTGTTCAAGGGAGTTTTTAGTACATTATATAGTATAAGTATAACATTAAGGAGTTAAAAAAGCACTGTTATTTATACAAAATAAGCTCCAGGAAGAAGGGGCACACATGGAGAACACAAAGTGTCAATTGTCAGCAAATCAATAATACTGCATCCTTTCTAAATCTACATGATTGACTGTTTTACCCTGTTTATAGATTCACTTATTTGATTAGGGAATGCCCTGCATTTGCTACAAAGACAGCACACTGCAAGACCTAACCATGCACTGGGTCTCTCAATCCTGAGTCCACTAAAATCTTTCAGGCAGTCTCTGTGCTGCTCATTCCTTTGAAATGTCATTACTGGCCCTAGTATACATGTGGGTGTATGTCAGCTCTATAATGGCCTAACTCCCTATCTAGTTCCTGTCTTGTACCAAACAATTGCTGGAATAGGTTCCAGATGCCCTGTAACCCTGCTCTGGATAAGCGGGTTAAGAAAATTCAATTCACTGGTATATTTGTTTGAAAAAAGTGTGCTATATAAGAAATTAAATATATATTCAAAAGATTTATTAACTGGTTTTAGCTGATATTATTTTTTAAAATAAATATTCAGAAAATATCACTAAAAAACCTTTTACATTTGTCTCCTTTACTTTTTAATTTCATAGTTTGGTAAAAGATTTACATACAAAGTAACTAAATTAAGACCATACTTTTGAAACATATACAGTTTAATTTCATACTGAACATACTACTATGAGCAGATTATCAGTTGTGCATTACATTAGAATTGAAATACAATAAATGTTTAAATATCCACAACAAGGAAACTTTTTTGTGTTCTCTCCCTGACTTACAGATTGCTGACAAAATAACCCAAAAAAACTCCCAAGGGTTTTAAAACAAGATTCTTTTAGATGCTGCATATGTCAAAAAATAATTTCATTTATTTTTTCATTGGTGAAATATTGAGCGTCAGTACAATGTAATGAGCAACATTTCACTGCTCAAATTTTCAAATGAGTCTGTAATGTTTTTTAACACAAAAGCTACCATGTTTAAAAGATTTGGATATATGGAATGCATAATACAAAGCTGAAGTACATTAAACGTTTCAAATTCAATTAAATATTCTGAAAGAAGCTTCATAATTATCTTAGATCCTACTATTGTTTTCACCAGGAGGGAAAATTAAGTTATATTTATGATTTTTTCTTAAAGAAATGTCTTTAAGAAATAAAGCTGAAACTGACAGAGCTGATGCCATTGGGTAGACTTACTTGACAAAGATTTGCAGAATATCATAAGAGGAAAGCACTTACATTTCAATTGCCAAGTTAGATCCATTTAATACAGCTACTATTAGTTTTATACTTTACTTGTTATGTGTTTCAAAATGTTCTTAAAACTAGTTCTGTAGTCGTAACAATCAGTTGTTTTTAGCATCTCCTCTTTGATCCTGCTCCATCAAAGATAACTTTAAGTCTTCAATGTCTCAAAGCAACTATTTACAGGTATGACTCCTCTGACTTCGGCAGAGGTTAACATAACACACACAGTTGTAACAATTCCAAACATTATACTAAATGTAAGTTTGTCACCTGAACTGCTTCATCATGTTGTTCATCGTCCAACAAATGTGTGTTTTTGTAGTGAATGCATAGTGTTTAGGGTCTGAATAAGCAAAACATTTTTATACTCTGAATTACTAATTGGCATTTCCTTGTTGGACTAGCATTTGCAGAATGGAATTTATTTGGCGGTGGATGCTTGGACTTACCAGACTATTCTGTGCGGCGGTTTGTTAAATGTCTGCTGGAAAAGATAGAGAGTGTTAAAAAGTTAAGAAAAAGCTCTCTTTAAAGCCTACCCCGGCTACTATTCTGAAATACTAAATAGCAACAATAATAATATTTGTGTACTATTTAGGACAGTGTCTAATCTAACAAACAGGAATTCAGAACTACTGAGCAAAATGCCAACAGACGTTAGCAGTACAGACTTTATGAACTTCTTTAATGAGAAAATATAACATCCCAGATCTCTGCATCGCAGTTCAAACCTAACACTAGTCTGGCAAACCCTATCTCTCCTTGCACACTTTAGAAATTTTTTAGTCATGTAACAGAACTGGAAGTCTTACCTTTAATTTCTAAAATGAAACCTACTACTTGTTCCTTAGATCCAGTCCCAACAAAACTAGCAAAAATTTCAATGGATGTTCTTCTAGCATCTATTCTTAGCATTACCAATAGCTCTTTATTGAATGGTACAGTTCCTGATGCACTAAACGTTTCAGTTATCAAACCATTACTTATAAAGTTAGACCTAGACCCATATATACTGTGGAAATACTTTGCAAATAAAAGGAAAAAAAGAAGCTCCACAAAAAAGAAGTTTTGGGGACCGTCCCCATATATTGTCCAACGGACAAAATAAAGCAAGAAAACGTTGCAGTGATCAAAAGTACCTGTAATTGTAGCAGTTGATAAATGACATGAAACAAAATGGCGTTAATATACAGTACAGAAAATAGAGGCAGGAAGTTGTTCGCAGGAACTGACATCGAAACAGGAACCGGAAGCAGCACCATCTTTACCGGAAACCGGAAGTGATGTCATCAGATGTGGCCAGAAGTGATGTCATGGCAGCCATTTTGGAACCTGGAATTGGAGGGTCTTATTTTTCTTCTTTTTTCCTGGTGAGAGATTTAGAGAATTGGGTAAGTACCACGTGACAACCCCTTTTCTCACAATGTTTCACTCACCTTTAGGCTTTTTGACTACGTCCTAAATGCACGTGTGTGACAATACTTAATAACTATAGACCCATTTTAAAATGATCCTTTCTCTCTAAAATACTTGAAAAGGTAGTTGCCAATCAGCTTTGGTCTCACCTTACACATCACCATTTATTTGACAAACTAGGCTGACCCGCCTTTTAAGGCGACCGACTTTTAAGTTGACCACTTCTTAAGGAAGATATCGCACAGTCTGGAGTAGAAAATCATCTTTTACCTGGAAAAACGAAACTACAAATCCCATCGTGCATTGCAAAATGGACGGGGCGTGTGTGAAACTCCGTGCTACTCGCACAGTCTGGAGTAGAAAATCATCTTTTACCTGGAAAAACGAAACTACAAATCCCATCGTGCATTGCAAAATGGACGGGGCGTGTGTGAAACTCCGTGCCTGCGTAGCACTCACGGGACGGAAGGACAATCCCGATCGCTTTTATATAGAAGGATTCCAGTCCAGCTGTCTGTACAGTCTGTACAGAAACGGCACTAACACATGTTATAAATGACATTCTGATATCCTCTAATGAAGGAAATTCCACTGTAATCATGTTGTTATATTTAAACTCAGCATTTGATACCATTGACCATCCTATTTTACTACACTGGCTGGAAACCGACATTGGGCTTGCAGGTACTATCCTTTCTTGGTTTAGGTCATATTTATAAAATAGATTCCAGTACGTACAGAAATGTGCTGACAGTAATCCATCATTATACACAAAAGTGATATATGGTGTTCTGTAAGACTCAGGACTGGAGCCTTTGCTGTTTTAACTTTACATGCTTCCATTGGAGTCTATTATTAGAAAGCATAATGTTAATTTTCACTCATACAAAGATGACACCTGGTTTATATTTTCTTTTAGATCAAATGACTTTTTTTTCCAATATTGTCTTTAATTACCGTAGATCCCGGAATATAAGCCGACTCGGTATATTAGCTGACCCCCTTCTCTACCTACTAAATTACATGTATTTGCCGATGACCGGTATTTAAGCCGACCTCCTCCTCCAAGCAAAATTTTCTAAATTTCCTTAAAAGTGTCTCTTCAGGTATATTTATCATGTTTATCGGCAAAAATTTGAGACTGCCAGCATTTTTGATGGAAACCAAGAAGTGATTGCGGAGAAGTTTGGTAAAATGAAACCTTTGTGTTGAAACTATATACGCAAATATGGTACATCGGCGGGTGGATTTTCGGAGACTCGTTATAAATTTGATTAACTTAAATATGCAATACAGTGGACCCTTGACTTACAAACTTAATTCGTTCGCGAAGGCTAACCCATAATGCGTTCCGAACCTCCCACTGCAACACTTACTTAACCTTTTCATAATAAAAAAGGGTTGCATAATGTGCATAATTTACCAAAACACCAATAATTTTTCTAATGTACTAACCAAAAAGTTATAAAAAGTGCCTAGACTACCAGAAGTAGGCTAGATTAAGCTAGGAGCTTGGCGGTGCGCATGGTCGCAGCGGCTCAGGGCTCTCCTTTTCAGTGCACTTTTTTGTTGTTTTTGTACTTTTTATTTTTTTTTTGCTTGTTTGTGCACGATTGGTTCGGCGAACATCTGCTACACCCGTCAGAACCTTATAGACATCGGTGTCCAGAGCCAGACATCTGTTTCGAGTGTTTTTCATCACACGCACAACATCCCAGACAATATAGCGAGACCAGCGGGCTCTCCGTGGATTGTTGTCGGATCTAGGAGACGACGCAGACGGAGGAGGGAAAGAAAGCAGAAGCGGGGCCGCAGATCCGGCGTTATGCTAAGGCTAAAAAAACAACCATACAAGCCCTATACAGAACATTTTTTTCTGCACTGAAGGAGCTGCTTTTAATCTCATTGTAGATGTGTATAGTGACAATAAAAGGCATTCTATTCTATTCTATTCTAGAAAAAACAATTTCATACTGTACTCACCATTTAATTTGACATCTTTGGGCTGCAGGAAGGGAGGAGGAGGAGAATGAAACGGAAGGTGGTTATTGTTTAGAAGGAGCCTCCTTATGCAATCTTTTCTTTGTAAAATTGTCGAGATGGTGTATTTCGACATGCTGTACATATTAGCAAGATCGGTCACACGAACAGCACTTTCATATTTCCACACAATTTCCATCTTCGTTTCGATTGTGATTGCTTTCTTTACCTTCTCTTCCTTCCTTAGCAATTATGTGTCTTGCTTGCGTGGTCTTAGTGAATTATATATATAGGTAAATCACTGCAATGACCGAAATTACATCCACAAACACATGTATCTGGGCTCCGACTGACACTTACTAACGCTCTCGGTTGTTTGTTTACAATCGCGCAAGTGGATACACGTGACCGCATTCGGGTCGTAACTCAAGATGTTGGTCGTAAATCACAACAAAAATTTTTATTTTAAACTTCCCGATAATTTATTATAAATTTTATTAATAAAATCAACAACTAAAACACTTTTTTGAATAAATTCTTTATTTAATTTAAAGTACCGGCATGCAAAGTTACTTCTTCATCTGAAAGATGGCGCTGTGGTTTCATCATTAATTACTTCCGTATTCATCGGCGAAACCAGCATTGCGTTGGAAATCTTGAATCTGAAACGATACTCGTTGTATAAGCCGACCCCCAAACTCCAAGCCAAAAATCTAGGACGAAATTCTCGGCTTATATTCCGGGATCTACGGTAGATGTGTTACTACAGTTAGGTCCATAAATATTTGGACAGAGACAACTTTTTTCTAATTTTGGTTCTGTACATTACCACAATGAATTTTAAATGAAACAACTCAGATGCAGTTGAAGTGAAGACTTTCAGCTTTAATTCAACAAAAAGATTGCATAAAAATGTGAGGGAACTAAATTATTTTTTTTAACACAATCCCTTTATTTCAGGGGCTCAAAAGTAATTGGACAAATTAAATAACTGGAAATAAAATTTCTAATACATAGTTGAAAACCCTTTGCTGGCAATGACAGCCTGAAGTCTTGAACTCATGGACATCACCAGATGCTGGGTTTCCTCCTTTTTAATGCTCTGCCTGGCCTTTACTGCAGCGGTTTTCAGTTGCTGTTTGTTTGTGGACCTTTCTGTCCGAAGTTTAGTCTTCAATAAGTGAAATGCATGCTCAATTGGGTTAAGATCAGGTGACTGACTTGGCCATTCAAGAATTTTCCACTTCTTTGCTTTAATAAACTCCTGGGTTGCTTTGGCTGTATGTTTTGGGTCATTGTCCATCTATATCATGAAATGCCACCCAATCAATTTGACTGCATTTAGCTGGATTTGAGTAGACAGTATGTCTCTGAACACCTCAGAATTCATTCGGCTGCTTCTGTCCTGTGTCACATCATCAATAAGCACTAGTGTCCCAGTGCCACTGGCACGATGCACGCCCAAACCATCACACTGCCTCCACCGTGTTTTACAGATGATGTGGTATGCTTTAGATAATGAGCTGTTCCACGCCTTCTCCATACTTTTTTCTTGCCATCATTCTGGTAGAGGTTGATCTTGGTTTCATCTGTCCAAAGAATGTTTTTCCAGAACTGTGCTGACTTTTTTAGATGTTCTTTAGCAAAGTCCAGTCTAGCCTTTCTATTCTTGAGGCTTATGAGTGGGTTGCACCTTGCAGTGCACCCTCTGTATTTACTTTCATGCAGTCTTCTCTTCATGGTAGACTTGGATATCGATATGCCTACCCCCTGGAGAGTGTTGTTCACTTGGTTGGCTTTTGTGAAGGGGTTTCTCTTCACCATGGAAATGATTCTCCGATCATCCACCACTGTTGTCTTCCATGGATGTCCAGGTCTTTTTGCGTTGCTGAGTTCACCAGGGCTTGCTTTCTTTCTCAGGATGTACCAAACTGTAGATTTTGCCACTCATAATATTGTAGCAATTTCTCGGATGGATTTTTTCTGTTTTTGCAGCTTAAGGATGGCTTCTTTCACCTGCATGGAGAGCTCCTTTGACCGCATGTTGTCTGTTCACAGCAAAATCTTCCGCATGCAAGCACCACACCTCAAATCAACTCCAGGCCTTTTATCTGCTTAATCTATACTAATAAAAGGCAAAGCCCTCACTCACTCACTCACTCACTCACTCATTCACTCACTCACTCACTCACTCACTCATCACTAATTCTCCAACTTCCCGTGTAGGTAGAAGGCTGAAATTTGGCAGGCTTATTCCTTACAGCTTGCTTACAAAAGTTGGGCAGGTTTCATTTCGAAATTCTACGCGTAATGGTCATAACTGGAAGATGTTTTTCTCCATTTACTGTAATGGAGATGAGCTTGAAACCCGTGGGGGCGGAGTTTGACATCATCACGCCTCCCACGTAATCACGCAGTACGTAGAAAACCAGGAAGAGCCCCAAAAAGCGCTGAAGAAAACATGCATTATATAATTGAGAAGGCAGCGAAACAATAAGAAGCGAGCGAGTGACATATACAACCATATTCATGAGTTCTGCTACTTCGGAAACAAAGCACAGTGTAAACCTACACTTTAAATTAAGTTCATAGACAGGCTGCCGCTGACGTTTGTAATTTAGTGCCTGCCCATATAAGGCCGTCCGTCAGCGGCAATCCAATAGCAAACTGCCACGGGTAAATATTGACGGGTGAAGGACTGTGCTTATGGAGAGGAAGATGAGATAGTCAGGGTGGTGTTTGGCACAAACTCAGCGAAACTGCGAGAGAAAGTTTTAAGTACCGGGACTTCGGTAGCATTAGATACAGCCATGGACATAGCACGACATGGCAACAGCACAGCTGGGAAAGTTCGATGCCTATACACCGAGCGGCTCACGTGAACTGACGCAGTGCACAGACAAAAAGCAACAGTTCCGAAGAGCGCTGAACAAAAACCGAATTACACAATTGAAAAGGCAGCAAAAAAATATGAAGCGTCTGATAAATACAAGATAAGTATGTAATAAGTACAGCTACTGCAGAAACAAAGCACACGGTGGAAAAAGTGAATGTCCCGCTAAAGGAAGACAGTGTTAAAAAAAAACCCGTGCATGCAGTGTGTCAGGTCTCAGATAAAGAAGAAGACGAGCTGTTTATTGATGCAGTAAGAAACGAATCTTTTTCATAGCTTATTTAACACACTACGTCTCCGCTGCGATACGCGGGTATATATATATGTATATGTGTATATATATGTATATATATATACCCCGATCTACATACTCGAATAATGAATACTTTATTCGCAATCAATGATTGTTTTGGTAAAGCCATACTCAGTGTATTCATTAGATGAACGGTAAAAAACTAAGAGCGAGGGGAGGGTCACTTATTGAGGCATACAGGCAAAACCACATTAGCACGCGGGCTCGATGTACGAAAAAATATATCTTTTCAAGTTCTATTTAGTCCATATGTGTCAAATTCAAGGGCCACGGGCCACATCCGGCCCGCGAGATCATTTTATATACTGTATTATGGTTATTAATGGCCCGGGTATATGAAGCGCTGGTAACACAATAAACTACAGATCCCATAATGCAGCGCTTCACCTGCCTTGTCGAACACTTACCGCGTTAGTCAAGTCTAGCTTGCAAGTTATTGCGAAGCTAGCCCACACGATGCTTAAGAGAAAAGTTGATTCTGAAAATAGAGCCTTTAAAAACCGATGGGAGGCTGAGTATATGTTTACTGACATTGCCGTTAAACCCGTCTGTCTCATTTGTGGAGCTAATGTGGCTGTAATTACAGAATTTAATCTAAGACGGCACAATGAGACAAAACATCAGGGTAACCTGAAAGACCTGAATGCAATGCAGAAGATACAGAAAGCAGAAGAATTAAATAAGAATCTGACACTTCAGCGGACGTTTTTACCCGTGCACAATCACAAAGTGATTTCAAGTGAAGCTGCTTTTATGGGAGACACAAATTCACCAGTGCAACTTGCCCCACTTTCCCTGTTGCCAAGTAATGTTGAACCAAGTCGTCACTACGGTGTTCCCAAATACGCACTTTGCTGATAAACTGAGCGCACGGCGCGTTGGTGACTTTGAAGAACAAAAAAAGTCCGTCTACATGCGGCTCGAACCTTCTGCATGTTCGGTAGCACATATCTGTGTGAGAAGCTCTTCTCAGTGATGAAGACTAACAAAACAGCACACAGGAGTCGCCTCACTCATGAGCACCTGCAGTCCATCCTGAGAATCTCCACAACACAGAACCTCACACCAAACATAAACGAACTTGTTGCCAAAAAAAGATACTAGGCGTCCAGCTCTAAAATGACATATGAGCAAAGACAACTGAATGATTTGATTTGTTATTGCTGAAAGGAATACATTTTATTTATATTTCCAGGTTTTGTTATGCAGCATGTTCATATTTGAATTTGTATAATTTTGACAGGATATATTTTTATGGAGAGCAAAATCTTTTGGGATATTTAAAATCTAAGTTTATTTTTTATATAAAATTACATAAGAGTAAAGAAATTTGAATGTTTGTTCTTTTAACGTTTACTTTATTTCTAACTTGTATAATTTAGACAGGATATATTTTTATGGAGAGCAAAATATTATAAGTTGTTTAAGGTTTGAGTTGATTTATTCAAGAATAATATTCCTGTCTGTTTTTACCATTCCTACCAAAGATATTTCTGTCGACTAAATAAAAATTCCTTCTATTTAAAATTTAAATAGAACTTGAACAAATATGATAGTTCATAATATCCACGCAGACTTGCATGTAAGAGCGGGAGTTATCCGTTTTAACAAGCAGCGTCTTGCACTGATACGAAATAGCTGTGTGTGTATATATGTAGATATGTATGTATATGTATATATATGTTTATATATGTGTGTGTGTATGTATATATATATGTATTTGTGTGTATATATGTGTGTGTATATATGTATTTGTGTATATATGTGTGTGTATGTATGTATGTGTGTATGTATATGTATGTGTATATATGTAGATATATATATATGTATGTATATATGTGTTTGTGTATATATATGTGTATATGTATAGATATGTATATATATATGTTTATGTGTGTGTGTGTAAATATATATATATATTTATATATATTGTGGCAGTAGGGGGCAGTAGTGCACCCTTGAACCCTCCGGTACAAC
>JANRMT010062837.1:22287308-22313985 GCA_026402145.1 Polypterus bichir lapradei | reverse complement strand
GTCTTCATTTTGTTTTTCTTCAGCCATTCAGAGGTGGATTTGCTGGTGTGTTTTGGGTCATTGTCCTGTTGCAGCACCCAAGATCGCTTCAGCTTGAGTTGACGAACAGATGGCCGGACATTCTCCTTCAGGATTTTTTGGTAGACAGTAGAATTCATGGTTCCATCTATCACAGCAAGCCTTCCAGGTCCTGAAGCAACAAAACAACCCCAGACCATCACACTACCACCACCATATTTTACTGTTGGTATGATGTTCTTTTTCTGAAATGCTGTGTTCCTTTTACTTTTTCACACAGGGCCATGTAGGTTTGGATTTTTTTTCTCCCTAAATAATAAAAACCATCATTTAAAAACTGCATTTTGTGTTTACTTGTGTTATATTTGACTAATGGTTACATGTGTTTGATGATCAGAAACATTTTGTGTGACAAACATGCAAAAGAATAAGAAATTAGGAAGGGGGCAAATAGTTTTTCACACCACTGTATACTCCCTATGGCATTTGCCACTTGATTGACATACAGGGCGCCAGTCTGAGATCTCTTTCCTTCTAACACACTGGTCATCCCACATGCACCCATACAATCAGATTGTGATTCAGACTATGAATGCCATGAATGTAATTACCCCAATCTACATGCTGTCAAATAAACGAACCACTCGCTATGGCGCAATGTAAGGGGCAAAGCACGTGTCGTGTACTCTTTGCATTATTTGACAGTAAAACTATGCAATATATATATAGCATTTTTAATGTAGGTAAATCATTTCGACCTGGTCATTTTAAAAGTAGCTCGCAAGCCGAAAAAGTGTGGGCACCCCTGAACTAGATGCATGTACTTATATGACAGCATGAACTGCTTGTAGATAAGGTTAGTCTTTTATTGGTGTCAACATATTGCAGTAGTTTTATTAAAAATAAGTGTCAGTCATTCTAAAAGCGTTCACATGTGAGATGCCCGTGCACTGTGTCATCCCTGGGCGCCCAGGATTCCCGGGAATGACATGTGAATCCCCGAATTCCCAGGAATGGATAAACCCGCCCGGGAATGGATTCCCTGGTCTGACCCCTTTCTTATTTGCAATGGTGATGGACAGGTTGACAAAGGAGATTAGGCAGGAGTCCCTGTGGACTATGATGTTTGTAGATGACATTGTGATCTGTAATGAGATTAGGGAGCATGTTGAGGAAACCCTAGAGATGTGGAGAAATACTCTAGAGAGGAGAGGAATGAAGGTCAGTAGGACCAAGACAGAATCCATGTGTGTGAATGAGAAGGAGGTCAGAGGAATGCTGAGGGTGCAGGGTTTAAAGCTAGTGAGTGTCCGAATTGATTTGTAACAGATGAGTACCAGGAATAGTGAAAGGTAGGGTCTACAAGACGGTACTGAGACCAGCTATATTATGTGATTTGGAGACGGTGGCACTGACAAAAAGACAGGAGACAGAGCAGGAGGTGGCAGAGTTAAAGATGTTAAGATTTGAATTTGGTGTCACAAGGATTGACAGGATTAGGAACGAGTACATTAGAGGGTCAATTCAGGTTGGACAGTTTGTTGCCGTGTCACTGTTGCCGCGTTGAACCCGTCAGACTGGTGTCCCAGACACACATGTAAAAACACCAAGAAGATTTTATTATTTTCTTCAATAATAGTGCCCAAAGCAGAGCGCTCTCCACAATTCTCAATAATAAACAATAATAATAACAATAATCCAGTCCTCCACTCCCAGCAGCTCCGTCACACACCCTCCCAACTCCAGCTCGGTCTGCTGGGGTTTCCCATAGTCCTTTTATACTTCATGACCCAGAAGTATTTCTTCTTCGGGTCAACATCACATCTTCCTTCATCAACCGTCCTGGAAGTACTGTGGGCTTCCGTTCTCATGACCCCGAAGTACCCCCTGGTTCTTGGTGAGCTCAAGCACCCAACAGGACTAAGGATACGAACTCCATGTCCCATGCTGCCCTGCAGGAATCCGAGGAGCCATTTCCATCCAGGGGAGCTGCCATCTAGCATTCTGGGGGATGTAGTGCCCTGAAAAGCCTGTTTTCTTCCTTGGAGGGACGTCCCAACCAGACTGAAATGCCGGGCGTTCACCACAGTACTCCTCCCCCAGCCAAACATTACAATGTGGGGCGGCCAGCCCCACTAGGGTAGTTTTCCCCCAGGAGGGACTGTCTGCCCTGACCGGACCATGACTTCCTCCTGAAAGACAAGAGCAGGAGAACAACGGGGAGACATGGCACTTCTGTTTCCCTTTAATAACCTCCCCGGTTCTCCCTGGACAGTTTTGCCAAAGGTGGCCTGGCTGATGGCATTCATAACACGGCCTCCTCCCATATTGAATTGTCCTGCGGGCCTGGAAGCAGGCCAGCAACACCTGAGTGGCCCTTTTCCCAGCTGGGGGCAGACTATCTCTCCGCCCACGTGGAAAGCGTCGCCTCCACACTCTCTCTTTGTCAGGAGCTCCCAGTTTTACCTGCGGGCTCTCTTTTTCATTCTGGGGCTTGCTCACAATTTGGATTTCTCTATGGATAAGAGAGGAACCCTTTACTGTCTGCATCCCTTTTAATTTAAGTGTGACCGAGGCCGATGTCTTAAGGTTCGGATCCACTCGCAAGCCAGCACTATCTCGCTGCTCCGATGGCCCCACCCCTTCTATCGAACACTCGGTCATCATCTCCTGACCAACTGTGGGACGCGAGACCACTTGGCAACCGATACAGGCAACTCAAGCTGCCCTTGTGATCTGCGTCCCGACTTCATGTACGGTACCAGATATGCTCACCTGTACTGCCGAATCAGACATTTGTGGGAGCCTCCATCCGCAGCGGCGTAAATATTCCTCCACACGTCTCAGAGGTACCTTGGCCGTCGCTCCCAATTCCTCGATTACTTTTTTAATCGAGGTGACGATCTGTAAAAAGCTTTGGACAGGTTCTATTAATTTTTCAAGTCCCATACATTAAAGTCTTTTTCCCAATCAGCTGGAGGCACGCTTGGGCTTTCAAAAACACCACCCTCCAGCTGCGAGCCAACATGCATCTCCTGCGCCTGCGCCATTAGGTCTTGCACGGCCTTTTGGGATTTGGAGTTCTGCATGACAGAGGTCCGAGTTGCCGCCACCAGCCGACTATGATCCACCTTTTCTAATTTAGCGGCGTACCGTTCAGTCATATCCTGGCTCTCTCTATTTGTGGCTGGTGTTGCTTCGCTCACTTTCCCCTTCCCCTTCCTCTTCAGGGAGCTCAGTTCCGTTGGGAAAACGATGACCTCACCTACAGAACGATGCTGACCTTCTCCTTCCCGTAATGCATCTGGGCTGGTCACGTGTCCTAGTTTGTCTGACCTTATGCGGAAGTCTTCTGGGTTCCCTTCGGATATTGCACAACTGTCTTTGGGAGGACTTGCCATTGTAATTACGACCTCCGGGTGCCCGCTGTCTACAAGGTATGAGCAGGGAACAAAATGGGTTATTTTAAAGATGTTATCAATCCTTCCCCCGGCACATACCTCACCTTGGTTATCGGCACCCAAAAAAATGTCTTCCCGTATGACGGCGTCGCTCCATTGCTTCTCATGAACACAGGGGCTGTCTGTCATCAGACTTCTCTCTGCACTATCGGTCAGCTTTGTCGTCTTCTTTTTCCCCATGACGACTAGTTGAAAACGGGACTGGCAGTTGCGTGTGTCGCTTCGGGATTCAGTCCACGTTAATTTTAAAAGGTTTCTGACCAAATAGACGGCTAGAATCCTGCTGACTATGCCAATTGTGGATGCTAGGGGTCGCTGTTGCCCCATTGAACCCGTTAGACAGACGTCCCAGACACACGTGTAAAAACACCAAGAATATTTTATTAATATTTTCTTCAATAATAGCGCCCAAAGCACCGCACTCTCCACAATTCTCAATAATAAACAATAAATATAACAATAATCCAATCCTCCACTCCCAGCAGCTCTGTCACACACCCTCCCAACTCCGGCTTGGTCTGCTGGGGTTTCCCATAATCCTTTTATATTTCATGACCCGGAAGTATTTCTTCTCCGGGTCAACATCACATCTTCCTTCATCAACCGTCATGGAAGTACTGCGGGCTTCTGTCCTCGTGACCCTGAAGTACTTCCAGGTTGGCGTCATCATAATATGCCCCTGGTTCTTGGTGAGCTCTCCCTGGCGGCACCCACAGCACCCAACAGGGCTGAGGATACGGACTCCATTTCCCATGCTGCCCTGCTGGAATCCGAGGAGCCATTTCCATCCAGGGG
Organism: Polypterus bichir lapradei; assembly: GCA_026402145.1. Classification (NCBI taxonomy): domain Eukaryota; kingdom Metazoa; phylum Chordata; class Cladistia; order Polypteriformes; family Polypteridae; genus Polypterus; species Polypterus bichir. Next base: position 22,309,711 of record JANRMT010062837.1, on the reverse strand, counting down.
AGCTACCATCTAACGTTCCAGGAGATGTAGTGCCCTGAAAAGGCTGTTTTCTTCCTTGGAGGGATGTCCTGAATGGACTGAAATGCTGGCCGTTCACCACAATACAAAACTAGAGAGGAGAGATTGTGTTGGTTTGGACACATGTAAATGAGAGATGCTGGGTATATTTGGAGAAGGATGCTAGGTGTGAAGCTGCCAGGCAAGAGGAAAAGAGGTTGGCCGAAGACGAGGTTTATGGATATGGTGTGAAAGAACATGCAGGTGGAGAGTGTGACAGAGTAAGATGCAGAGGACAGGAAGATATAGAAACAGATTATCTGCTTTGGCGACCTCTAATGGGAGCAGCCGAAAGAAGAAGAAGAATATTAAGTCAGTTGTTGAGAAACCTATAGTATACATGTTGCTATAAGAATCTGATTAATTTTGTAGTGTGTTTCAGCCAGAGCATGCAGGTTCAGTTTTAGCCAGGCTGCTTCAAATTTTCTGAAGCAACTTGAGTTACAGCCTGTCAATAATTGCTCTTAGATTAACTGATGGCAGGTCAACCAGTGGTATATTTACAAAAAAGTGTTAAAACTAAACTATATGTCTTTGAACTGCATTGCTCTGTCTTACTTCCATGTTTAGATAAGATGCATATTATGAAAGGTGCTATAGAGAATAAAGACTGATGGGAGGCATTACATTTTTCCATGCATTTTTTCAATGGTTTATACTGAACAATGGTACACATGCACTAGACCTTTCTTCTCTGATAGTTGATTTTAGATACAATAAGAATTAAAAACTCACTGAGTAGTTAAGAATTAAGTAGTCATTTTTAAATATGTTGCCTTTCTAAAGGTGAAAAATACCCAGAATCATATGGTTCCTTCTATCAAGTCATTTCCCTAACACTGATTATGGAGAGTCAATTCAGCTGAGAAAATGCAATAGCTCTCTTACTCGAGGATAAAGATGTAAACACACTTAAATTTTTGTAATTAAGACCAAATGTGTTATTACATTAAAATGTTTACATAGTAAAATTTTAATGGCAAATTATGCTCATTGAAAATTTTATGATAAAACATGTATTTTTATTTCATGAGCAAAATATATTTATTTATGTTAATTACAAAGTATAATGTATTAAAAATGCAACCATTCCAATTGAAATAGAATTTTTTTTTCAAAAATTTTTGTGAGAAATAAGTTTTGTCCAGTAGGATAACCAGTTTTTATAGTTGTCACCACAACAAAATGATAATGGTTTTTGATTGTGAATCTTGTGCCATTATAAAATAATGGATGATTTAAATTTGAGTGACATATAATAGGTACTCTAGTTTTTAATTCAAAGATGTGTTGTGGCAGCACCAAAATGTTAAAAGAGTTTAAAAATAGTATTTACACAATATACTGTAACACATTAAAAACAGATTATTTCTCTCTTGATAGCCTTGAGAACTTTTTTTTTATTTGGTTTGAGTATGTCTATCATGTAATAAGAAACATTAGTGATATAAAGCTCAACAATTTTAGCACAGATAAACATTACATAACTTTTCCAAACACACTTAATGAAATTCAGGATGATGAAAAGCACAAGCGTATCCTGAAGCAAGACAGAAACATCCCATCCTGAGCCAGTTTAGAATCACCAATTAACCTAACTCACATGAGGGAGGAGTGCCAGTTTGTCACAGAGGAAAGCCCAAGAATGTGCAGGCTCCATGTAATCCACTATGTACCCTACATGGCAAAAACAAACCAAAATGATACAATGTTGTGTGTTACTTTATATCATTTGGAACTTCTGTACAATAAGATAATTTTTGACAGTTCTTCATCTTACTCGTCCATTTACCTCAGTTTGACTCAGGAGCGCATACAGTATTACAGTTAATGTAACTCTATAGTGTATAATGCAACACATTAAGTCTTTGCAAATATATTTATTCTTCTGATATGATATGTACAATTGATTTAAATAAAGTGCATAAGGTCTTGCCTCCATGCTATTTTAGCAGTCTAAAAAGTGCTTAGAAATTAATTCCTACCTTACTAAAAGTATCTAATCTCTACCGAGACACAGAAGAAAACAGGTTAATTTCTAAATAATTATTTAAGTTAAATATGTTTGGATAGATAAATAGATAGAAGTACACTGGAAATCTTGATCTTGGTGCATTAAAAGATTAGCTCAAAGCTTCTGTCTGCAACATCTACAGAAATCAATGGTCTTATGGATTTTAATTTTGACTTGTTAGTTGATTTAATGCATTTGCACAGGTTGACTTTTGCATCTAATGAAATTAATGTATACAGTAGTTAAAAGCAAGTAATTTATCTCAAATTTACTTAGAGGTATTGAATTAGATTTAAGTTCCACAGTGTATCATTACTAAGCATTACAAACCTTTAACCATTAATGAACTATTAAAATATTGTGTCAGGGAATTAAATATATACATATATATATACATGCATAAAACCCCAACCCAAAGTTGCATGTTTCTTTTTTAATATCTCTAAGAAACATTTAGTAGTTTTTGTTATTTCTCTACCCAAAAAAAGCATAAGCAAAAAGCATACATTAACATTTTTCAAATCAAAAAAGGTTTTGAATAGATGAGTATGGTTTATATTTTGATTGTCTATAGTTTATACATTTAAAAGTGTTAAATGTATTGCAACAATTTTATACATAAAATAATGTACATAGTTGTGCTAATAGCATACTTTTATTTTCACACAACTTAGTAGAGCAAAGTTAAAAGAAGACGTGACATTGTATAGACGTTTCTGAAAGATTTTTAAATTCAAATGATTTTTATACAGTCATCTTGCCATTGATAGACAACACTTGCATGGCACAAAAAAATAAAATGTTTAATGAACAAAATGATTGAATATATTGTATAAAATTACATGAAACATAAATAAATTTCATGTTTAGACTTGGGTCCCATTCCCAAGACATATATACAAATAGTCCAAAATCCAAAAATATCTGAAATACTTCTGGTCCCAGGCATTTCAGATTAGGAATGCTCAACCTATTCTATTCTACTTCTGGTGAATGTTCTTCCTGTTCTGTTTTAAATAAACTGTAAAATAATAGTCAGCCTGACCACGTTTTATGTAAACCTTCAAAGCAATAACCTTCCTTAATACAAGGTAATCAATTAGCCATTTTATAACCTACATTATCTGCAATCATCTTTTATGTGACAGTATTTCTAAACTGAAAAAAAAGTTTTATTGTTCTTGTTTAAGTAAGGGGTCCATGGGTGCCAAAGTGTCATGAAGAATGAAGGGGCAATAATAATAGGCTCAAACATAAATAGTAATCCAACAATAACAAACAGCAAATAAATAAATAAATGTAATAATAATCCTGGGTGGCGCAGTGGTAGTGCTGCTGCCTCGCAGAAAGGAGACCTGGGTTCGCTTCCCGGGTCCTCCCTGCATGGAGTTTGCATAGTCTCTCCGTGTCTGCGTGGGTTTCCTCTGGGTGCTGCAGTTTCCTCCTACAGTTGAAAGACATGCAGGTTAGGTGCATTGGCAATCCTAAATTGTCCCTAGTGTGTGCTTGGTGTGTGTGTGTGTGTGTGTACCCTGCGGTGGGCTGACGCCCTGCCTGGGAATTTGTTCCTGCCTTGCACCCTGGCTGGCAGAGATTGGCTCCAGCAGACCCCCGTGACCCTGTGTTAGGATATAGCGGGTTGGAGAATGACTGACTGACTGACTGAATAATAATCCTTGAACTGGCACAGCACAGTAGACACAAACATGACAAAATAAAATAAAGCAATCAACATGACACCAGGATTGCAAATCGAGGCTTTAAATGCTTTGCTGAAGGCTGATCTAATTTAAAATATAAGTATCTATTAACATTTTGATTGCAAGGTAGAAGTTAAGTCTTATCTCAATGAGTCTGCCTAGGCGTGACGTACGATATAACTCATATCTCAGTATTACAGCCACTACAGACACAGCCAGCTTGCTGGTGAGCCTTGCTGTTGCACCTCTGTTTTCTGATATAATGCTGCCATCTAGTGGATAGCCATAGATTTTTTTTTAGATGCAACAGCTTTAAGGATAATATAGTGCTATGAACATTCTGTCTTTGTGAATATAGTTTCTAATGTTTTGAAACAAATACATTTGTTGCAAGATTAATATTTTGATAATAATGACAGTGATTGAGATTGTGACAATCAGTTAGATGATGTGGAACCTAATAATTTGCAGTCTGCGTGTAGGTAATATTCATGATTATCTGTTAGGTCACATTTCTCTGATGAATGTCTTGTTATGGATTTTTCCAATTCAAGATAGATATCAGCACATAGTCATGTTCTACCGTCATCAGCCATGCCTCAATACCATAAACCACACCACCATAGACCTTTAGATTCCCCTTCAATACCAGAACAGCTCCTTCATAAGTCAAAATGTGGAACATCTCCTGGAATTTCTTCGATGCATGTCTGAAATTTTCTGTCAAAGTTGAGCTTACACTTCCAGCTATATTCAACATGTTGCTCAAACTTTTCTCCAAAACATCTTCATTGCTAATATTTAAATTTACATTTGCAACATTAACATTATGCTCCCTCACACAGACACTTACTACAACAAAATCTGAATTTGTTGCCTTCAGACTACCCTTCACAGTATTATGCCTAATGCCAACAATCAGTGCCTTAAATTGGGTTTCTCCAAATGCTTCTATAATGCACACATTTAGACATGTTTATTGACTCGTCATTAGATCTGGAGGAGTATACAGAAATTGAAATGGGTTTAATCAAAAAATGTGTGGACATCTGTGTGCCTATGAAAATAATTTACACAATTGCTTAATAAGAAAATGTAGAGGAATTAACTTAAGGCACACAGCAATACATTTAAAAAAAGTGATATGGAAACATACAAGAAATGCAGATAAAAACGATGAAAACTGAGAAAACATCAGTACGAAACTACAGAAAATTTACACAGTGACTACAGATGTTTACAGACAACAAAGCACATTCTAAACATATATTATCTTAATTTTCCCTTCCAGATCAATTTAATGCTTTCTTTGCCTATTTTGACTGCAACAACAAACAGCCTGCAATTCAATTGTTTGCACCATCACATAATTCATTCCTCTTCTCTTCTATACATTCTAGGTGATTTTTCTTGACGGTTAACCTCCAATTCTTTATGTCTCGACTGTTGTAAACATACACCTTGTAAATATTAAGCAAAATGTGACTTATTTGGTTTGGTATGAGCAGACCAAATAGTGGTTTTCAAACCTGAGTGTCACTTGATACTGCTTCCAAAATCAGATACACACTCACTGTGGTGATTCCTATTGAAGGCATTCTTTCTCAGCTGCTAAACCATGTGTGACTATGGAAATCAACCAAACTAAGTGCTGTTAGCACAATACATTGACCCAGCCAAACAATATGTACCTTACTATTGCAGTCAAGTGAAATTAATTTCTCAGTAAAACAAGTAAGGGCAAAAGTAGTAAACATATTTTAAAAGAGTTTCATTGAAGAATATCTCTGTAAGGACACAAATGATAATAATGAGTCACTTCAAGTCTGGGTACATAACTTTAATCTTTCCAGTTTTAGGGTGATATATAGACAACTTGTCAAAGTGGTGGTCAAATGATTTCTCAGTCTCAGATCAGCCTGCATCCCAAATGGTTTTCCGCACTTGGGGTTAACAATCTCATGATGCTAATAATTTGTTTTAGAAAATTACACAAATGATTTATATTCTTAAAACCCTTAGTTTACTTTGCAAAATTTCATTTTCCCTTGCTGCTATCCATGTTAATCTTATTCAACCCAAGTTGATAATTAAAATTGGTTTACACAGTCAATGGTGCATAAAATCTAGGGAAGTGAAGTAACAGCTGCCCTGCCTAGAGCTCTGCACTACTACTTGTTAAAAGATTCAAAGTTTAATTAAAAAGATTTACAGTTCAAACCAACAGTAAAAATTCATACACTTAAACTCTTAATAAAACAATCTTTAGCATGGCAGGTTGCCATCACCATAAAACAGCTATGCAACCTTCTATAATGTATTGTTGCATATTTAGTGTATGAACTGGTGAGCAGAATTTTTTGTGATGGCAGATACTACTTATGTCATTACCCATCCACCCATCCATCCATCATATTCCTAACCCACTTATTCAGGGCAGTGTCTCAGGGCCATTATTATCATTGAGAACATTGTTATGGAGAAAACAGCTTCTTAAATTAATTAAATTAATTTAATTTGCAAATGTTAAACATTGGTTATATGGGGTGTATTTGATTGTTTTATCGCAGATATGCTTTGAAAGAGAAAATGTATTAATAAAAATCACTTAATATATTGCACGCTCTGTGTCTTCTTTCAAATAGAGTGTCTTAAGTTCCAAAAGAACATTTTGTACACATCTATTGAATGTTATTTATCTTATATGTTATACTTTATACTTTTTATATTTTATTGTACTACGAAGTTGAGAGAGAAACAGTATTTCGATTCTCCTGTATGTTCTGCACATACAGTATAGTGCAGTGCTTCCCAAACTCGGTCCTGGGGACCCCCTGTGGCTGCAGGTTTTTGTTCCAACCAGATTCCTCATCAGTGACAACACCTGATAGCACGGATCTCATTTAATTAGCTGGGATTTTGTTTTCTCTTATTCTACATTCAGAAAAGCACAGCAGTGTGATTTTTTACATTTCTAAGACATTTAGAAATATTTCTGTTTTTTCTGTAGATTTAAATACTTAACTCTCTTTTGTTGATTTCATTATATTTTGCCTTTTCTCTGTGTAGTTTTTCCCCTTCGTTGTATCTTATTAATGACAATTAAAAATGAGCAGAGCTGACACCCAGTTAAACAACACACTAAATAATCAAAGGCTGTAACTACTTTAGCATCAGCCCCACTAATTAGTAAATAATGCATTAATTAAACAATTAGAAAACCTGAAAAGTAGAATGAAAATCAAGATGAAAAATACTGTTAAAAAAAAAAAACATTATTCCTATATAACTGCTTGGAACATTTTAATATATATATAAACTTAGTTTTCTAATTTCTAGTTTTATATTATTCCCAAAACACAGAACTTATTAAATAACACATCACTTAATTAGCCCAGGAGTTCAATTAAAAACAGAAGCCGGTGGGAACAAAAACCTGCAGCCACAGGGGGTCCCCAGGACTGAGTTTGGGAACCACTGGTATAGTGAGTTGACAATAAAAGGCTATTTGATTTGATTTGATGTATTTGTTTCTGATACTTTTCAAAAGGAATGAAAAAAGCTTCCCAATTTATCTGTTAAACACAAAATCATTTCACAAAAATGAAAAACATCTGTCTGGAATAACATCAGAGAACTACTTGTCTATGATAATACCCTGTAAGTCTACTCTTTGCTCCTAATGACCCTGCGCTAAATTAAGTGGCTTCAGAAAATGAACAGACAGACAAATTGACATGTCTTGAGTTAATTGCTAAAGCTGTTTTACACAGCTGTGCCCAGAAGAATGATAAAATATACATTACATTCAGCCCTTGTGAAACTTACTGTGAAATTAAGTGTAAGATTTACAGATATACTGTAGAACTAATTTTGTAGCTACAAGCAATTCACAGAATAATAATAATAGTTATCTTAATAGTTCAGTAATGATATTGAAATGTTATAGAACATGTAGAATTTATCAAAGTCATAATGTCACAATAGTCAGTCACTGAGAGACAAATGAGGGTCGAGTGGTACACACCCTCTTTTTACTTAAAAAGTGCTCCTGGCAGATTCCCACAAAGTGTCTACCCCCCTGTCATTCCTGCCATCTAAAAAGGCATTTATTACTTTAGCTCAAGCTAATGTGCCATTTTCTCTTATTATTTGCCCTAGATGAAAACTGAATATGACCATTTTTGTTCATCATAAAATGAAAAAAGACATAACAGATTTTTGATCTAATCAACTGTTAAAGAGTAATTGAGTGGCAAATGTAAACATCTTGTTATTTCAACAACTTAAATATTTAACAGTAACTCTTAACAATTATTGAGGTCAATATAAACACTTAAAATTGTTTTTCTTTTGTTACATTACCACTTATAATTAAAACTCTCATCTATTTCTTGTGTTCTGGAGGTTAAAAGGCACAAAGGTCCAATGAAAATAGCAACTTTTATTGAGCTTGTCTCAGTATTTATTTTTTATAGGTATTTATAGGTAGAAAAATCTAAAATTTTATTAGCCTGTATTCAAAGTTAGACTATATTGGAAATGACTGCAAAGTTTAATAGAAATATGAAAAGTGGTTTTCTAATGATACCCTAATTGACAGAAATAAATTACATTTTACGAATGTAGATTATCAAGAACAACCACATGGTATCCACTAAAAATAATGACACTTTCGACTTCTTACAAACTGTGTGATCTTCCAGAAGCATATGTAAATGAAGTAATAAATTCTAAAACAATTCCATTTTCAAAATTTGGGTGCTAAACACAGCAAGTTTAAAAAATTGCAGTGTTGTGTATGGAATTTCTTTAATTTCTTCCTCTGTAATATTTCTTTTTATTTTCCAGGCATTTCTATTGTTGTTATCTATAATCTCGACCAACAAGCAGAGAATGCTTGACATAAATTTCTGTGGACAAAGGTTGGAGTTTCCCAAAATTTCATCCAATGGATAAGTATGTGAACTTAATGTGTAATTCTAAGCAGGTCTCGTGAGTGTATCCTTGGTGTTTCCCTGTGACCGATGCCATATCCAAAGTTGATTCTTTCCATCTACTATATTAACACTGGGACAGGGTACAATTCTCTGCAACATGATAATGTAAAAAGGGGCTCAGAATATGAATAGATGAAGGTAACCTGAGAAATCTAGCTACTTTAATCAGAACTCTAAGAAGACTTGATAATTCTCAGGTCTATGTTTTTGGTTATTAACTTTTTTAAAATAGACTGTATACAATGAAGAAAACAATATGTAGCATGGTTCAGCTTTGCAACTACTCCTCTTTTCCATTTTTAAGCTGATATTGAAAAGTATGCTAGTATGATCTGAATATCTTAATTCCTACTACTACTACTTTTTTAAGAAATTAAAAATATTCTGCCACCTATGTCTTTTTAGAAATCAATGATTGTGTCATAGGAACTAATGTACCATTTAAAGCACCCTGTGGGAGACATGAACACCTGAGGAAAACTACTGTGAAGGAACCACAGAACGTAATTTAGCATACAATTCAACTAGCTTTATTCAGACTGTTGCTGTTGTAATTTTAATAAAAACATGGTAAAAAGCTCATATAAAAAGCATTGTAAAAATGTCAAATTTCCTTAGTCATATATTGCCAAACAAGCAAATGTTCTCTCTCTTTGACAGATTTGGAGAGATTAGACTATAATATTTTAGACACCAAATCTCCACATTTAATATTTCCCAAAAAACATCAGCCAGACTTATGCATTTTATTAGTACTGCATGGCTGTGTTTATTAACACCTCATAAATATTGATGATAAAGCTAAAGAGAGAAGACATTTTGAATTTGGTCAATTAGCCACTTTACTCTTTAACAAACTATGTAGTTGTATTAAAAATGTATAATTAAACTAATAAATGGTATACTTGTGGTAAATCTAGTTTTTTCATTCTGTTAAATCTTGCTGCAAGGGGATTTCAGGGCTGCAAGTAGCTGAAACATGACATATGATAGAGAACTGTACAGAAAGAGTCCAAATGTACAAATGTTCTAAAAGAAGCCAAAGAAGTGTTTGTAAAGCTCTGACAAATGCAATGTACTGCTATTTTTTTTAAATGTCATTCTGGAAATAGTTGTCCAAGGGCAGAGAAGTGAGGGAAAAGTCCTGAACAGCTGGAAGAATTCTCCAGATCAATATATTACATATATACACACATCATGGGAACAGCTATATAGGTAATAATAGGCCTTTTAATTATGAAATGAAGTTCAAGAGGGAAGGGAAGGAATCCCTGGGAATGCGTTTAAAGGTTGCTACCTGTCATTGGTCTATAGACCTTTGAGTTGGGATAAGGGTCACATTGACAGGTAGTTGGTGGATTGAGAAATCATGAGAGAGACTGGGATATGAGTGTTAGAGTATATTACATGGTGAGCTACTGGTAAGCCCATCCCTCCTGGTAGTTAACCACTAGAAAAAGCAGAATTAGATCACTTTAATTAGTTGTTTTTTCCCTTCTTTCCTTTATGGAAGAAATGTGAGATTGGCATATTGCAGTCATATATTTAGATAGATTTTATATAGTTGCCATAAATAGATAGATAGACCTTTATTAGTCCACAGGGATAAATCTGGCTTTTTGCAGAAGCCCTTTTAATAAATAAATAAATAAATAAATAAATAAATAAATAGTAAATATTTACACTGGTCTGAAGACACCCCAGAATGACTATAAAGGAAGAAAATTAGAAATTTGTGACTTGGCAGTTACAGTTAAAGTCCCTTGATTCTATCTTAATAATGAGAATTCACAACAAGTGGACTACTCAGTGCAAAAAGGGTGTACATGTAGCTTCTTTTCTATCAGACCCACTAGTGTGCAGTTAGCAAATCACAACTTAAATAAAAACAACAACTGAAAAAGTGGTGATGATCATGATATCTTAAAAATCAAGGTTAACAAGAACAACATAAAATTATCTCTATGTTACATAAATATGCTTGCTGCATTCCAACAAAAATACAACATACTCAGTTTTATAATTTTTTGATAGACATCAAAGCAAAGGAAATGGGAAATAACAACTTTGTACTTTGATTAATTAAGGTACAAGTCCAATTAAAAGCACAAGTTAATTGGGTCAAAAACCTGGGTCCCTAGAACTAAACATGAGAGCCACAGCTATAGACTACTCATTCTACTCAAATGACCCATATGTTATTTCATACTTTTAAACAGTGCTTCAATAGTTTCATTTAAACTCAGCACAGATTATTATTGCATGCAAAAATATTTTGTTATTTAAACCTGACAAATAACATAAAGCATCTTTTGTTCAGTAAGCAGAGAAGGAAAATTAGAAAATTCTAATGGCTATGCAATTTTGCTGTCCAGTCTTGAAAGCCTAGCTAAATCATCTGACAAGATAACAATAGTGCATAAATAATTATATTTCTACAGAAATGTATGATCAGAGAACTGTATGATCAGTTGTTCCAAAAGAGAAGAAGAAAGAATGTGCTGTTCATGCAAGAATATATATAATATATTACTTTTTCAAATCCTTAGAGGATGGTGCCTCAACTCACGGTGTCTACTCATGCCAAAGGTACTGGGAACAAAAGGGAGGCTGTTTTAAAATAAGTGGAAAAATTCCACATACCTCAAGGCCTGGCTGCACACTTCTTTTGTCCCATGTCCCTGAAGGCAATAGGTACCCAAAGTGACTTATACCATTCAGTCCAATCCAACAAGGGAATAAGAAAAGCAGCACATTAGTCTGCTAATCTCCTGATAAGAATGAACTTCTCTGAGAATCCCAGCTGGGATAAAAACTCAGTTCAGTAATACTGTAATGCGACTCAGTGAGGCCACAAACCCACTATAGTGACATATAGTAAATTCATTGGTATGCCTGATTGAACACAAAATTATATGGAGTCCTGACTCTTAGTTTGCTATGCAGCCCTTACTAATAATAGAATGACAGATGCAAAGCCAAATAAATGTGCAGTATCTTTTGCAGACACTTTGATATTTTTAATATCAAACATGGTAGCTTGTCTTTGATGGTTATAACACATAGATGGTTTATAGCTTGCTTATTTTTTCTGTTTTTGCGCTTTTTTCAGGATGGTTCCTTCTTTTTAACCTTCTCTCTTTTATGCAGCTACTCAAATCACATTACTTTAGCTAATTTAACTGATTCAGTTTTAATGAAAATGAATATCACCACCTATATGTCAATAGTGTATAATATACATTAGAACTTGTTGAATCGCAAACATTACAAAGTGCATCAGCAGTTTAAGCAGAAAAATATTAACTGCTCAGTTTAAACAGAATATCATATTCTAAAATCCCTAGCATTCTTTGTTTTTTCAGAGTAGGGAAGAAACACATTATTGGAAATAAAACTTTTTTTTGACCAAGTTTAATTGAAGTTTAATGAGAAAAAATGTAGGATGTGCTGAAGTGAATGTTCAGTAATAAAGCCCAAACTGTCAACATTAGAAAAGTAAAATGAAACAATAACAATACAAACAAGACCCCACAGCAGCTGCTAGCTTTGTCAGACAGGAGTAAGCCTTGTAAAACAGACAAATAATTACACCTTCCACTGAGTTTTTGTCCAATAGATAAACTGCAGTGAGTCCAAGTTTTCTTTCATATGACGAATCATATAGTTCAGGACCAGCCTCTCAAAGGTCTTCATAATGTACCTGTAGGACTTAAGGACCACTGGTCTCTAACCATTAGGTGTAGAGGTCTTCTTAATAACTGAAACAAGACAGAATGTTTTCCACAACAGGAGCACTTTTTAGAGCCTTAGTGACTGACTGAACAGGTAGCAAACAATGTCACAAAGTTGGTCAGCACAGGCCTTTAGAACTCAAGAACTGACTCCATCTGGTCCAACAGCTTTCACTGTGTGTAGCCTCATCAGTTTTTTCCTTACTTGTTCATCAGTTATGGATAGCCCATACGGATAATCAGAGGTAGAAGTAGTTGATTTATTAGGGATGATGTGGTGTGGTTGGACATGAAAGAATGCGGCAGTAAATGTAGGAAAAATCAGTTAAAAGTAGATTCTGGTTGTTAGCCTTGTCCTCATTCCCATCTAGCACCTGAGCCATGGATGGCTTCAATCCAGTAATTATGCCCAGACCATTGCAAACATATTTCCTGTTTTCTAAGTCTGTAAGTGTCCTTCTCTTCACTCACTATCATTGCTACTCAAGAATTGATTATTTCTTTGTAGATAACAATTTCTTGCCAATGATTAAATCTTGCAAGTATGATGCTATTGTTATTTCCAACCATGCCCCTTTGATTGTGGAGCTAAAATCATTATGCCCCACATACTCATCTCGCAGATGGCATCTTAACCCACTTCTATTAGCAGATGAGAACTGTACAGAATTTATATCCAAACAAATCAGCATTTTTCTAGACACAAATTCATCCTCAGAGATCTCTGCAGGAACTCTCGGAAACCCTGAAGGCCTTCTTAAGAGGACAGACTACTTCATATCTTTCCCACAGAAATAAATTGGAAACCAAGACGGTATCAGAGATAGTCAACGAAATTACTAGAATAGTAATGCCAGGTGTCCAAGTGAGGCTCTTCATAGGAAAAGGCAGGCTCTGCATTCAGAACTCAACTTCTTGACAACTAAAGAAACAGAACAACTCATTTTTAAATTAAGACATCATTACTATGAACATGGATGGAAAGCTAATAAGATCTTGGCTCAACAAATCCACAAACAAAAAGTTTGCAATGCAATCCCAGCAATCACCAACATAAATGAAGACAAAATCATTGACCTTAAAAATATAATGTACACATTTAGAGATTACTATAAATCCTTATATTCTACTGAGTTTAAAGAAGACAAGACACAATCTAATGCATTTCTGGATGCATTACAGATGCCACAGATACTCTCAGTGCAGAGGAATCGGATAAACCTCTGGGGCTATCAGATTTACTAGCTGCTATAAAGTCACTTCAGAGTGGGAAAGTAGCAGGCCCCGATGGCGACCCTGCTGAATTTTATAAGAAATTCTCCACTCAGCTAGCTCCCCTCTTATTAGCAACATTTACAGAAGCTAGAGACAATAAACTTATACCTCAAACATTTTGCCAAGCATTAATCACCATCTTTCCTAAACAAAGTAAGAACTTATTACAATGTGCAGACCAATTTCACTTCTGAATAATGATGTTAAGATACTCTCTGAAGTCCTAGCTAGAAGGATGGAGAAAGTGCTCCCTTCTGTAATATCACAAGATCAAACAGGATATTTTAAAGGCCGACACTTAGCTTCCAATCTTCGACACCTGTTTAATAAAATATATTCATCTGCAAAGTCAAACACCTCAGAGATATTATTATCGTTGGATGGATAAAAAGCATTTGATATGATTGAATGGAACTACCTTTTCACTACATTGGAGAAATTTGGGTTTGGCCCGAACATTTTTGCGTGAATCAAACTACTGTATACCAATCCAGAAGCTTCAGTTTGTATTAACAACATTAATTCAGACTACTTTAAACTAGAACATGGTACCAGGCAAGGATGCCCCTTGTCAGCACTGCTTTTTGCAATCGCCATTGAGCCACTGGCAGTTCACTGTAGAAATGCTTATGAGATAAAGGGGATTATTAGAGGAGGATTTGAACAGAAAATTTCTCTATTTGCAGATGATATGGTATTGTATATATCAGATCCACAAAATACTGTGCTTGCAGTCCTAACAGCACTTACAGAATTTCAAAAGATTTCTGGTCTCAGAATTAATTTGTCTAAAAGTGTGCTCTTTCCAGTGAATTCTCAAGCACACAATATTAGATTGGACACCTTCCCTTTTATCATCACAGATCAGTTTAAATACCTAGGGGTAAATATCACAAGTAGATATAAAGCTCTCTATCAACAAAATTTCACTGTCTGTATTGGAAACATTAAGCAAGACTTGCATAGATGGTCAACCCTTCATCTCACTTTATCTGGAAGAATTAACATTGTTAAGATGAATATCTTTCCTAAGCTTCTCTTTTTATTTCAAAACATTCCAATATACATCAATAAATCATTTTTTTAAGAAATTAGATTCAACCATAACCTCATTTATTTGGAATTCAAAACATCCACGTATCCAAAAAGCAACCCTACAAAGACCTAAGGCAGAAGGCGGCATGGCTCTACCTAGCTTTCAATTTTATTACTGGGCAGCAAATATACAAGCTATAGAAACCTGGACATTGACACAAATAGATGAACAGACACAGGCTTGGTCCACAACAGAAATAAAATCCTGCAGTATTTCTTTATATTCTTTGCTTTTTACCCCAATAAATGCAAGTTATCGCCAATATACTAACAACCCAACTGTGCTTCGCTCACTCAGAATAAGAAACCAATGTAGGAAGCATTTTAAGATAAAGAAGCTTTTATCTGTGGCACCTCTGCATGAGAACCACCTTTTTCCACCCTCTCAAACAAATGCAGTTTTTTAAGTCTGGAAAACATTTGGGATTAAATCACTTAGAGATCTGTATATAGACAACATCTTTGCATCCTACGAACAATTACATTCCAAGTTTAACTTTCCAGCAACACATTTCTTTCACTACCTTCAAATCAGAAACTTTGTTAAACAGAATCTGCTCAAATCTCCTCACTTCCGACCTACCTCTATGCTGGAAAATATATTGATCAGTCTTGAGGACTCAGACAGCATTTCTGTAATATACAAAACAATTTTACAGTCCCAGCTTTTCAAAGATCCAAGAGGAAAGTGGGAAAAGGATCTCTCACTCAATATTTCAGAAAAGGAGTGGAAAGTAGCAATGCAGAGAATCCACTCGAGCTCCATGTGCACAAAGCATACAATTATTCAACTCAAAATTATATATCGAGCACATCTGTCTCACTTAAAATTGTCCAAAATGTTTCCAAGGCAAAATCCAACCTGCGAACATTGCAATCAAGTTCCAGCCTCACTAAGCCACGTGTTCTGGACCTGCACCAAATTAACATCATTCTGCACCAAAATCTTTAAAAGCCTATCAGATAGCCTTGGTGTCACAGTCCCTCCTAACCCATTAACAGCTGTGTTTGGTGTACTCCCAGATGGGCTTAAAGTGGAGAAGGACAAACAAACTGTAATTGCCTTTACTACACTATTGACACGTAGACTTATCTTGCTCAACTGGAAGAATTCTAACTCTCCTATTCTTAGTCACTGGGTAACTGATGTTATATACTATTTGAAACTGGAAAAAATCAAATTCTCAGTTAGAGGGTCTGTGCAGAACTTTTTCAAAACCTGGCAGGATCTAATCAATAACATTTTAGAATAAGCTTTTAAAGCACTGAGGAAGCAGATTCTTTCGCCTTATTTCCTTATTTTTCTTCTCCATTTATCTTTATTCACTTATTAATTCATCTATTTATTTTTTACTAGCTTTAAGTTTTACTCTGCTGGCATCCCTCCCTCCCAGCCCGGGGGGGGGGGGGGTGTGTGTGATTTCTTTTTGATCTTATGTTTGTAAAAATGAATTTATTTGTATGAAATGTTGTGTGATTTCAATAAAATTAAAATTAATGGGGACAGATGTGGGTTAAGTGGCAGAACGGGCAAAGGTGTTAAGTGGTAGAAGGTAGGATACAACATGTGAATTTTATATTCTGACATAATTTTAAAGGAGATGAAAAGGTCTAAAATATGTGGTAGATCATTTGCAGCATTCCCTGGATTAGGAGGATGTCATTGTCTTAAAGTGAAATTCTATGATCAGTATTATATAGTGAAACAAAAGGTGGGTGACTTTAAATACCTGGGCTCAACAGTACAGAGTAATGGAGTGTTTGGAAGAGAGGTGAAGAAGAGAGTGCAGGCTGGGTGGAATGGGTGGAGAAGAATGTCAGGAATGATTTGTGACAGATGGGTACCAGCAAGAGTGAAAGGGAAGGTCTACAAGACAGTATTGAGACCAGCTATGTTATATGGGTTGGAGACAATCACACTAAAGAAAAGACAGGAGACAGAGCTGGAAGTGGTAGAGTTGAAGATGTTAACATTTGGTTTGGGTATGACAAGGATGGACAGGATTAGAAGTGAGTACATTAGAGGGTCAGCTCAAGTTGGAGGGTTGGGAGACAAAGTCAGAGAGGTAAGATAGCTTTAGTTTGGACATGTGCAGAGGAGAAATGCTGGGTATATTTTGAGAAGGATGTTAAGGATGGAGCTGCCAGGTAAGAGGTAAAGAGGAAGGCCTGCAAGAAGGTTTATGGATGTGTTGAGAGAGGACATGAATGTGGTGGGTGTAACGGAGCAAGATGTAGAGGACAGGAAGATATGGAAAAATATGATCCACTATGGAAAACCCTAATGAGAGCAGCTGAAGAAGAAGAATTAGTATTTCATCAATTTTTAAAGTTTTCTTCAGCGATTAAGACGTGATTAAAAAGAAATGAAAAAATCTTAGATCACGCCCTTGGTAGCCTCCCAGAGAATTCCAAGGTTCTCCACTGAGCCAGTATTTATCTCCAAAAATTCCTTCAATTTAGCAGTTAATTGATCACAAATGTATTAATTATATTACAGCAATGTACTGAATCTCCATCAGCTGGCACAGGGATGCAGATTATGATGATGCAACTTAACATGAACACTATTAGGGAGAACAAATGAAAGGAGTCAAGAAGTGGGACCAAAGCTCATGAGATAAATAAATAAATAAATAATAAATTTGTGATGGGGATTACAGCATGAAGAAAAAAGAGTATCCTCTAGATGAAAGCTATTTATGAGACTGAGGTTTTCTCAAAATTTACAAATGGAACAGGATGAGTGAGGCATACACACCTGGGCTGAAGGAGGGGACTTGTCAATCAGTGGATCCATAACTATGTTTCCAAAAATGCCTATAGACAAGTCAACGCCATTAAAACTGAGCAAATGGCACCACAGACTAGGTAGAAAAAATTATTTATATGGAGAAGAAGCATAAATGCATATAAACATATTTTCTGTCCTCCATGCTCTAGTCATATGTATCAAAAATGGCCTTTATCATCACCTCCACTTTAATAACCTTCACATGTAAATTCTTTCTTAGGAGAATAAGTACTCTGCATTTCTTAAGTGAGCTTCCTGCAGAAAAGCAATGTCAATATGCAACTGCGTAAAAGAATGAGGCAGCAAATACATTGATTTGAGGAATTCAGGTCCAGAATATTCCATAGAGGTGATAGACTACTCATATTTGAAGAAAATAGCTAGAAGATGAAAATCTAGAGAAGTAAATTGGCTGCAATTGGTTAGCAGGACTCAGGAGCACAGGACAAGACTCACTACCCCTTCAATCCCTTTCATATATCTTTTTTTTTTTTTTTTTTTTTTTTTTTTTTTTATTATTAATTTTATTACAATCCATACAAAGCAATCAAGTTTTTACAAAGAGAAAAATTAAGAACAGATCGATCCCCACCCCTGAGAGAGAGAGCAAGCCAAACGGCGTTAAATTTAAGGCTTGGAGACATACCTAAGTTAATAAATTCTCTGTGCCTTTTGAACTTATTTTAAAATATTACTGATTAGATCCTGCCATGTTTTGAAAAAAGTCTGTACGGATCCTCTGACTGAGTATTTGATTTTTTCCAACTTCAAATAATATAACACATCGGTTTCCCACTGACTTAAAAGAGGAGAGTTTGGGTTCTTCCAGTTTATGAGAATAAGTCTACGTGCCAAAAGTGTAGTGAATGCAATCACAATTTGTTTGTCTTCCTCCGCTTTAAACCCATCTGGAAGAACACCAAACACAGCTGTTAATGGGTTTGGAGGGATTGTAAGTCCAAGGCTATCTGAAAGGTAATTAAAAATGTTTGTCCAGAATAATGTTAATTTGGTGCAGGACCAGAACATGTGACCTAGTGAGGCTGGGACTTGGTTACAACGTTCGCAGGTTGGATCATGCCCTGGGAACATTTTGGAGAGTTTTAGTCGAGACAGATGTGCTCGACATATAATTTTGAGTTGTATAATTGTATGCTTTGCGCATATGGAGCTCGAGTGAATTCTCTGCATTGCTACTTTCCACTCCTTTTCTGATATATTAATTGAAAGATCTTTTTCCCAGTGTCCTCTTGGATCTTTAAAAGGGAGGGATTGTAAAATGATTTTATATATTGTAGAGATAGAGTCTAAATCCTTGAGATTGAGCAATATTTTTTCCAGCATGGATGAGGGTGCAAGATGAGGAAAATCTGGAAGGTTTTGTTTAACAAAGTTTCTGATTTGAAGATAGTGAAAGAAATGTGTAGCTGGAATGTTAAATTTGGAATGTAATTGCTCATAGGATGCAAAGACGTTGTCTATATAAAGATCTCTAAGCAAGTTAATTCCAAATTTTTTCCAAATATTAAAAACTGCATATGTTTGTGAGGGTTGAAAGAGGTGGTTCTCTTGCAGGGGTGCCACAGATAGAAGCTTCTCCGTCTTAAAATACTTTCTACATTGGTTCCAGATTCTAAGTGAGTGGAGCACAATTGGGTTATTAGTGTAATGCCGATAACGTGTGTTTATTGGAGCACAGAGCAAGGAATACAAAGAAGTACTGCAGGAATTTAATTCTATTGCGGACCAAGCCTGTGTATGTTCTTCTATTTGTGTCCAGGTTCTTATCGCCTGTATATTTGCTGCCCAGTAATAAAACTGGAAGTTAGGTAGAGCCATGCCGCCTTCTGCCTTTTGTCTCTGTAGGGTCGCTCTTTTGATGCGTGGATGTTTTGAATTCCAAATAAATGAGGTTATTGTCGAATCTAATTGCCTAAAAAATGATTTATTAATGTATATTGGGATGTTTTGAAATAAAAAAAGGAGCTTAGGAAGAATATTCATCTTAACAGTGTTAATGCTTCCAGCTAGTGTGAGATGAAGGGTTGACCATCTATGCAAGTCTTGTTTAATTTTTTCCATGCAAACGGCGAAATTTTGTTGATATAGAGCTTTATGTTTACTTGTAATGTTTACCCCTAGGTATTTAAACTGTTCTGCAATGATAAAAGGTAGGGTATCTAATTTAATATTATATGCTTGAGAGTTCACTGGAAAGAGTACACTTTTATTCAGATTAATTCTGAGACCAGAGATCTTTTGAAATTCTGTGAGTGCTGCTAAAACTGCAGGTACAGAATTTTCTGGGTCTGATATATACAGCACCATGTCATCTGCATATAATGAGATTTTCTGTTCCAGTCCTTCTCTGCTAATCCCCTTTATCTGATCAGTATTTCGACAATGTATTGCCAGTGGTTCAATGGCAATCGCAAACAGCAGCGGTGACAAGGGGCATCCTTGTCTAGTGCCACGTTCTAGTTTAAAGTAGTCTGAGCAAATGTTGTTGATGCAAACTGAAGCTTCTGGGTTAGTATACAGTAATTTAATCCATGCACAGATGTTTGGGCCAAACCCAAACTTCTCCAATATAGTAAAAAGGTATTTCCATTCAATCATGTCGAATGCTTTTTCTGCATCTAATGATAATAATATTTCTGGGGTGTTTGATTTAGTTGGTGAGTATATTACATTAAACAGGCGTCGAAGATTGGAAGATAAGTGCCGGCCCCTAATAAATCCAGTTTGGTCTTGTGATATTACCGAGGGGAGCACTTTCTCCACCCTTCTGGCTAAGATTTTAGAGAGTATTTTAACGTCGTTATTCAGAAGTGAAATTGGTCTGTATGATGCACATTGTAATAAGTCCTTATTTTGTTTTGGAAAGACAGTGATTAGTGCTTGGCGAAAGGTTTGTGGAAGAGATTGGTTATCTCTGGCTTCTGTAAATGTTGCTAATAAGAGGGGGGCTAGCTGAGCGGAGAATTTCTTGTAAAATTCTGCAGGGTAACCATCAGGGCCTGCTGCTTTCCCGCCTTGGAGTGATTTTATAGCATCTAGTAATTCTGGTAGCATCAGAGGTTTATCAAGTTCCTCCGCACTAAAAGCGTCTATTTGTGGTATCTGTAATGTATCCAGAAATGCATTAGATTGTGTATTGTCTTCCTTAAACTCAGTAGTATATAGGGATTTATAGTAGTCTCTGAAAGTGTGCATTATATTTTGGTGTTCGACGATTTTATCTCCGTTCGTACTAGTGATTACCGAGATTGCGTTGCGCACTTCTTGCTTGTGAATTTGTTGAGCTAAAAGCTTATTAGCTTTCTCCCCATGTTCATAGTAATGATGTCTGGATTTGTAAATTAGTTGTTCAGTTTCTTTAGTTGTCAAGAGGTTTAATTCTGAATGTAGAGCCTGCCTTCTCCTATGTAGAGTCTCGCTTGGTAGTCTGGCATGTTCTTCATCTATTTTAGTAATTTCGCTTTTTATATCTGCTACTTTCTTGGCCTCGGATTTATTTCTGTGGGAAAGATATGAGATAATCTGTCCTCTTAAGAAGGCCTTAAGAGTTTCCCAGAGTATCCCTGCAGAGATCTCGGGGGATGTATTTGTCTCTAGAAAGAATTTGATTTGTTTGGATATAAATTCAGTACAATTCTCATCAGCTAATAGAAGCGGGTTGAGGCGCCATCTGCGGGGTGAGTGCATGGGGCTTAGTAATTTTAGCTCCAAGATCATAGGTGCATGGTCAGAAATAACAATAGCATCGTATTTGCAAGATTTAATCTTAGGCAAGAAGTTATTGTCTATAAAGAAGTAATCGATCCTTGAGTAACAATGATGTACTGGTGAGTAGAAAGAATATGTTCTTGAATTTGGGTTTAAAAACCTCCAGGGGTCTGATAAGTTGTGATCAGTTATAAACTTTGTAATTATTTTTGCAGTGTTAGATGCCGTTCCCCCTGTGGAGGAGGTCCTATCTAAAAGTGGATTCATAACACAATTAAAATCCCCAGCCATTATAGCTTTATGAGTGTTCAGATTGGGAATGGATGCCAACAAATTTTGTATAAATTCCTTATCATCAACATTAGGTGCATAAACATTTATCAAGATCATTTTACAGTTAGATAAGTCTCCCATAACCATTACATATCTCCCTTCAGGATCCAATACTACATCTGATGCTACAAATGAGACTGTTCTATGTATGAGAATTCCCACACCTCTAGTTTTTTTTGTAAAGCTAGAATGGAACATTTGGCCAGTCCAGTCCTTTTGCAGCCGAAACTGATCCTTGCTTAGTAAGTGGGTCTCCTGTAAAAATACTATTTTAGCATTTAAACCTGTTAGGTGAGAGAGTACTTTCTTTCTCTTTAATTCGTGATTCAGGCCTTTAACATTCCAGCTTACGAAGTTAACTGTCCCATCATGGAGACACTGATTCTGAGTTTTTGATGTCATTTTATAGTCTTATTATAATTATAAAGACTGAGAGGATAGATTAGGTATAGATCAGGCCTGCTCTCTTTCTCTCCCCCCCCTTAACCCCCCACCCTCCCTTTTTGCCTCCCCAAGTGAGGCTAAAACCCACTTCACACAGTCCCAATCCTCTGACATACCCAGAGACAGAGTACGTCCAAAGCAAAACAAGCTCCAATGCAGCGGCGCTTAAGGGTTAAAAGATAGAGATATCTCTAAAGAGAAAAAAAAAAAAAAAAAAGAAAAAAAAAA
>JANRMT010062837.1:22262248-22282308 GCA_026402145.1 Polypterus bichir lapradei | reverse complement strand
AACCTTGTGCATGTTTGGTAGCACATATCTGTGTGAGAAGCTCTTCTCAGTGATAAAGACTAACAAAACAGCACACAGGAGTCGCCTCACTGATGAGCACCTGCAGTCCATCCTGAGAATCTCCACAACACAGAACCTCACACCAAACATAAACGAACTTGTTGCCAAAAAAAGATGCCAGGCGTCCAGCTCTAAAATGACATATGAGCAAAGACAACTGAATGATTTGATTTGTTATTGCTGAAAGGAACACATTTTATTTATATTTCCAGGTTTTGTTATGCAGCATGTTCATATTTGAATTTGTATAATTTTGACAGGATATATTTTTATGGAGAGCAAAATCTTTTGGGATATTTAAAATCTAAGTTTATTTTTTATATAAAATTACATAAGAGTAAAGAAATTTGAATGTTTGTTCTTTTAACGTTTACTTTATTTCTAACTTGTATAATTTAGACAGGATATATTTTTATGGAGAGCAAAATATTATAAGTTGTTTAAGGTTTGAGTTGATTTATTCAGGAATAATATTCCTGTCTGTTTTTACCATTCCTACCAAAGATATTTCTGTCGACTAAATAAAAATTCCTTCTATTTAAAATTTAAATAGAACTTGAACAAATACGATAGTTCATAATATCCACGCAGACTTGCACGTAAGAGCGGGAGTTATCCATTTTAACAAGCAGCGTCTTGCACTGATACGAAATAGCTGTGTGTGTATATATGTAGATATGTATGTATATGTGTATATATGTTTATATATGTGTGTGTGTATGTATATATATATGTATTTGTGTGTATATATGTGTGTGTATGTATATGTATGTGTATATATGTAGATATATATATATGTATGTATATATGTGTGTGTGTATATATATGTGTATATGTATAGATATGTATATATATATGTTTATGTGTGTGTTTGTAAATATATATATATATATATATATATATATATATATATATATTATATATATATACATATGACAGCAACACTCATCACTCACAACAGTGACAAAACAATTACATTGACAATCATGTTACGTTATTTTCAAAATGTTTCCTTTTCTTTTTCATTGCTTCTTTAACACACTACTTCTCCGCTGCGAAGCGCGGGTATTTTGCTAGTATTCAATAGAATCGACTCCAAACATAATATCCAGAGAAGATAGGTGGCTAATATGACTTCTAACTTATATGAGGTGTAATAGCGAGGATGTAATAGTGTCTCCCTATTTTTGGTATTCCCTCACTTTCTAAACATATTCCTTGAATTAAAAGATGATATTGTTCAGTGGAGAGCATTCTGCACACATACTTGCTTCGATATGATTTCACGTACCCCAATTTAAGGTAATAATACCAAACATGTACCTTATGAATATCAGGAATTTCAAGATGTTTATAGTAAGTAAATATGACTAAAATTGCCACCTCAATTACATTATTCAATTCAGTTTATTTTTGTGTAGTGTTTTGAAGTGCAAGTGCAGAGTGCCATTGCAAGTTCTCAAGTAAAATGCAAGTATAAATTTTACAAATTACTAAATACAGAATTAGTACACATAAAAACACAGATTTGTGAAAACAGACAGAAAAAATGTGAAACTGATTAACATACAGTATATGGAAATCAATCATCTGTCCATTAAGTAATTGTATAGTTGTGATCAGTTGACAAAAGATTAGAGAAAAACAAACTTCAGTCCGCAACAAACCTGAAAATATACACCTGGGTTTCATTGGGGTTATGTGAGAAAGTCAAAGAAAAACTCAGATGCAGTCACAGTCCTGGAGACCACATCCAACTAGCAATCAGCACCACCTCCTGAACATTCTGTTGTAGTCTGTGCTGGGCGGTCCAATCTGATTACAGAATCTTTCCTTCCAATGCTTCCAATGCTTCCCGTATCTAAGATGATTTTTCATTGGACAGGAGAGAAGATTGGCAGTAGAGCAGTGGCACCAAGTGCCACTTCAAGATACTGAGTAGAGAAACTGAACATTGTATTGTCAACAAAAAAACAAAGAGGCATGATGCACATCTCATCAGCAACTCTAATCACCGTGTGCAAGACTAAAGTAGTGAAACTTCAGCCTGGGTTTAAAAGCTGAGACTGAATGGACGCCTCTTATACAAACCACATTTCTAGAAAATTTGGGATATTTTCCAAAATGCAATAAAAACAAAACTCTGTGGTATGTTAATTCACATGAGCCTTGATTTAATTGACAAAAGTACAAACAAAACATTTTCAATAGTTTTACTGACCAAATTTTAAATTTGATGGCTGTAACACCCTCAACAAAAGTTAAGACAGAGTTTGAATAAGATTTAAAAGTGCACAGAATAACTCTGGTTTGGAAGACTCCACATTAAACAGGTTAATTGGTAGCAGAGGAGGTATCATGATTTGTTATAAAAGTATCATCTATCAAAGGCTCAGTCTTTGCAAGCAAGCCCTGAGGTGGCACTGCTTAAGAAGCTATCATGCTACTGTGACAAATATGACCACATGGGCTTGGGAGTACTTCCAAAAAACATTGTCACTTAACACAGTCCATCGATACATTCTGAAATGCAACCTGAAACTGTATTATGCAAGAAAGGGTGCCATACATCAACTCTATGCAGAAATGCTGGCGAGCTCTCTGGGCCTAAGTTCGTCTCACATGGACCGAAAGACTGTGGAACTGTGGGCCGTGGTCAAAAGAGTTCAAAAGAGTCAGCTTGTTTTCAGAAGAATGTGTCTGCTTGACTGGACTGCTGCCAGTCCAGATCTATCTCCTATTGAAAATGTATGGCACATCATGAACAGGAGAATCAGACAACAACAACCATGGAATGTTGAGCAGCTGAAGTCTTATATTAAGCAAGAATGGACAAAATCTCTAATTTCAAAACTAGTACAATTAGTATCCTCAGTTCCAAAATGATTATAAAGTGTTATAAAAAGGAAAGGTTATGTATGACAATGGTGAACATGCCTCTGTCCCAACTTTTGTTGAGTGTGTTGCAAATTCTAAATTTGTGTATATTTACAAAATGCAATTTAGTTGATCAATAAAAATATTGAAAATCTTTACTTTGTGCTTTTGTCAGTTAAGTAAAGGTTCATGTAAATTAACATATTACAAAGTTTTGTTTTTATTGCATTTTGGAAAATATCTCAACTTTTCTGGAAATGGGGTTTGTATAAACAAGATCACTCAACAGCTTTAAAACCCTGTATCTAAAAACTTCACCTCCCACTGTTATTTTATTAATCCTTGAGATCTTAATGTGCACCCTGGTTTGTAAGTGATGATAAGTCCAGATAGGTAAATATGACCTTAGCCATTTAAGGATTTAAAGGTTAAAAGTAGGACTTATAAATCAGCCCTAAGCTTAACTGGAGTTATGTGTTTATATTTTCTAGTTCTTGTAATGATTCTTTCAGCAGCCTTTTGAAATAAATTGCATAAAGAATGATTTGAACAGCCAGTGAATAACAAATTGCAGTACTCAATACTACAAGAATTAAATGCATGAATTATTTTTTCTCTATATCCTTCACATTTTAAAAGCGTCTTAATTTCCAACATTTTTCAGTTAGAAAGAACATGTTTGGATAGTTTTGTAATGTATGTTTTCAATTACATGCTAGTGTCAAAGATAAGACCCAAACTGCATGCTGATTCAGTAAAACTAATGATAATTCCAAATGAGTTAAAAGTAACTATGAATACTAGAATAGTGTGCTCATTTTCATCAATGCACCTGATAACATTTTTCTCTGTATTAAGAGACAAGTAGTTTTCATCCACTCAAATCACTGACACAATTAATTAAGGATATTGGAAGAAAACATATTGATTTAACTTAGGTTTTTTTGATTATCGGTATTGCTCTTGGCAATGAGGGCAATAATGAAATATTTTGTTAAGGTTCTGTGCTTTATGTCCTTACCTCTATTGTAGGAGGTCAGGTCTCTAGAAGTTAGACTTATATCAATGTAACAGAAGCACGCTCATTTTAAGAAACAGAACAATGCAATTTATTATTAAACACAAGGTTACCATATAAAAACATAATAACTACATACTGTATATGTATTGACATATAAGACAGGATGCATGACAGACAAACATGTTACACAGAAGAGTCTGACTGTTTACTGGCTATTTAGAGATCTAATTTTTCTTGGCACAGATAAACAGTTTTACAGTACCAAGTCTTTAAGGATGGTGTCCATTGTTGTCTGGAGTTGTTGCTCTTGTTGTTCTGGGTTCAAGTGGAGTATCCTTCTTGCGTTGGAGTGCACTATTTCTCCTTCCCTTCTACAACTTTATAAGGAAAAGCATTACTCTTTCTAGCACAAGAGTTTAGATGCTGAACTTCCATTCTTGAAATAATAGCCGATTCTCAGTCTTCTCAGACTGGGCTCAGTGACTGGGACAGCTTGCCTTGGCCAAGTGGATCCCAGTTATCAGGTCCACAAAGAGAAGAGTCTGTCAATTTTTGGCTCCCTAAAAATACGTGGCTCATCAGCTTTTAGTCTTCAGAGAGAGGTTCTTTCAGAGAGTGCAAGAGGTCTTGGGCTGACAATGGTATGAAATACAGTTTAGCCATTTAGTTTGGAATGTTGGAGTTTGGTGAAGCTGGATGTTTGCTGCCTTAATAGGCTTTGTTTGCCACTAAAGCCTAGCAAAATGAGCAATGGCCACTTTGTCCTGCAATGCCATCGGAGAAACATCATTTTGTTGAAAAGAATATAGTTAGGTGTTTTCTGCATATGAGTGACAATTAATATATTTTCTAATAAGAGTTCCCAATGGAAAAGTGTGAAGTTATGGTGAAAGTGACAGTGAACCCCATATTTCTCTTCTGAGTATAATAACTGAGTACTGTCAGCAAATTTCTGTATGTTATGAAATTTATTTGTTTATTTGTTTTGTAAAACAAAACCAAGGAAAGACAGTGCTTGACAGACCAATGCAGTTTTCCAATCTGTGTAATAAAATAGAATGGTGAATGGTTTCAAATGCTGTACTTAAAATCTAACAATGTAACTGCTGTGGAATTTCCTTCATCAGAGGATATTAGAGTGTCTTTTATAAGACGGGTTTGTGCCGTTTATGTACTATGACTGATTTGGATGTCAGACTGCAATTTCTCAAATAAATTATACAGCATTTTCTGTGTAAGGTGAGAGTGAACCTGAGTGGCAACTTTTTGTTCAAGTATTTCAGAAATAAAAAGTAAATTTGAAATGGGTCTATAATTTTAAGCATCTGTAGATCTAGCCAGCCTTTTGGTAATTGACACTTCCAGTGTATCAGGAACTGCACCATT
This sequence comes from Polypterus bichir lapradei, assembly GCA_026402145.1. NCBI lineage: Eukaryota > Metazoa > Chordata > Cladistia > Polypteriformes > Polypteridae > Polypterus > Polypterus bichir. The sequence goes on along the minus strand of JANRMT010062837.1, from coordinate 22,276,964 downwards.
TGAGTAATAAACTATTGATATTACTAAGAATTTGTGTGGCAAGAACATCCATAGAGTTTTTAATTAGTTTTGTTTGGACTAGGTCTATGAAGCAGGTAGTAGGTTTAATTTTAGTATTTATGACTTCCTGTTGTTGGGGAGATACCGTATCTAAATCCTCTGAATATCCTCCGGAGGTTAATGGCCAAACTGAAGGAGTTATCTGTGATCTAGAAAAGTTTTTCCGTTATACAGTGAATTTGAGTTAGAATAATTATAATCACTTATTATATCTTTTACTTGCGGTGGGCTAGTGCCCTGCCCAGTGTTTGTTTCCTGCCTTGCGCCCTGTGTTGGCTGGGATTGGCTCCAGCAGACCCCCGTGACCCTGTAGTTAGGATGTAGCGGGTTGGATAATGGATGGATGGATATCTTTTGCTACTCTGCACTCAATATATCGCCATTTGAATATTTATATGTTCTTTAACATTATCTCCTGAATTTCTTTTTGGTTGCTTCTTCAGTACCCAGTGTGACTGAATGTCACAATGGGTTGCAATCAACACGACAGCTAGTTTTAGGGAACCCTGAAGGTGGCAAGTCCTGGTCTTATTTTTTAAACAGGTAAGAGATTTTGGCTTGCCAAATGAGATAGCTGCCTCGAGGTTCCATCCAATAACCGCTTGCCAACGGAGATATCCACCTATGGGTTGTATCACTTAATGTTTCATATGTTTGGGTTGAAATCTATCAGTCACAGTCTGTGACTGATGTTAGCAAACCTCCTTCTCCACCAGTCTCAGTGGACCTTTCTGAAGAATCTGAGTTCCAGTCTCCTCTTGATTCACGCTATCAGAGCAATAGAGTTGAATATTTAGTACACTGGAAGGGTTAGGATCTGGAGGATCATTTCTGGGTATACTCAAGCAATATCACTGCACTTGGACTATTCTCTCAGTTCTATACTTGATATCCTCTTAAACCTTATGGTTGCTTTCAGAGGCCACTCCCTAGACTCTGCTGTAATTATTACTTTAACCTAATTTTTCTTGGAATTTCAGTAAGTGTTGTGAGGTAACAACATGGCGTCTCAGACAGAATTGGTTTTGGAAGGACAGGGGAGAGCGATATTTACAGCTTATTGACAGGGAATGCCAGTAGCATAGCCCTCATGGGGTTCATGGATGCTGCAGAGAGTTACAATCCCTACTATATGGGATTTCCATATTGCCCGGAAATGCTTCCAACAGACAGGCGATGGCACCAGAAGTACTCTCAATAAAAGAGTACAGGTGAGTCAGAGCTGGGAATGGAGACAGACAACACTTGCCTTGGAGGAGTAGCAGTCTGGAGAGAGAGCGAGAGAGAGAGAAGAAGAAGAAGAGACAATCCGTGAATTGTTTGTACAAAGGTATTTTGTAATAAACTCCCTTTTATTTGAACTCGGGACTGTGTTTGTTTGTTAGTGTTTTGGGGTTTGGAGCTCAGCGATGAAACCTAGCCTTCAAAGTGTTTAAATTAAAGTACACATCTTTCCTGGAATTTTTCTTAACCTAAAACATTCTTCAGGAGGTTTTTCATTTTCTACCATTATTTTTTATGCCTTTTGTTTCCTCCATGGATGTCACCATTTTGTGTAGTTTTGTTGTGGCAGGTGCTATGACATTGCTATGGGTGACATCTAGTATCCAACTGCACATGTTATTTGGGGTCAAGGGTATAAAGGTCAACTTTGGATAACTTCACTTTGTACTGTGCTTTGATTTTGGTCTTTTAACCCAGTTTTCAGATTTCTTGCTTTTCCATTTTGGACTTTGTCTTTTTGGTTTCTGTATTCAACTTTTATAAAGCATAGGACAAGATTTTTGATATGAACATGCTTGACTTCTGACTCATGTTTCATCTTCCATTTCTTAATTTAAAAGAAATACTTCTGCAACATTATCTACAAGCAATAGTTTCTCAGACAAGGCATCCCTGTGCATTCAGTCAAAACCTTCTCCTTGGCTTAAGAACATACAGAGATTGGTATATTCTCATAATCCTTCAACTATCCATGTGAGTATGATTTAATTTCACTAACAAACAAAAAAAAAGTTAATTGTTGTAGCCTTTAGCCAACTAAACTAGATATTATTCAAAATCATGTCTTGCTAAGGAAATGGACAAAACATACAGGCAGATATTTGTCAGGAAGGAATTAAAAAGAAAAAAACTCCTTTTCCTTTATTTTATTCTTAATTTATTAAGTCTTTCTTAATATGGATACTTCGAAGCAATGTGATATCACAGTGTCCATGTCATTTAAGTCAATCTGCATTTTGCCGTATTTGATAATAAATAAGAAACCTCTCTGCTACTCATTACAAAACAAAAAGCACAATTTTGATTACTCATACTGTCTTTCTTCAAATTGATTTAAAAGTACATTACATACCTTGAATGGATTGATTTTAATGCCATCAATGCCAACTCGAGTCTTACTCTGTAAACAGTGGGCTCGAATCACTCAAAAGATCTTTTAAACCCTATAGTGTACCAGTTCCTTAGACATTATTTCCCATTGAGCACTGTCATTGCCTTCTACTGGTCTTCAGAAGTATAGTACAGTATATAAATTTATAAATTTCTGCAATCCTTTAGATATCTATTTGAGTATAGTAATAGTAGTAATAGTAAAAAGAAAAATATATATATTGTGGCAGTAGAGGTTCCGACCCACCTGTTGAACCCTCAGGTACCACTCCAAGCAACAGGTAAAAGTCCCAGACTCTTTTATTTTTCTTTTATCACAGTGCACCAAGCACCTTCCACTCTACACTACTCAATAACAACACTAATCAATCCTCCTCTCCCAGACACTTAGCCACCCTTCCTCCCAGCTCAGCTCAGTGTCTGGGCTTTCCCAGTGTCCCTTTATACCCCCTAACCCGGAGGTGTTCCTGCCCAACAGTCCACAAGTCCTTACTCCTTCCGGGTCAGGGTAAATAGGTCCATATCTTCATCCCGAAAGCACGTTGTCTCTTCCTGTCCCGGGATTATGACGTACTTCCGGGTTATAGGGCATATACGAGTCCACGGGCCCTCTGACAGCGACTCCCAGTGGCCCCCAAGGTATCCAGCAGGGCTGTGCATAAAAACTACATAGTTCATAAGGCCCTTCTGAAACTCTGGGCCCGTCCACGCTGTCTGGAGAGCTCCTCCTGGCGGCCTGGGGGTGAGGACCGGAATATAAAGCCGGCCATCCACCACAATATATACTGTAGTTCTATATGATCTTAAAGTTTTGTGATAAATTAGACAATGTTTTCATTTGAACATACCTCTTTAGTGAACTAAAATAAGTTCACTGCGTAGAAGAAATTTGTAGTGGGGCTACATGATTGTAAATATTTTAAGTGTGTCTTGTACTGAGTCGCGTCTTTTTTGCATCGTGCCATTTAAATCAGTTGTGTGTCAATGTAAATGCTGTCCCCAGAAACAAACGTGGAAGGATGATGCAGGGAGGCAGCAAACCCAATACTGGTATTTCCTGTTGACACACCAATTTCATCCAGGATATTTTTATTTAAACAACAGGAGGGAAGGATCAGGAGAGAGAATGAGAGGAGCCATTTCACAAAATCATCCTTTACTTTTCATTGCGCAACCTTGCCATCTGCTTTTTTCATTGACCGGATCATCAGTACGTCAGCCAGTTCAGAGAAACCCCGGGGTTTGGATTTATTTCAACCACTGCCAAAGACTCCCACGGTGAGATTGTTTTGATATATTTTGGGAAGGAGCAAACATATCATATCAAACAGTATTTAATTTAATTCTGGACATTCATTACTTTGGACTCACTCTGTGTTATCCATTCATTGCAGTGTTTATTTTGATATGTGTTCTGTGTTTTGTGTTCTTTGTTTATTCATTTATTGTTTAGGGGCAAGGTAATTCTTTGTATTGCTTTGATTGCTTTATATTTGTGTGCTTGTTGTAAATAGTATATATATGGCATGTTTCATGGCAAGTAACTGAAACACAAAAACTGACTTAATCAGTTTTAACACAAAAAGATGCCGACAGAAGAAGAGAAGAAGTGGGCCACTAGAGTGGAGAAAACAAACTGCTCATGAGGCAATAAGCGCCTTAACCTCTGAGCAAACGAATACTAAACGTAAAGAGAAAGAGTATGAAAACTATAAGTCAAGTGTATTGCCAGGCCACAGGTCTTGGTTGTGTAGCTGCCGGTCTGGGTAATGGGTTGACTGTTATATAAGTGGTGCCTTCTCTGAGGAAAGGTCATTAGAATAACTACGCTGTCTACCTTAATTTTTCCCCCCATTGAACATCATGTCTTTTGTGTGTGCCGAGCAGGACGATACCATTGCTTCACCGCAGTGTGAGGAAGGAGTAGCCAGGGTGCGGCACAACGTGGTCAGAGCGTGTTCAGTGGTGCAGGAGGTGGTGGATTCTTTGCAGTCAAACATCACCATGGACCTGAAGAGGACCGCCAGGAAGATGCTTCGCCTCTGTGGGAAGACCTGGCACAACAACTCACCCGGCTGGACAAGAAGGTCAGTGAGGTAGCGGAAGGTACGCTAGGACGCGAAGATGCCTTATGCAGCTCCCAGGAGGAAGTAAAAGAATATATTAACGAACAGCTTAGACTCGTGGGGTGGGAAATTGTGTTGTGTCTCCAGAAGCGAGATCAACGCTGGCAAGAGTCTCTTCAGGGGAAAGTCAGAAGGAGTTTCCAGACTTTTCATCATTCACCAATCTATTCTATGCTTCAGGGGTCCTGGTGGGCTGTGTACATCAACTGGCCCTCTGCTCCTGGGGTACACCTGTCCTTTCCCAAGTTGGGGGCTCAGTATACTATCGACGATGTCCTCAACTTAGTGGAAGAAGGGGAGGTGTACTTGGCTGTCACTTCCCTGACAGTAGAGAAGATTTTGAGAGTGATAGGGGCCTCTCTCTCGGGGTCAGTGTCCAGCCGGTGGCTGACAGCAAAAACAAACATCAGGGTCTAGGGATCCTTTCATTAAGCTTTCCTCGCAGCTTTTCTTCCCAAAGATTATGAGACCAAACTTTAAGACAAGCTGCGATCCATGGTGCAACTGCCTTCACAATCCATCTGGGACTTTGCCTATGAATATAGGGCTTTGTGTTAGAAAGTGCGGCTGACCATGTCTGAAGAAGAGGTGTCCACCACATCCTGAATGCCTGCAATCCGCTTTTAGCTGGGTGACTCAGGGGGGTTGTGGAATCGGTGGAAGATCTGGTAAAGGTCGGCTCGCAAGTGGAATGGGACTGGTGAAACTCAAAGGCATACTGGCATAAAGTACAGTCCAGCACAAAAGAAACCCAGTCCCTAAAACCCCAGCGAGCCAAGCCTAGCGGGTCGGAAGCTGATCTCTCCATCATGCAAATTAGGAAGTCCCTCCTGGTCATCCCAGTGACGCTACGGGGGTGGCGGGTGGATGCGGTGGTGGACACAGTGAGCCATCACAGCCTCATATGTCACCATACATGGAAGTAGATTTGCCAACCTTCATGCAGCTTAACACCTTCCCCATCCATCCAATTCCTATTGGCGGATGGGAGTGAACACAAGGCCTTGGGCAAAATTCCCTTGAGGTACAGCGTACTCTCCACCACCTGGGAAATGGAGACGTATGTCCTGGATGACCACCACCTGTCTGTTCTGTTACTCCTTGGGCTGGATTATTTGACCAATGTGAAGATGACCATACATCTCAGTCCCAGGGGGTATACTGTGCCAGGGGAAGAGGTATGTGATTTTTTATACAAACCAAAAGAAGATCTGGGCTTGCAGGTTGTTGGGTTTTACGCAGCAGTGAGGAGTGACATAGTAACCTCGGCGGCATCCCCTGTGGAGGAACACCGGAAGGAAGTAAGGCCGGTGTTGAAGAAATGGCCAGAGGTGTGGACTGAAAATTTAGGAGTCGCCTGTGGGGTTACCCATGAGATCCACACCTCTGATGAAGTCCCTATTCAACACTGGGCATAACGAGTTTCTCCACTCAAGAGGGGTATTATCAAAGAAGTTCTGGATAAAATGCTCGCCAAAGGAATCATCGAGCCATCTTCCTCCTCCTGGCCATCCCCTGTAGTCCTCATGAAGAAACCTGATGACTCCTATCGTTTCTGTGTGGACTACAGTGGTGTTAGGGCAAAGACAAATCTGAATGCATATCCCATGCCCCTGGTTCATGAGATACTCAAGTCACTGCATGGAACCGTGGTCTTTAGCAGTTTGGACCTCCGCAGTGTCTATTGGCAGGTGCCGATGGATGAGAGGAGTAAAAAGAAGACCACAGTTATCACCCCTGAAGGCTTGTTCCAATTTAAAGTTATACCGTTTGGGCTCAAAAATGCTGGAGCAACTTTCCAGTGGCTTATTGAACAAATTCTGAGGGGGTTTATTGGCAAAATCTTTTTTGTGTACATCGATGACGTCAATGTTTACTCCCCTTTAATAAAACAATATCTCCAGGACCAGGATACCATCTTCTGAAGACTCCATCAAGTGCACCTCATGCTGAACACGAAGAAGTGTACCTTCCTTCAACCCCACATCCACTTCCTCAGGCACATTATTTCATCTAAGGAGGTTGTTGTAGACCCAGAAAAGACCTTGGCCATCCGGGACTACCCCACCCCCTCAGACTTGAAGACTTTACAATATTTCCTTGGGTTAGTGGGGTGGTATCACAAGTTTATCCCCAGGATGACTGATATACAGGTACCAGTCACAAAATTAGAATATCATGACAAAGTTGATTTATTTCAGTAATTCCATTCAAAAAGTGAAACTTGTATATTAGATTCATTCATTACACACAGACTGATGTATTTCAAATGTTTATTTCTTTTAATTTTGATGATTATAACTGACAACTAATGAAAGTCCCAAATTTAGTACGAGGGATATCCAGAAAAAAAGGTTACAAGTGCCCTGGAGGGTGCAGGGAATTTTTTTTTTCGAAGGTTGGCATACCTGTGTGTAGGGGGTCCTTACGGTCAAAATAAGCCCGGGACCGTGTCAGTCAGTTGAGAAATGTCATCACAGTAAGCAAGTTTGTCAACCTCTGCTGAGGCCGTTTGCTCCACCTACCGCCAATGTGAGATTCGTTCGGTCATCAAGTTCCTCACTTTGCGTCGCGAATCCGCGGCCGAGATCCATCGTCAGCTTGTGGAAGAATTGTGAAAGAATTCTTGGGTGGGAAACGTTTTTCCAACAATGAGGAGGTGAAGGAGACAGTGGAGAAGTGGAATTCAGAGGTGGAGCGGAGCGTATTCGATGAGGGTATAAAAAAGCTGGTGCCCAGGCTGAAGAAGTGCATCGAAGTTGACGGCGATTATGTTGAGAAATAAACACATATTTTGGAACATACCCTGTAAATTTGGTTGAAATATATTCATTTTTCGATTTTTAACAGCTGTTGTAACCTTTTTTTCTGGATATCCCTCGTATCTCGGAAAATTAGAATATTGTGAAAAGGTTCAATATTGAAGACACCTGGTGCCACATTTTAATCAGCTAATTAACTCAAAACACCTGCAAAAGCCTTTAAATGGTCTCTCAGTCTAGTTCTGTAGGCTACACAATCATGGGGAAGACTGCTGACTTGACAGTTGTCCAAAAGACGACCATTGACACCTTGCACAAGGAGGGCAAGACACAAAAGGTCATTGCTAAAGAGGCTGGCTGTTCACAGAGCTCTGTGTCCAAGCACATTAATAGAGAGGCGAAGGAAAGGACAAGATTTGGTAGAAAAAAAATGTACAAGCAATAGGGATAACCGCACCCTGGAGAGGATTGTGAAACAAAACCCATTCAAAACTGTGGGGGAGATTCACAAAGAGTGGACTGCAGCTGGAGTCAATGCTTCAAGAACCACCATGCACAGACGTATGCAAGACATGGGTTTCAGCTGTCGCATTCCTTGTGTCAAGGTCTCTTGAACAAGAGACAGCGTCAGAAGCGTCTCGCCTGGGCTAAAGACAAAAAGGACTGGACTGCTGCTGAGTTATGTTCTCTGATGAAAGTAAATTTTGCATTTCCTTTGGAAATCAAGGTCCCAGAGTCTGGAGGAAGAGAGGAGAGGCACAGAATCCACGTTGCTTGAGGTCCAGTGTAAAGTTTCCACAGTCAGTGATGGTTTGGGTGCCATGTCATCTGCTGGTGTTGGTCCATTGTGTTTTCTGAAGTCCAAGGTCAACGCAGCCGTCTACCAGGAAGTTTTAGAGCACTTCATGCTTCCTGCTGCTGACGAACTTTATGGAGATGCAGATTTCATTTTCCAGCAGGACCTGGCACCTGCACAAAGTGCCAAAGCTACCAGATACTGGTTTAAGGACAATGGTATCCCTGTTCTTGATTGGTCAGCAAACTCGCCTGACCTTAACCCCATAGAAAATCTATGGGGTATTGTGAAGAGGAAGATGCAATACGCCAGACCCAACAATTCAGAAGAGCTGAAGGCCACTATCAGAGCAACATGGGCTCTCATAACACCTGAGCAGTGCCACAGACTGATCAACTCCATGCCACGCCACATTGCTGCAGTAATCCAGGCCAAAGGAGCCCCAACTAAATATTGAGTGCTGTACATGCTCATACTTTTCATGTTCATACCTTTCAGTTGGCCAACATTTCTAAAAATCCTTTTTTTGCATTGGTCTTAATTGATATTCTAATTTTCCGAGATACTAAATTTGGAACTTTCATTAGTTGTCAGTTATAATCATCAAAATTAAAAGAAATAAACATTTGAAATACATCAGTCTGTGTGTAATGAATGAATATAATATACACGTTTCACTTTTTGAATGGAATTACTGAAATAAATCAACTCTGTCATGATATTCTAATTTTATGACCGGCACCCGTAGTGGCTCCCTTGAATCAATTAAGGAAAAAAGATGCCCCGTGGGAGTGGACTGAGGAGTGCCAGAACGTGGTCGAACAGCTAAAGATCCTTCTACAGAAGACACCTGTTTTGGCCCAGCCAAATCCACAGCTCAACTTTCTGGTACAAATGGATGCAAGAAACCTGGGGCTCGGTGCTGTGCTAACGCAAAGAAGAAACAACAAAGAGTGTGTCATCACTTATGCTTCACGGATGCTGCACGGCGCTGAGCTTAATTATTCGACGGAGTGCTTGGCTGTCGTGTGGGCTGTGGAAAAATGGAAACACTTTCTTGAGCGGTTTGAATTTGAAGTGTACACTGACCATCATTCTCTGACCTGGGTGTTGAACCACCCGAAGACCTCCTCCTGACTGGCCAGGTGGTTGCTCTTGGGACAGAGGAGGGGACGTTGGCGCACGCATGCTGCTGCCGCTCCACCCTGTTAACAACACTTTTCGTAAAATTTGCCTTAATCCTGCACTTTTTTATGCTTGTTTTATTTTCTTTATTGTACATATAGTTCGTGGATGCAGCTGACTCGAATTGTATGGATTTGGATTAATTTTTACGGACGTTATGGACTTTACCTTGATTGGGAACAACTGAATCTGTGGATCACGGGACGAGACCTACAAACATTTCTTTGTACCTTGGCAATCTAGGAGCCTGGGATGATCTGTCTCCTTGATTATAGTTGCTATGCTGGTCTACTCTCGATTCATGTTATTGTGCTTTATGACTAAGAATTGATCTGATGTTCACACCCACCTGGCTTGTGGCTCTGGGGTGATCACGCTTGTAATACCCAGCGTTACTTGTTTGTGGCTGTATGTTGGAACCTCCAAATCCTGCTACCTCCTCCTGCTATGCTTTCTGCTGCATTGCTATCACCGCTCATCTGCGGCACTGCACCCTGCCCGTCTCACCGGCTCCACTATGCTGCTTCTCCACTGCTATCAGATAAGTATTGCTCAGTATCATGCTAAAATACTCTTGTGACAAACTCCTTCATATTAAACAGTTTGTCCAGAGCAAATGGTCTGACTGGAATATCCTAAAAGACACTGGTATTTTGTGGCGCGGGAAATATGTACATCGCGGGTCAGGTCACTGCCACTGCCAGGCTACGAATGAAAAGATCACCAGCACCATTTGCTCAGGAATACACTGTCCTACTCATGGCCCTGGAAATAGAAGTGTCAGTGTGCCAAATTTACAGTATGTGAAAATAAACTCGGTCACGGTTCTGCGCAAAAAGAAGTCTCATCAACTAATATTGCATTGTTTAATTTGAGATCTCTTAATGGCAAAGCATTGGTGCTGTCAGAATTCATCATTGACACAAAACTTGATATGCTGTGCTTAACGGAGACTTGGCAAAAACCAAATGAATTTATGTCTTTCACAGAGGCGACACCACCTGGTTACATTTTCCTCACATATTCTCATAGTTCAAGACAAGGCGGAGGACTTGCAGTAATTGTCAGACTGGAGTTAAACATCAAACGAATCCCAATTGACTGTCCATTGTCTTTCGAGTGTCTGGCTCTTAAACTAAAGCGGAATCAGGTCCTGTCTTACTCATTGTTCTTTATCGTCCTCCAAAATACAATGCATCCTTCTTATCTGATCTGACTGAACTATTAACCCACTTAAGTTGCTTTTCCCAAAGATTCATTTTTCTTGGTGATTTCAACATCCATATTGACATCCCCACATCTAAACTGACAAATACATTCCTACTCTTACTGGACTGTTTTGACTTGACACAACATGTTGATTTTCCCACTAACTCTGGTGGTAATACAGTATATTGGATCTGATCTGTACATCTGGATTATCTGTTGCCAACACTTACAGCACTAATTTGGTACTCTCTGACCATAAAGCAGTACTTTTCACTGTCTCATTACCTCTCCCTCCTCTTACCTGTAAATGACAAATTTCTTATAGAAACCTTAAAATATCTATCCCTCTATCCTTTCTGGATCTATTTCTGATCTTTTACTGTCTTCACTTATTCCATCAACACTCGATAGTCTTGTTGACCACTATAACACAGCCCATCATTCAGCATTAGATAAAACAGCTCCTTTAAAACTTAAGGAGGTTTGAGAGAAAGTCTGGTCTCACCGTGCATATCCAGGCTTTCTCTGACCACCAAAGAGCTTACAGAGAAGCACTAACTGCTTCCAAGAACACCCATTGTGGCAGAATAATAGAACGTGGCCATGATAACCCAAGGGTTTTGTTATCTGTAGTTTAAATAAACTACTCCAACCCGCATCTGGCCCAATTACCTTTTCTACTGAAGTCTGTGAGAAATCCCCCCACTTTTTCCGTAACAAAATTAAAGATCTAAATAATTCAACTAACATAAATACATCATCTGTTTACATCTTTCCCTGTTTTCCCACTCCATCCAGCTCCTTCTCTAAGTTCCCACCAGTCACACCTGCTTTTGTTAATGACCTGCTTTGTAAGATGAGGCCGACTACTTGTGTACTGGACCCCATCCCCACACTACTTAAATCCAGCCTTCATGCATTAGTACCGACTATTACAACAATAATAAACTCATCCCTTGACACTGGCTTTGTGTCGCTCACTTTTAAAACTGCTTTTAACTATTTAACTTCTAATAATTTGATGGAACCCTTTCAGTATGGTTTCAGAGCACAGCACAGCTGTGAAACTGCTCTGCTTATGACAGCAGACTCTGGACAAACCAGCATATTAATTCTGTTAGACCTCAGTGCAGCATTTGACACTGTCAGACATGACATCCTTCTGTCCAGAATGGAGAATATGCTGGGTATCTCTGACAATGCCCTCCAGTGGTTCAAGTTCTATCTGACTGATAGGCAAGAGTTTGTTAGTCTTGGCAACAGCAGGTCCAGCACAGTGCCAGTCATACAAGGAGTTCCACAAGACTCTGTCCTCGGTCCTCTGCTCTTCTGTATTTATATGCTTCCCCTTGGCCATATTATTCGTAGCTTTGGACTGGGTTATCATTTTTATGCAGACGATACTCAACTGTATTTTAATGTTAAAAGTGGAACTTCATCAGAGCTTTCTCAGTTCACAACTTGCCTCAATGAAATTAAAACCTGAAAGGAGCAGAACTCTTTAAAATTAAATTGCAACAAGACTGAACTCCTGCAAATTGGAATTAAGTGCAACTTAATAAAATGAGCTCCTTCCCAGTCATTCTTGGCGGTGATCTCATCAGACGTGCCTCTACTGCAAAGAATCTTGGTGTCATTTTGATTCCTCCCTTTCTTATTCCACCCACATAAATCACATTAAGAAAATTCTGACTTTCACCTCTGTAACATATCACATGTTCGCTTCTTCCTCTCCTTTTCTAACGCTGAGAAACTTGTCCATGCTTTTATCACATCCCACATCCATTATTGTAATTCCCTACTGGCAGGTGCCCCTTCTAATCTTATATCACAGCTCCAGCTTATTCAAAACTTGGCTTAAAGAGTCCTTACACGGAGCAGCAGTAGTGACCACATAACACCCATCCTGCTTCGCCTTCACTGGTTCCCTGTGTCTTACAGAATTGAATATAAAATTCTACTAATAACCTACAAAGCCTTAAACGACCTTGCGCCAGACTACATCAGTGACCTTCTCCATCATTATGTGCCTGTCCGCCCACTAAGGTCCTCTAATTCTGGCAATCTTCTTGTGTCCCACACTAATCTACACTCCATGGGTGACAGGACCTTCAGCTGTATAGGGCCCAGACTCTGGAGTGACCTACCAAAATTAATTAGATCAGCTGACTCCATGAATTCTTTAAAAACAACTCAAAACTCATTTGTTCAGGAAGGCTTTTAGCTCTACCTGACTTTATTACCCTTCTTTCAGTTTACCTCTATGTCAAGATGCTCATGTAACCTGTGTGTGCGTGTGCTAGACCATCAATTATGTTGTCTGTTAGGCTTTTCTCTGAATTTACTATCTTACTCTTCTTTATTTATTTATCTGGTTTAGTACAATGCTACATAATGTATACCCTGCCGTTCTTTCTTAAACTCTGTGAAGTGCCTTGAGCATGGGAAAGGTGCTATATAAATAAAACGTATTATTATTATTGCTCTGCCTGCAAAACTTCACGTTCAAGGTGACCTATTGGAAGGGCTGTGGCAACATCGTGCCTGATGCTCTGTCCAGGACATCGGAGTCACCGGGGATGGTGTGCTAGGTGGAAGCTAAGAAGATGATTCTTCCCCTGCCATGGAGCTTGCAAGAACTAGCCCAAGTACAAGCCGCCAGTCCCTTCTGACAAGATATTAGGAAGGGACTGGATCAGCAGTGCACCAATTGGGTGCACTTTGTGGACCTCCAAGGAGTCCTGTACAGATCTGTTCCATCTTCCCTTGGGCGTCTGCAACATCAACTTGTGGTCCTGGAGATGCTCATCCCTGAGTTAATTGGATACTACTACGACAGTCCTTTGAGCGGTCACCTTCGAAGGACGAAAACCCTTTTGAAGATCCTGGGGTGGCTTGGTGGCCTTCTGTTCGGAAAGGTGTATGCCACCATGTGAAGAAGTGCCAGACGTGCCCGAAAATCAACCGACAATAACAGATTGACCAGGAGAGACATTTCCAGTTACCAGCTCAAGGAAGACCATCCTGATGGTGGTGATCGATTATTTCTCAAAGTGGGAGGAGCTGTTCACGTTGTCAGATGCAAGAGCCAGCAAGATCCACCCTAACGGATGAGATATTCACCTACAGGGGGGTGCCGAAGAACATTGTGTCCGATCAGGGTCCACAGTTCATGAGTTCAGTATTAGATGAACTCTGTACAGCCCGGGGAGTGAAGAAGAGCTTAACGACAGCATACCATCCCCAGGCCAACAAGACCCTGAAGAGTATGATTGCCTCCTATGTGGGTGAACGCCATCAGGACTGGGATAAGTAGCTCCATGAGCTCTGGCTTGCCCTGAACACCGCAGTGCACAAAGCCACAGGTGAAAAGCCTGCTTTGGTTGCGCTGGCCAGACAGCTGAAGGGCCTGCTAAACTGACTCCTTCCCAGAGACCCTAGTCCAGAAACCACCCTTTACAATAATTTACTTAAATTCGAAGAGTTTAGGCGGAGAATCCAACAGAGGTTGGTGGATTCAATGTCCAGACATGCCAGGCCATATAATGCCCAATGGAAAGAGTCGCATGTTAAGCCGGGTGACCTGGTCTAGACTAGAGCCCACCATCTCGCGGATGCCAACAAGTGGTTCTCCACCAAGCTAGCGCCTAAGTGGTTAGGTCCAGCACGAATAATTTTAAAAACAGGTCCGGTCAATCACCAGATACAGAGGGGCATCAGCACTAATACCAAAACGGATATCATACATACTTTACTTTCGCCCTCCCTTGTCCAAGGTTGGTGGGGGGAAATGTAGCGGGGCTACATGATTGTAGATATTTTATGTGTGTCTTGTGCTGAGTCGTGTCTTTTTTGCATCGTCCTGTTTAAATCAGTTGTGTGTCTATGTAAATGTTGTCCCCGAAAACAAACGGGGAAGGATGATGCAAGGAGGCAGCGACCCCAATACTGATATTTCCTGTTGACACACCAATTTCATCCAGGATATATTTATTTAAACTGCAGGAGGGAAGGATCAGGAGAAAGACTGAGAGAAGAGAGGAGCCATTTCACATTCATTTCACAAAAACATTGTTTACTTTTCAATGCGCGACCTTACTGTCTACTTTTTTCATTGACCAGAACATTAGTACGTCAGCCAGTTCGGAGAAACCCCGGGGTTTGGATTTATTTCAACCACTGCC
>JANRMT010062837.1:22229751-22257868 GCA_026402145.1 Polypterus bichir lapradei | reverse complement strand
AAATCTCTTTCTCACAGGATGTATAACGCTGCTCGCATTGTGAAGGGGAGGCAGCTGCTGTTGCGCTGCCCATTGATCATTTTAAAGCCTGTACAGCCACTGTCCTTTTTGCCACTTTGTGTCTCTGCTGCTTGCGTTGTGAAGAGGGGGGGGGTTAGGGTGGCTGAATGCATGCAAGGAGAAGTTGTCGGATCATCTGCTGCGAGCTGCATGTTTTGCTTGTCGCTTACCATTGTTTTAAGAGCTGGGAGCAAGTTAAAGTGTCTCTCGCGGGACTTCAAATTGTCTTCTGAGAAGATCATGTCTCGTCTCCTTAGTCTGCCTTTTTTTTTAATATATATATATATATATATTATATAGTTGTCTATATATCCATCCATCCATTATCCAACTCACTGAATCCAAACACAGGGTCACGGGGTCTGCTGGAGCCAATCCCACCCAACACAGGGCACAAGGCAGGAACCAATCCCGGGCAGGGTGCCAACCCACCGCAGGACACACAAAAACACACCCACACACCAAGGCCAATTTAGAATCGCCAATCCACCTAACCTGCATGTCTTTGGACTGTGGGAGGAAACCCACGGAGTCATGGGGAGAACATGCAAACTCCACGCAGGGAGGACATGGGAAGCGAGGCAGCAGCGCAACCACTGCGCCACCGTATCACCTTTCAATATATCTACACTTAATTTTACACTCTGACTTGAATTGCCTGTTTAATCGTCTACTGGGAGAAAAGACTAGTTGTAAGGGGTATGGCTTGGTGTTGTCTTTAGATTCCTCAGTTTTTGCCAGGCCACAGGTCTTGGTTGTGTAGCTGCCAGTCTGGGTAAGGGGTCAGTTGTTACAAATTCTTTTTAATTGTTGCTTCAATATATATTATTTAACTACCGGTATTTATGACCTGCCAAATACATAATAACATCTTAGGCTTCACATTAAATTATGAGCAGAACAGGCACTAGTGGCACTAATATTTCATTTTCAAAGATGTAAAATGAACTCAAACATTGCTTGTATCAATAGTATTTACACAAGGGGACATACATTTTTTTTTTTTTTTTTTTTCCTGAGGACATCATTGTAGAGATTAGAATAATTACATTTGGATTTACATTGCTTTGTGTGAAATATTGCTTGATGTGAATAACATTTACAAAAATAACAGCAACACTCACATGAGGATATACTTTTTATGTGTGTTCTGTCCTTTTACATTGAGAAGTATGTGTAAAAGGACATCATTAATTGATAGAGGCGAGACATTAATAACTATTACTTCACCAGTATCAGGCTTTTAGACGATCAGCTGAGCAAACTAAAAAGAAACTCAAAAGAAAAACAAGACTAGCTGTGGATTAGTTAAACTTGATATTGATTCGGTTCTGCTGTTCACTGCAATTACATAGTGTGATCTGCAGCTAATGTGGTACTATCTCAGGTACACTACAACTGACAAAATAAGTCTTAACTCAGATATTGTAGTAGAATTCTTTAACATTACCCCATGTTAGATACGAATGGCTGCCTTTAACAAATCAAGTTTTATCCTGAATTATTATAAAAGGGAGACCTTTCTGTATTCTTTTAACCAAAACATTTTTTATAACCTTAACATTATTATTTAGGAGAAAGTCTGTTAAGAACATCTTTTTTGTCTTTGGAGATATAGTAACTGTGTATTTGCTAGAAATCTATGTTCTCTAGCTCCCTCAAGTATTAATAGGGTCAGACTTTCCATTAGGATTAGTGGAACTATTCGCAGTGTGCACTCTGTCTGTGGTCCATCAGGAATTAAGAGGGAGACAGAGACAGAGAGGCCCACACTGCATCCTCAGCACACATTTTCTTTCCTATTATCCTTCCAACCTCAGGCCACAAGACAACATAATAGCTACATTTCATATAATAGTTCATTATATTTCTAATTTAGTGTAGTCAGTGATCAAAAAACACATCATGCTTTATTTTACAATTATTCTAACTTATAAATGCATGCGGAGTGGAGCTAACATTAGTAGCAAGTAGTGAAGAGAAGTTTGTCTAGCACTAAAAACTACTGTGAAATACCATGTGTTGAGGTGATCAGGAGGTCCCATGAGTGGTCCAGAATGCTATTAGCTAGAATATACATACCTTTGTTTTGCTTTTCCAATCAGTACACAGATGAAGTGGTGAAGGTCACACAGTGTCAGTAGCAGGATTTGAATCCACAGCCTTCATGTTTGATGTCCAAAATCTTATCCAATAAATCATACAGCCTGTCAGTGAAATTTGGCTTGAGTCTTGCCTTTGTTACATTCAGATTTATATAAGGGCTTACAGTACTCCTTAAATATGTTAGCTATTTCTTAGCTGCCCATGATTTTTGTAATGATTGCACAGAAACACTTCAATCTAAAAACATTGTTTGAGAGTCAGAAGGCAGAAAGCACCAAACAAACAGCCATGGTCAGAACCAGGACATAAGACAGAATTCAGTATATTAAAAAAGAAAACAGTCAACAGGGTCACAAATCAGAATAATGCAAGTAACAAAATCCAAAACAAATCACATATATAGTAGCTAAGATAACAAGGTATTTGTAACCAGAAATTCAAGATACATTTCTCTAACTGCATGTTAAGTTTTTGAAAGACTATCCACAAACTTAGACAATCAAGAAGTGCCTGGTGCTGAACAGTATACTATTGTGATAAAGATCTCACGTACTGCATACTCCCAGTCACTCCATCTATCTATGGCTTAAAAAAAAGCACAAAATGGCAAAACACAACAAAATGGGGCGGCAGGGAAAATACATTTTGCTTCTAACATTGTTAAAATGCATCCAAACAAAAAGTAAATATGACCTCCAAATATCTTGAAATCTAAACCCCCCAAATGCTATTTGAATATTTTTAGTTTTTGTTCCAAGCGCATTGTTCATCTCTACAGTAGGATTCCAGACTTTGTGTCTGTAGTGCTAAAATAATATTGATCCTTTCTTAACTTTCATAATAAGGATGGCATAACTTGAAATTTACAGCAATAATAATAAAAATAATAATTATTGTTATTATTGGAATGGATGGTGTTAGTGCTACTGTCTTGCAGTGAAGGAGAATAGAGACCACATCCTGGCTAATCTCTGCGTGGAGTTTGCATGTTCTTCTGGAATTCTCTGGTTTCTACCCATAGTCCACAGAACAAACACATGAATGTTAGGTAGATTATCTTTCTCAAGTGACCTTATAGTTTGTGTGTGCATATGTGTGTGTTCACTCTGCGATAGATTGGCACCTTGTTCAGAGAATGTTCTTGTGATAGGCTCCAGCTGTCCTGCGATCCTGGCCTGGATAAGTGAGATGGATGCTTATAATGCCTGTTCAATTCTTTTAAACTTGATTACATATTAGTGCTTGTGCTTGAAGTGTAAACAAGCAATTGTTAAATACTCTCTGTTTTTGTAGGATGCTCGGTCCTCCTCATAATGTCTTTCAAATTTTATGCAAAAACATGGGGAACGGAGCTTACAGCAGATACTATGCCTCTGAAACTGAAAAATGCAGGTTCTGAGAATCAACGCCTACCTCCTCACTTCTCATCCTGGCTACATGTATAGTCAATATTCTGACTTAATGAAGCACACACATGCTGTAACAATCTAGAAGCTTCAGGCAGTGTCTTTGCAAAGTAAAGAAAAAATTTCCCATATACTGAAAGAATATAAGTGAATGCATGAATTTTCTCAGTTATTGTTGTCTAGTTGTCTATAGAAATGAGATGGCAATTAATAACAACAACAATGTATTTCTTGTATAGCCCAAACTCACAATAGCTTTAACAGGCCCCGTTTTTTGACAGTCTCTTGCATTGACTCGCCAAGAAGACAAGAAAAAGCTTCAAATAAAAACTTTGTAGAGGGGAAAAAAATTAAAGAAATCTTAAGAAGGGCAATTCAGAGAGAGACACCCTTTCAGGTAGGTTGTACATGTCATTGACGTCAAAAAGGGATAAATACAACACACAAAACAGAGCACAAGTAATTCTCTTCAGAGAGCTAGATTGGCCAATCTATCATTGCCACTTCAGAAATACAATACAATAGTACATACTGCTTTGTTGTTTCACGGCAATTCTCAATAAGTGCAGGTGCAGAGTGTCTCAACAACTCTCAAGGCAAAATGCAAGAATAGATTATACCACTTTCTAAATACAGAACTATCACATATAAGAATACAGATTAGTTCAAAAACATCAAAAACAAAGCAGATACTAATTAATAAAAATGAAAGACTGCAATGTTTGTCCATCAGCTTATTGCAAAACCACTGCCAGATTGTAGAAAAGGAGTCATATGAGCCTAACACAGTCAGAGTCCTGGAGACCCTGGTCAACTAGTTGCTTCCCCCCTATTGGCTAGTCTACCAACTGAGCCAGTGTTGGGCCAACCAATCTGATGGAAGGAATCTTATACCTGATGATTCCAGTGCTCCTTTATCTTATATGACTTTTGGCGTGGATTAGTAACAGTTTCTAAATATTATACTCGTATATAGTTATATTTCTTATAGTTTAGTGCTAATGACTAACAACAATATGCACAGCTAATCAGCATCTCTACTCAGGATATGTTAAACTAAAGTAATGAGTCTTCAGCCTGGATTTAAAAGCCGAGACTGATACTTATAGTAGCAGGCAGACCATTTCTCTGCTTGCCCTGTAACTAAAAGCTCAATTTCCAATTGTTATTTTATTAATCCTTGGAATTATAAGCAGGCCAGCAACTTAAAATCTTAATGTGCACTCTGGTTTGTAGATAAGTTCAGATAAGTAGCAGGGACTTGGCCATTTAAGGCTTTATATGTTAAAAAGAGGATTTTGAAATCTACCCTAAACTTAACTGGTAGCCAGTGTAAAGAATTAAGAACTGGAGTTATGTGTTTCTATTTTCTTGTCCTTATAATAATTCTTGCAGAAGCATTTTTTTTAAATTTTATTGACTTTATTAAAATCAAATACCATTCCATACACATAACTCAAATTTTACAAAAAAAAGGTTAGAAACAAATCAACCCCCACTCCTGAAAAAGAGAGCTAGGCCAGCAGTGTAAAACTTTATGCTAGTAAGGATAAGTGAATAGATAAATTAATAAATGAATAAAGATAAATGGAGTAAAAGAGGGGAGAGAACCTGCTTCCTCAATTTAAATGCTTATTCTAAAATTAGATTAATTAGATCCTGCTAGGTTTTGAAAAAGGTTTGTACAGATCCTCTAAGTGCGAATTTGATTTTTTCCAGTTTTAAATAGTATATAACATCACTTACCCACTGACTTAGAATAGGTGAGTTAGGATTCTTCCAATTGAGCAAGATTAGTCTACGTGCCAATAGTGTAGTAATTACAGTTTGTTTGTCCTTCTCCACTTTAAGCTCATCTGGAAGTACACCAAACACAGCTGTTAATAGATTAGGATGTATTATGACACCAAAGCTGTCTGAAAGGCATTTAAAGATTTTGGTCCAGAATGATGTTAATTTGGTGCAGCAGCATTTTAAATTAACTGAAAACTTTATTAAGAATGATTTGAGCATCCAGCGAACACAGCATTGCAATAGTCAATCTTACTAGAAATAAATGCATAAACTATTTTCTCAGTATCCTGTACATTTAAAAAACACCTTAATTTTCAAACATTTTTAAGACAAAAAAACAAGTATTGGGTGGTTTTGTAATGTGTGTGTTAAACTACATGCTAGTGTCACAAAACACCTAAATTGCAGGCTGTTTCAGTAAAACTAACAGTGATTCCAACTGAGTTAATAATAACATTTCAGCATTTAATGGCAGCAATGGCACTTAGCCATTGACTTTCTGAAGTGAACCCATGTCCCTATCCCTGAATGCTGCCCCAAAAGAAGATACATGTAACAAAGTGAGATGCACAGCTTAAAAAATGGACGTATTTGGTAGGTTTTAGCTTTTTTTTCCATAAGTGGACCCCAGTTATCAATAAGCTCTATTATAAAACGCAAAAGCAGGGTAGTTATTTTTAAAAATGTATAAAATATGCTTCACTTTTCAAGGCAGTTTCATCTGGTGAAATAATAAATATGGTAGTTGTGAAAACATGAAAAATACTGAACTTAAGTATTAATAGTTATTAAAGTTTTTGTTTAAAAATAGAAAAAGAAAACAAGTGCAGCTACTTTGTTTTGCAGTGCCTTCCTTTAGTAATAATTCTTTTATTATTTTGAGCTATTTCATGTGACCATCTGCTATGTCTGAAATGTGTATGTCTGCATTACAAGTATTATCTAATATGTTGCTTGAGTAAGGTCCTGTTACAAAACACTTCTTTTGGCTAAGACACATTTAAAGCTCTGTGGGTGTTTTTAACCACATGGGCTTAGCCACATATCAGTTAGCATGCTTGTAGTAAGTATCAAGCTTTTTGTCACTCACCTCCAAATAGCCTTTATGGAAACATTCTGCTTAATACCATATGCAAAACTATATTTTTATACACTACTTAACACTAATGAGCAGATTTTCCCACTTCTCTGTTTGGCTGTATACTCTAAATTTAATCAGTATGTTTCATATTCTGATGACCTTTTGTATCATTTAACATTTCAGACTGAATTCCAAAGAGAATGGCAAATTAGAGTAGGAACATCCTGCATTCGGATAACATTACTAAAATGATAGACATTTTTTTATCTTATGAAAGCTTATAGTAGAATTTGAAAGCATTTGAAAGCAAGTATAGATCAAATCTATTCACTGAAGAAAGTGAATTCTAGATAATAAAATGAATGTAAATAAATAAATGTTTTTTGTCATAACAGGAACAGGGGAAAAAGTAGACAAAAGGTGATCCACAGTGGTTTACTTATACAGTAGACAGAGGTTGTTTTGAGAGTGGGCTTGCCAAAATCTGTACACCTATTTTACATCTTCATACCAGTTGTCATAATTTCAAAAAAGTAACCTTTACTGATGTAGAAATACCACAACCTAAGCTTATTTTGAGTCTTCCTTGGGTACATCTGCATTCAGTTTCCATTCAGTCTCTATTAATTTTAGCAAAAGAAGTTTATTAAAAAGTTACAATCAATTTCATGTTTTGTCATTACAACTGTGTAACATGACCACTCCTATCTGAATGGTAAATGTATGCTGTTTCAAGATCTGGTGCTATAACTGTGGATGATTACTTTAGGGAAAGCCTTGCCTGTTTATTTGATATCCCATCAGTCCTACTGTGACAGGGTTCTTTATTGTTGAAAAGAATGATGACTCATAAGTTCATGTTTTGACTGCAATGAACTTCATAAAGCAGGTGTTATCTATTCTTCCATTGATTTCATTCTTTTTTAATTAAATGACATGATCTACAATATTTATGAAATTAGATTTACAAAGTGCTTATAATCTCATTAGATCCAAGTGAAGAAAGAATGTAAGACTAATTTAGCATATCTTCGGGTCATTATAGATATATCATATCGTGCTATGAATTAGACAGTGCCCCAAAAGTATTTCAATCATATGTGAATGATATCTTTTGGCATATTTTGGGGAACTTCATTTTACTGTTTGTTTTTGATATTTTAATGTTCTTTTCTAATCTGGCTGATTATTAATAAATGTTATTTAAAAAATAAATTTTCACTGAAGTTGAAAAATGTGAATTTCTTAAGATTTCTATAATGTTTTTGGATTATGAAATTGCTTATTTAGAGTTTCATTTGAATCAAACTAAGGTGGTGGACATTTGGGAATTGAAACCACCAACATCCATAATGCAAGTTCAACATTGTGTTGGTTTTGATAATTAATAGCAAAGATTTATTATGAATTTCTGTTCTACAACTGACTCTAACCCTCCTCGAACCGCCACCTTATTGTGGTGGAGGGGTTTGCATGTCCCAATGAATCTAGGAGCTCTGTTGTCCGGGGCTTTATGCCATTGGTAGGGCCACCCAAGGCAACCTGGTCCTAGGTGAGGGATGAGACAAAGAGCAGTTCAGCAAACCTTCCATGATGAATGAAAACTTTGGACACCGTTTTTCCTCGCCCAGACACGGGTCACCGGGGTCCCCCTCTGGAGCTAGGCCTGGAGGTGGGGCTCGATGGCGAGCGCCTGGTGGCTGGGCTTGTACCCATTGGGCTCAGCCGGGCCTAGCCTGAAGAGGCAACGTGGGTCCCCCTTCCCATGGGCTCACCACCTATGGGAGGGGCCAAGGAGGTTGGGTGCAGTGTGAGTTGGGTGGTGGCCGAAGGCAGGGACCTTGGCGGTCCAATCCTTGGCTACAGAAGCTGGCTCTTGGGATGTGGAAAGTCACCTCTCTGAATGGGAAGGAGCCTGAGCTAGTGCGCAAGGTCGAGTGGTTCCAGCTAGATATAGTCGGGCTCACCTCAAAGTACAGCTTGGACTCTGGAACCAATCTCCTTGAGAGGGGTTGGACTCTCTACCACTCTGGAGTTGCCCCCCGGTGAGAGGCGCCGAGCGGGTGTGGGCATACTTATTGACCCCCAACTTGGAACCTGTTCATTGGGGTTTACCCCAGTGGACGAGAGGGTAGCCTTCCTCCGCCTTCAGGTGGGGGGACGGGTCCTAACTGTTGTTTGCATTATGCCCTGGAGGGGGTGCTTGAGGGCATACCTTCTGGGGACTCCCTCGTTCTACTGGGAGACTTCAATGCTCACGTGGGCAATGACAGTGAGACCTGGAAGGGCATGATTGGGAGGAATGGCCCCCTCAATCTGAACCCGAGTGGTGTTTTGTTATTGGACTTCTGTGCTCGTCATGGATTGTCCATAACGAACACCATGTTCAAGCATAGGAATGTTCATATGTGCACTTGGTACCAGGACACCCTAGGCCTCAGTTCGATGATCGACTTTGTGGTTGTGTCGTCGGACCTGCGGCCACATGTCTTGGACACTCGGGTGAAGAAAGGGGCGGAGCTGTCAACTGGTCAGGCTTCGATGGTGGGGGAGGATGCCGGTCAGGCCTGGTACGCCCAAACATGTTGTAAGAGTCTGCTGGGAACGTCTGGCAGAGTCCTCTGTCAGAAGTAGCTTCAACTTCCACCTCCGGTAGAACTTCGATCACATCCTGAGGGAGGTGGGGGACATTGAGTCTGAATGGGCCATGTTCTGTGTCTCTATTGTTGAGGCGGCTGACCGGAGCTGTGGCCTTAAGGTGGTCAGTGCCTGTCATGGTGGCAATCCCCGAACTCGTTGGTGGACACCGGCAATGAGGGATGCTGTCAAGCTGAAGAAGGAGTCCTACAGCACCCTTTTGTCCTGTGGGACTCTGGAGGCAGCTGATAGGTACCGGCAAGCCAAGCGGAAAGTGGCTTCGGTGGTTGCTGGTCCACCATCCGGCGTCTCAGGAGGGGGAAGCAGTGCAATGTCAACACTGTATATGGTGGGGATGGTGCGTTGCTGACCTCGACTCAGGATGTTGTGGGTCGGTGGGGGGACTACTTCGAAGACCTCCTCAATCCCACTAACATGCCTTGAAATGAGGAAGCAGAGCCTGGGGAATCGGAGGTGGACTCCCCCATCTCTGGGACTGAGGTCACCGAGGTGGTCAAAAAACTCCTTGGTGGCAGGGCCCCGGGGGTGGATGAGATATGCCCGGAGTTCCTCAAGGCTTTGGATGTTGTAGGACTGTCTTGGTTGACATGCCTCTGCAACATTGCATAGACATCAGGGACAGTCCCTCTGGATTGGCAGACCGGGGTGATGGTCCCCTCTTTAAGAAGGGGGACCGGAGGGTGTGTTCCAACTACAGAGGGATCACACTCGTCAGCTTCCC
The DNA here is from genome assembly GCA_026402145.1 of Polypterus bichir lapradei. Classification (NCBI taxonomy): domain Eukaryota; kingdom Metazoa; phylum Chordata; class Cladistia; order Polypteriformes; family Polypteridae; genus Polypterus; species Polypterus bichir. The sequence continues at coordinate 22,248,042 of JANRMT010062837.1, read as the reverse complement.
TAGAAAAGTCTATTCAGGGGTCCTGGAGAGGAGGCTCTGTCAGATATTCGAACCTCGGATTCAGGAGGAACAGTGTGGTTTTCATCCTGGTCATGGAACAGTGCACCAGCTCTATACCCTTAGCAGGGTCCTGGAGGGTGCATGGGAGTTTGCCCAACCAGTCTACATGTGTTTTGTTGACTTGGAAAAGGTGTTCAACTATGTCCCTCGGGGAATCCTGTGGGGGGTACTCTGAGAGTATGGGGTACTGGACCCCCTGATAAGAGCTGTTTGGTCCCTGTACGATCGGTGTCAGAGCTTGGTCCACATTGCCGGCAGTAAGTCGAACCCATTTCCAGTGAGAGTTGGTCTCTTCCAGGGCTGCCCTTTGTCACCGATTCTGTTCATAACTTTCATGGACAGAATTTCTAGGCGCAGCCATGGCGTTGAGGGGGTCCAGTTTGGTGGACTCAGGATTGGGTCACTGCTTTTCGCAGATGATGTTGTCCTATTTGCTTCCTCAGGACGTGATCCTCAACTCTCTCTGGATCGGTTCGCAGCTGAGTGTGAAGCGGCTGGGATGGGAATCAGCACCTCCAAATCCAAAACGATGGTCCTCAGCCAGAAGGGTGGAGTGCCCTCTCAGGGTTGGGAGTGAGATCATGCCCCAAGTGGAGGAGTTGAAGTATCTCGGGGTCTTGTTCACGAGTGAGGGAAGAATGGAGCGTGAGATCGACAAGCGGATCGGTGCGGTGTCCGGAGTGATGCGGGCTCTGCATCGTTCTGTCGTCATGAAAATGGAGCTGAGCCATAAGGCAAAGCTCTCAATTTACCAGTCGATCTACGTTCCTACCCTCACCTATGGTCATGAGCTATGGGTAGTGACTGAAAGAACGAGATTGCGAATACAAGCGGCTAAAATGAGTTTCCTCCGCAGTGTGTCTGGGCTTTCCCTTAAAGATAGGATGAGAAGCTCAGTCATCCGGGAGGGGCTCAAAGTAGAGCCACTGCTCCTCCGCATCGAGAGGAGTCAGAAGAGGTGGCTCAGGCCTCCTGGACGCCTCCCTGGTGAGGTGTTCCGGGCATGTCTAACTGGGAGGAGGCCCTGGGGAAGACCCAGGACACGCTGGAGGGACTATGTCTCCCGGCTGCCCTGGAAACGCCTCAGGATTCCCCCGGAAGAGCTAGAAGAAGTGGCCGGGGTTAGGGAAGTCTGGGCATCTCTGCTCAAGCTGATGCCCCCATGACCCAGTCTCGGATAAATGGAAGAGGATGGATGAATGGATGGATATTTTCAATTGCTATTTTTGTCATAAAGTTAAAACTCCTCAGTCTATTGTGCCTTTTTTTGCAAGATGTACTGATTTGATAAAATCCTGTTAAAATGGACTTGAAATTAAAATTAAATTTAAAATTGACCTTACTCTTTATATCCATTGCTAATGTACAGAGTTCTGTAAAGTTTTTGCAAAACATAATTTAAAATGAAATTTAATATTTCCATAGAACTAAAATGTTAACAGACTTCCCTGTTAAAATAAAAGTGTTCTCTTACTTGCTCTAACACCCATCATTTTACTGCATTTATTAAACAAATCTTTGTTTTCTTATTGGAAAGGCATAGCTATAAAATCCAGGTGCTTTAGGGAAACAGCATAAGACCACTATGAAAAAGAGGTTTAATTTAGCGTATTAGTTGTGCAAATCATTACAATCAGAATGTATTTCTAACACAGCCAATTAAAAATAATTACTGAAAACAGTTTGCTGTATGGAAAATATGTGGACTAAATAAATGGAGTATCTTGTCTTGTGTAATTGATGAAGCTACTTTGTGTTTCAAGGCAAATTACTTGGTTGTGGCTCATTCACTGGTCCAGAATGGGGGACCTCAAAAGAGGAAGCATGAAGACAGGGCTTAAAGGCTTCCTGGCTCATGGTCTAATCAAGCCACAAATGAAAAAAAAATCGAGCAAAGCAAAATTCTCTTTATACTATTATTTTATATTTAAAATCATTCTGTTAATCATACACTGTAAAATATTTGCATGCAAAGCAGGAATTGTCTGGCCAGTTTATGTGGGGGAATACAGGAAGCTGAGATGAAAAGGCAACTTAGCTAGGGAAGGAATGGGGCTGAGTCATGGTGGAATAGGACTAGAATGAAGCAATGAGTTGGCCTATTCCAGTGTGTCTGGGAGGTGCATCAAGGAAGTCAGAGGAACATAAAGGGAGGGTAACAAAGAACTTACCTTCATTCTAAGGAGAGGCCATTCCTGGTCCTTTGCGAATGGCATGCTAAATCAAAGACCATACCAGACTAAGCTGGACCAGAACTTAAGACAGAGAGACACATAGAGAGACACCTGGTAGCAATCATCTACCCAGGTCATATTTATATTATTGTCACACTCACATTATTTACTTTGCTTATATTTGGGCAGAGTTGGAAATTTTAATTTAATCTGTGCATACAGTATATAAATGTATAACTTTCTCTCCTGTTTGCTCTGGTACTCTATCCAGATGCTTGCCTATAACAGAGGGTTGCTGCTTTAAACAAGTAAATGAACCTGAGAGGCAGAGTGTAAATCATGGGCCAGGAAACACTGCACTTTCACTTTCTAGACAAGGTTTAGCTTGAAAAAAGCACACCTTCTTACAAACAGTCATATATTTTGAGGAATGGCTGCATATCAGCTGCCATAACATGCAACTCTCATATCTCACAGTAGTAAAAGAATTAAAAAGTGTCAGTCTTGCTAATGCTATTAGACTTTCTCCAGGCTGGGGTGCTTCTGTTTTTCTAATCCATTTTGAAACTTGAGATTTCTTCCCTGTCCAGTCAATTAGCTTTAAGTAAGATCATTTTTATTTTTATTAATTTAAGAAAGACAGAAAATTAGTTAAGTACTATTGGATTTGTTTGTTGTGCTTTTCCCTTCTACTTTCTACTGAAAGATTTCAATGTTTGTGTATAAAACTTCAAGAATAAAGTGTGCTTAAAAGAAGACTCTCTCTATATATGCACTCTCTCTTTACATACGTGCACAAGGGAGGCAGCTAACGGGCTTGAATGATTATAATTACATGCCACACCAGGGTGTCACAGTGTTCACTAACCCTTTCTCTCTTTTCTCTATAGACCTACTGAAGGAAATTGCACCTGAGTCTAAGGACTTCACTTTCAGTTCCAGTCCTAATAACATAATTTCCTCCAGAACTTCTATATAAATGCCATCTTGACTCTGTTATCTCAGTTCTGTCCTGAAGTCAATTCTATAAAGACCTACATTTTGATCATTTATCGCTTGTTTTGAAGTATACAGGGTGGCTGCCCCAAACCTTTTTCTGTTTTCTCTGTCTTTATTCCACAATAGTAATAAATAAGTTAACAAATTATATGAGAGTGAAACTCTTTTATTAGAAAGTTGGCATAAAATATGTTATGATACTTTTGCAAATTTGAGTATCAGTCAGTTAGAGTGCTGTCACAGTCACAATGTAATCTCTCTTTATGGAATCTCCTGTAGATATCATGCATACTTTAGAAGGCAAAGTTATCATATGTGAGTGCTTAGTAACTGTAGTTGTTTAAATATTTTTTATCAAATAATAAATTACATTAGCCCAGTATGTCATGAAAACTTAAAAGTGATATCTTTAGAAAGTAAAATCTGATTCTTATGAGCTTAGAAGCTGGAGAGAATACTGTAAATACCACGTAGCAGAATTGTTGAGGTTAGCACATGGGAATTAAACAAGTCAATGTAGAGCAAAAAAGGGGGGCAGATAGAGAACATGTTTCTGCAAGCATTTATAGTAGGAGGTGCATGGCCACCAGTGAGTCTCTTTAAAGATATTGGTTTGGAACAGCTTATGGAGCTGATGAAAGCAGATGGTGTTGCCTCTGACCCCAAGTAAGATATTAGTCAAAGCCTGTGGCATGAATGTGCGGTCAGTGAACAAGGCAGACAGTGATAACGGTAGTGCATGCAGCTGCATTGAAGAAGACATGGACGATCGGGATGGTGGCAGAGTTGGAAGGTAGACGAGGAATGGGACTGCAGATTTTTAAATAATATTAGTTGGTGACAAACTAGTTGGTTGATATAGACAACTCCACCACTTTAAAAATCCATTTGTAACAATTTATTTACTTATGATTGTGTTCAAGCCGTTTTTGGAAAAATTCAAGCAGTTTAAATTTTAAATTCTTAGCAAGTTAATTTATTATTATAAACCACTTAGTGTACTTATATATATACAAAATCTTGTAATAGATTGTAATTTCGATAAATGTTAGAATTTAAACTTTAAACAATAGTAAGTGCCCTGACTACTTTAATTTCAGTGAATTCTGTTGAGACATAGGGAAATTCCTTATTTATATGGAGGCTCGTCAATTTTCTGACAGAGTTAGAGCAGGGTTTAGGGTTCACCGACAAAAGCGCGATAGACATATGCGCCCCGACAAAACTGCGACGGACAAATGAGCGCCGACAAAACCGCTAACTGGTTTTTGACAAATGCGCGCCGACAAAATCGCCACGACAAAATCGCGAGAGCGGCCAAGAGAGTGGGACGCCCTTGCTGCAATTCTTCCTACATATGCAGGGCGTGATCTTAAGGACTATCTGCGTGCCGTGCTGATGGCATGCTGCGTCTCATAATATTGACTTCTAAAATAAACATTATTATATATGCTTTAAACTAGTAATTCATTTTTGATGAAACTTTCGCGATTTTGTCGGCGCAATTTTGTCGGTGCGATTTTGACGGCGCGCATATGTCTATCGCGCAAATGTCAGGTCACACATTTTAGACTAATCAGGAATAAGAGTACAAAATTAAATCTCTTGTGTCAGCCTTACCATTTACATATTTATGATACAGAAATGCTAATAAAGCTAATGAGAATTTCACAACATAACTTAAAAGTCAGGAAGATCTTTGTTAACACTGCACTGGAAGGACCAGTTGCAGTGGAGAAATGCAGCAGAGATGTAAGATGCTAAATTCCATTGACTCTAATGAAAAACAAATTCACATTAATAAAATAAATTAAAGCAATATTTCATGGATGAAAACTAGGAAACTGAAATTTACATAAGCAGTTCTAATATTTCTTATTTTCATGAATACTCTTTGTTTATTTTAAGATTATAATATGATTTAGGTATGGAAGAGTCATTATCTATTAGGATAATAATGTTACTTTGAAATACAGTATTACAATGCTTAATTTAACTTAATCCTATTAGGGAGTGATTTTTTGTTTATCTGTCTGTACTTTGCAACAGACCACAATTCAATGTGTAGTTCAGGTTCACATTTGTTGCTGAAGTGGATATGCAAAATGTTTTAGAAACATTTAATATACTATCTTTGCATGTGTTAGTATACATTACTGTGAAAAATATTTAAAAAGATCTGTTTGTATATACTTTAATATTTTTCTGCTCTTTGGTATTGTGTGCAGTGGGGTATTCTTGCCAACAAATCTGCATACCTATGATTTCATTTAAGCATAAAAACAAATAATAAATTATAGTGATTGTAATTATGCTTTCAGGTGTAAGCAGCAAATCTTAAAATTTAATGATCCTACTCTTCTTATTTTCACTTTTAACTGCTAAATATGTGCTCATCATAAATTCATTAAAATTCTGAGGATTTCCTTTAATTAGTACAGAATCGGAAAAAAAAACTCACAGCCACTACCTTGCTAAAAATCTATGGGAGCACACTGCCCTTAAATAAATTTAGGATGGTAACACATTGTTCCCCATGGTTGAAAATAAATGCTTAAGGCTTTAAAACAAACTGCATGTTGTTGTGTTCTGGATACCACAATAAATATCACAAAATGTTAGACTTCCTTCTGTATATGGTTCTGTATTACATCTTGCAACATCTTGGCAACCCAAGGACCTGTACAAGGATTCTGTTTGCAGACATCAGCCAAGAATTTAATACAATTATCCCTGAACTGCTCCACTTCAAACTTACCCAGCTTTCCATCTCTGCCTCCACCTGTCAGTGGATTACCAATTTCCTGACACAAATAGGAAATAGCAGATGAAACTAGGGAAACACCTGTAGCTTCTCTACAATGAGCACTGGTATCCCCAGGGATATGTGCTCTCCCCACTGCTGTTGTCCCTATATAATAATATCTGCACCTCTAAAGAATCCCTCTGTCAAACTCCTTAAATATGCAACCCTCACTCTGATGATTTTGCTTGATTCACCAAAGAAGAAAAGCATTGACGATCACACTTGATTAATCTAAAGCTCTGACAAGCGCATTGAAACTAGCCCCAATCAATCATCACCATCTCCACCAAGGCTTTGATGACTGAGCGAAATTCCAGATCCCTTTGCTCAAATGATTTTGCTAACTTCACGGGGGTGGGGTCCACTGACATGAGAAAATGGGTCATGACACCGCAAAGGCTGGAAAACACTACTCTAAACTAGGAGACGAAAGTGAACTTCAGGAGCCCCTCCCTCAATATTAACTTCCCTCTCCATACTTAGCAATAATGTGTCAATCGTGCAATCCTTCCCATTTCTGAGATCTATAATCTCTTTTGACTTGACATGAAAGGTCAACAAAGATTTAATCATAAAAAAGACACAACAGTGAACATACTTGCTACAACAGTTGAGGGGGTTCAATCTACCACAGAAGCTGTTGATTCAGTTCTACACAGCATTTAGCAAGTCTGTTATAAGTTCATCCATTTCAGAGTGGTTTGGATCAGCAACTAATCATGATAAGAACAGGCTACATTGCCAAAAAGATCACTGGCATCAGTTTTCCCATCTTACAGGACCTCCACAGTTCCAGAGTCATGAAGCAGGCAGGGAAAATCATCACCAAACCCTCACAACCAGGCCACAACTGCTTTGAACTTCTCCCATCTGCCAAGCACTATTAAACTACACCAAAACAAGAATATATAAGAACAGTTTCTTTCCACAGGCCATCAAGCTCACAGATGGTAAATTTGAATGCCCTTGCTCAGTCTGGGGACCCCAGACCCCAATATCTTGTAATATTCATTAATTCAGTATTTATTTCATTATTATTTGCCCTTCCTTGCACTTTTGTATGCTGTGAATGCCATAAGGGAGAAACTACCATCCCAAAGGAGGTGGATTGCAATTCCTTGCCTGGACAGGATTCCACAAGGGGAAGATATGGATGGATAGGCATGCTGAGTTGGCTGGTTGATAGTACCCTTCCCGGATCGGTGGCTATATTGGAAGGACAGAGGGAGACTGCATCCCAGAACCATGTGTTCCCCCTATATACAGAGTGGCAGCATCCCTCTGCTTAAACTCCCATTGGCACACCCACAGGACATTTTGGGGGCTGCAGTTCTGATGGGCAACCCTGTTGGGTCACTTGGGTACCATCAGGAGTAGCTTCAGGGGAACACTACTGCTACTTTGTGGGACTTTTGTCTGGCCCAGAATAGATTCAAACGTGCAGTGCTGTGGCACAGGAAGTACTCCTATGTCTGGCATAAAAGGACCTGCCTCCTCTACATCAGGGTTCAGAGTGGGAGGAATAGCAGATGATGTTTCGCAGAAGATTGGTGGAGAAAGACAGAAGGTGATTAAATTCTGTATTATTTCCAGGAACTGGATTGATTGAAGCCTTAGAGAATATCATTATTTATTAAACTACTGTTTCTGTCATCTAAAATTGTGTCCGGTTGAGTTATGCATGGTATTTAGGGCTCTGCGATGCCCCTGATGGCCACAATGCATATGTTTACATTGTTTGTCTTGTATTTATCTCATGTGTGTACTTATGAACTATGTATATGTCTGTTATGTACTGTTACTATAATTGGAAAGTCACCTTCACCAAAAATAGTCAAATTCTTCATAGGCTGTAAGAGCGGTTGTTGAGAGTCCGCTACTCTCCTTACCAGAATTTGGCATTGGTTCTTCTTGGCTTGAGGGCAACCTCCGTAGCGTAGCAGCAGAGTTTTCAATGTGTGGAAAGGCACACAGAAATGGTCACCCCTGTTTGTGGACTATTTGCCAATTATATTTTATTTCTTTAATAATACAACAGTGGAGATACAGTATTGAGCTACCCAAGAACACTTCTCTCTATTTTATTTTCTCTCTCTACTCCACCCACCAAATTTCTCCTCCCTTAAATAATCCATCAATTAACTTTATTACAACTTCCTGACATGAACTCCTGCTTACATTACTCCCTTACCCCAGAAGAAATGTCCTCATTTCAATAACATTTTTCAGAAATACAGTAAATGCACCAACAATGTAGGTCAACAACTATCAGACCTTACCTAAGCAGTAATTAAACAGTAATTGTTAACTAAAGGCAGATTTCACCATAAAATGAGAGGGGTGTCCTAATAAAAGTCCAAAACATCAACAAGTAATGCTTGCACATAAACAGTGTGCAGCTTTAGCGTAAGACCAGAAAGCATTTAGCTCTAATCAAGACAATACTAACAATAATACAACTTCCTCTGATGTGGATGCAAGTCATTAACATGATGAGAAGAAGCTGATGATCCTGGGCTATAATTGACAACGAAATTGGCTATTCCACGTCTGCAATGGCTGGCACCCCTTCAGCATATGCAGCCTCATTGAAAGAAAAACTGACAAATGCCTACAGATCTGAAACTGCATTTAGGAATAAAGTGCAATAATAGCAGCAGCTGTACTACATTCGACATGTAAAGTACCCACCTTATAGAACAGGAGATCTAGTACTGATGGATAACCCAGCACATCATCAAAACAAATTAGCCCCATGTTGACCCTCCTGTCATCTTTAAGCTCCGTGATTTGTCAAAACCCCAGACTAAACCAAAAGTTATTCATTACTATCATCTGAAGCCATATATCACAAAACCTCATCATGTGGTTTCTCATTATCACCCAAACTCTGTTTCATCTCCACCTTTAAACAACTTATCAGGTCTTATTCAAAGTCCTGTACCACCAGCTGTACCTTCAATTCCTACACAGCTTCAATCACAGCCACAATTGCCTCATCCTACTGTTGCAAGCCAAAACTTTACTTCCTCTACAACAGACCCAATCTCCACACCACCCAGTTCACCTAGGAATGACATACGTTTATGTTAAGTGGAACTCTGGCCCCCTGCCCATGAGCCAAAAAGAAAGGTGTGAAACCTTTGCTGGCAAGAGTTGTTGTGTTATATGCCAAAGCCACTTGAGGTAAATGATCGTCCTATTCTTGACCTAAGTCAAATAGATATGTAGCCGATTCCTTCTTTAAGGTGCGGTTATAACGTTCCACTGTTCCATCACATTGTGCATGATAGGGAGAAGTGCGGATTGTCAATTGATAACAAGTTGCAAAGGTGCTTTAGAAGGTTTGACTCAAATTGACGACCTTTGTCTGAGTGCAGAGCTTCAGGAGTTCCAAGTTGTGGGATAATCCATCCATCCATCCATCCATTATCCAACCCGCTATATCCTATCTACAGGGTCATGGGGGTCTGCTGGAGCCAATCCCAGCCAACACAGGGTGCAAGGCAGGAAACAAGCCCTGGGCAGGGTGCCAGCCCACCGCAAGTTGTGGGATAAATTGTTCAAAAATACAACATGCAACTGAGACAGCAGTCTAATCCATTAATGGATACAGGTTGAAAAATTTAGTATAAAGATCCATCAGCACTAACACATAATGGTGGTCTTTCATGGAACTGGCAGCTCTGTTGCTGAAGGTGTTGGGAGAAATCCTCACTGTAGATAATAATGTCATCAAGATATATTAAACATATGCTCCAGTGTAAGCCATGGAGTACCAACTCCATTAAGCGCTGAAAGCTTGGAGGGGTATTAGAAATACCTATTGGCATCATTCTGAACTGATAAAGTCCAACACCTGTAGAGAAAGCAGTTTTATCCTTGTCTCTTAGATCAAGTGGAATTTGCCAATATCCTGCAGTAAGGTCAATAGTACTAAATATTCAGGAACCAGATAACCTATCCAAGGTGTCATCAACCCCGGGAATTGGGTAAGAGTCTTTAGTAATAACTGCATTAAGGTGACGGTAATCAATGCAAAATCTGTGGGTACCATCCTTTTTCCTAACTAATACGACTGGAGACGACCATGGGCTATGAGATTCCTCAATAATATTATGCTCCAGGAGCTTCTCCATTTCCTGTTGCAACAGAGCCTGGGTTACTGAACAAACTCTATATGGACGTAATTTGATTGGCTTAGCATCCCTCGTAAGGATACTGTGGGTGATCAGATTTGTTCTGCCATAATCATCAGGGTGTGAGCTAAAAATATCTGAATAGTCCCTTAGTAAAGTTTCAAGTTGTATTACTTCTGCTGAAGACAAATTCGTTTCAGATATGTTCATTTGTGGCAGTGCTTCATTAGATGTATTACTAGCAGTAACTGCTGACACTAGGGTATATTCCTCATGTCCCTGGCCTGTGCCATTGTTTACTGATGTTAATGTTCTAGCAACTGCTAATGTCAGCGTAGGGGAGTGGTGTGGCTCTGAAATGCTAACAAAAATATTGACATTGGACGAAGCTATGCAGCTTCCCATAACAGAGACTGCAATTGCCATTACTGACAAAGCTGGGACAGTCACTGGTGAGACAGTAGTGGCGGCACACTGCACAGGGACAAGATGTTGAGGGGAGGAGAGAGCCACTGTTGTGTCGAACAGTGACAAATGTGCATGCGACAGGTTCAAGTTCACATGATGCTGGGTTAGAAAATACCATCCTACAATCACTGGGTGGCTGGAAGAACGCACCACATGAAAAACATGAGAAAAGGTAATGTCTTCAATATGTACAGGGGCAGTAACAGATCCCAACATATCCAAGAAGTGCCCAGTTACAGAGGTAACAAGGGCAAATGTCTTACTGATGGGCTGAGTAGACAATTTTGGAATAGATCTGCAGTAGTCATCTGTGATCAACGAGAGACCTGAGCCAGTGTCCACTAAAGCTTGGAGTTCAGCTCCAGCTATTGTGAGCTGTATAAATGGAGTAGGGCTGAAATGTGCATTTGTATCAACATTATGTGGGTGGACTGATACGTGATCAGAAACTGACATTTGGTCCTCAATACCAGCTTCTAATAGTTTCCCTGAATATGTTTAGAGGAAGACAGAGTGTTGTCTGGTGTGGAAAAATGCACCTGTTTTGTGGGAGGTGTGTGATAGGTGTCTGAAGGATGTCTCTGGTGGTGTGACATAGTGGGTGAGGAGGGTCTATTTTGTCTGTAGAGGGGACCTAGTGATGGGGAAGAAGCTCTATGAGGTCTGTCACTATAATCAGAGTTAGAAGAATTGCAGCATGGGCTCTGTGCTTACCTGAAGGAGAGCGGACAGGAGAATTATCATAACAGTATCTGGAGGGAGAAAAATGATCATAGTGATCTGTTCGGGAACGGTAGACCCTTGGATGCTGAGAGGCTGGGGAGAGGCTTTGATGTTGTCGAGAGCTGGTATCATCATTTTGATGAAAGCAGTCATCATCAGAATAGGTGTAACAATGAGGTGATGAAGCTCGAAAAGATGGTGTAGATATGTCATCATAGAGAGAGTGATTTCTTCCTGCATAGGAATTTTGGGTAGAATTGCACCAGTCCTTACAGTGGCACTGGTGGTAGTTCTGTTGTTTTGAGTAATGACCAGTGCACCAGGTAAGATCTGTCATTCCACAATTCCACAGGCATGAGATGTGCTCTTTATTCCTTTCACTTTGTGTTTAAGGTCAGAAAACTGCTGTATGAGTTTGGCCAGTCTCTCACCAGTATAGTGTTTATTAGACTGTTGTAAGTCACGTATGTCAGTCCGGAGATCAGCAATAGCAACGACTAAGTTAGTACGGCTGTCTGCATTGTTTTGTGTGACAGTCACTGGCATGACATTTGAAGGAGCAGCATTGCCGCACCGCCACTGGCACTCATTCCAATTTGCGTATGTTATCTTGATGACGGACACGGGACAGCCTTTATGAGAATACCGCTGAAGCTCTCGGTCTTGCATTTTCCCACGGTTCGACGGATGACGGAAATGGAGTTCAAATTCAAAGCAGCTAGATCCGAGATCGTACCCACCTGCGACCGCTGTATGACGTCGACGCGCCCCTTCTTGATAATAAAGGACCTTTCGAGAAAAAAAAAAACTCGAAAAAGGGCGGGCCCCTATCTAGCTCAGGCCCCTGACAAGTGTCATGGTTGCCCCCCCCGCCACCCTTTTCAGGTGCGGGCGTGGCCGAGCAGCTATGCTGAGAGCTAACTGAGCATGTTCACATTGCCTTGCTACTTTCAATGCAGCATCCAGTGTCACTGCGCCATGCTCATGGATTTTTAGTTGAAGAGAGGGATCTAATCCTGACACAATACGTCTAACAATTTCTCCACGTTGAGCATCAGCAGTGTATTGTGGAAAAGCTTCAGTGACTAGGTTAATCAAGTCTGCTGCATAAACCTCTAGTGGTTCTTCGGGTTTGCGAGGACGAGCATTGAAGTACATTTGAAATGTGGCCAAACTTCCAAAAACAGTGTTCAGACTAGCTTTAGCTAGCGCATAGTCAGCCTTTACATCCGGGGAGAGGCTCTGCCAGTATGAGAACGCTACACTACTGAGTTTTGTGGGGAGAAGCTTAGCCTTTTCTAACGGAGCTGCTGAAACATCTAGAGCAACTTCTAATCGTTGTATCCACGAAGTAAATGGCTCAACTCCATCGCCGGTGAAGGGTGGAGGCAATTCGACTCTAAACGGCAGCTGCGTGTTCACAGTATCGGCGCTAGCCCTTTACTGCAGAATAACAGCGGGTTGTTGCTCGTCATTCGCCATGTTTCAGGAAAACGCGCAGTAGTGTGCAGCACGTAGCTGAACTTGTAAAAGTGACACCAATAGTTACTAAAGTGTCCACAAGCAGTAGCGGTAAAAAACATGCCATCTATAGAAATGCAAATTAATGTCCACAAACTTAACCAACTGCCGCTGCCACCAGTGTAAGAGTGGGTGTTGAGAGTCCGCTATTCTCCTAACCAGAATCCGGCATCGGTTTTTCTTGGCTTGCGGGCGACTCGGTAGCGTAGCAGACTGAGTCTTTGAAGTACTCCTATGTCTGGCATAAAAGGACCTGCCTCCTCTACATCAGGGTTCAGAGTGGGGGGAGTAGCAGATGATGTTTCGCAGAAGATTGGTGGAGAAAGACAGAAGGTGATTAAATTCTGTATTATTTCCAGTAACTGGACTGATTGAAGCCTTAGAGAATATCATTATTTATTAAACTGCTGTTTCTGTCATCCAAAATTGTGTCTGGTTGAGTTATGCATGGTATTTAGGGCTCTGCGATGCCCCTGATGACCACAATGCATATGTTTACATTGTTTGTCTTGTATTTATCTCATGTGTGTACTTATGAACTATGTATATGTCTGTTATGTACTGTTACTATAATGAAAGTCACCTTCACCAAAAATAGTCAAATTCTTAATAGGCTGTAAGAGCGGTTGTTGAGAGTCCGCTACTCTCCTTACCAGAATTTGGCATTGGTTCTTCTTGGCTTGAGGGCAACCTCCGTAGCGTAGCAGCAGAGTCTTCAATGTGTGGAAAAGCACACAGAAATGTTCACCCCAGTTTGTGGACTATTTGTCAATTATATTTTATTTCTTTAATAATACAACAGTGGAGATACAGCACTGAGCTACCCAAGAATACTTCTATTTTATTTTCTCTCTCTACTCCACCCACCAAATTTCGCCATCCCTTAAATAATCCATCAATTAACTTTATTACAACTTCCTGACATGAACTCTTGCTTACAGGCAAGCACACTTGGCCAATAAATGTGATTCTGATGCTATTTTTGGAATCCCTACTAGTCTGTGGTGGAAAATTTCAATAACTTTAAAAATGTGTGTGTTTTTTCTTGGCTGGTAAGTGACCCAGCGTAATTACATATATATTTTAGGGCTGCTGATTAAAACAGTTAACACGATCAATACTTTAAAAATGCCTGCAATTAAAATTAAATGTCTTATTAAAACTTGGTTAATTTGATTGTGCTTCATACATTTGTAATGAAGCAGTGCCAAAAGAATCTAAGTTTATTAATAGTAATAAAGGTGAAGCACTACCCCAAAAATATATTGTACAAGTGTCTGTCTTATGCATGCTGTTTGTCACTACCTGGTCTTCCACACATATAACATGGTGACTGACAGCATCGCCCTTCAAGGATGGGATTTCTAGGCTGCCATATGGAACTGTTCTGGTTGATGGCCAATAGAGGTTAGAAGTGGTGAGGCGGCCTTCTGCTGCTATGCACCTAAAATCTGGAATAGCCTGCCAATAGGAATTCGCCAGGCTAATACAGTAGAGCACTTTAAAACACTGCTGAAAACATATTACTTTAACATGGCCTTTCTATAACTTCAATTTAACTTAATTTAACTTAATCCTGATACTCTATATGTTCAATTTCCTCATAATAACTATTCAGGGTAGCTCTACAATCCGTACTGACCCCTACTCTCTTTTCTGTTTCTTTTTCCGGTTTCTTTGTGGTGGTGGCCTGCGCCACCTCCACCTACTCAAAGCTTCATGATGCTCCAACAATGATGGATGGACTAAAAGGCAGAATTCTACGTGACCATCATCATCAAGCCTTTCCGTGAGAACCCTAAATCCAAAGAGGACTGTTTCATTTATGTTAGGTAGCATGCCCAGAGGGGACTGGGCGGTCTCATGGTCTGGAATCCCTACAGATTTTATTTTTTTTTCTCCAGCCGTCTGGAGTTTTTATTTTGTTTTTTCTGTCCCCCCTGGCCATTGGACCTTACTCTTATTCGATGTTAATTAATGCTGATTTATTTTGTTTTCATATTGTGTTTATTTTTCTATTCTTTATTATGTAAAGCACTTTGAGCTACTGTTTGTATGAATATGTGCTATATAAATAAATGTTGTTGTTGTTGTTAGGTTGCTAAATACAAAAAGAGAAGAGAAAAACATTGTGCATTCAAGCACCAAGATCAAATACTTTTTACAGTAAAAATCAAAAGAAGAAAACAGGAGGACAAATGCCTAGCCATGGCTAAGTTAGCTCAAAAATATTTAGCATTCCCTGCCCCTGCCGTCCCATGTGAATGTTTATACTGTATTCTGTATCTGGATATGTTAATAAAAAAGAATATCCATTAAACCAACCAATGTAAATAAACTGGTTTACTTTACCAATTCATATCATTTTAAAGACAGCATTATTGACAGAACTAATCAAAGTGCCAAGCTAATTTTTATTGTGATGTGTCTCAAAATGTAAAAAAAAAACTTACTTTAAGCTGTTGACTGATTACTGTTTCTCTGTTTATTTGCATACACAACTGTTCAGTAAACAACATGAAATTATTTAATATGCCTAGGCAAGTGGTTATTTAAGCTGTGTGGCCAACAGGGAATGCTCCAGCTCCCCAAACACCCTGCACAAATAGGCTCTGGACACAAGTTGCCACAAAAAAGAGTATTGTCAGAAACTCTTCTGTATGTAAGCATTTCTCACCACAGCCACAACACAATAAGCACACCGTATTAATGCTCTGTATTTCTCTTCCTCTTCCCTCTCTCACACTCTTTCTCTCTCTGACTCCTCTGTTCCACACACACATTTCGTCCTCTTCCTCCTGGATTTGTGGTAGGCAGATCCTTTTATATAATCCCTAGAAGATCTTCTGGTGTCACAAAGGCTTGGCCCGGGAGCACTTCCAGGTTAGGCTGGGGCCCCACGAAGTAGACCTCACTAGTCTCCACAACAACCCCTGGTGGCACCCATGGAATCCAACAGGACTGAGCCAAGGAACTCCAGCTCCCATGATGCCCTGTGGGAATCCATCATGCTGCCACAACCCAGGGGGATTGCTATCTAGTGATCCAGGGAAGATAATGCCCTGTGTCTCTCCCTGTTTTCCAGGCTGTGGGTGTCCCAGCTGGGCAAAGTTCCCAGTCATCACTTACACTGCTTTGCACAAGAAAGTTATCACTTTCTGCTTTACAAAAAAGTATTAATACATTTGAAGGAAATACATAAAAGTTACAATTAATATGCAATTAATTTCCATTAAAAATTGTAATTGTGTGATGGTGATTAATAATTTTAAATCAAGCAGCAGCACTAATGGATGGATAGATAGATAGATAGATAGATAGATAGATAGATAGATAGATAGATAGATAGATAGATAGATAGTACCTGCCAAATAATACAAAGAGTACGCAATATATGTTTCACCCTATTTGGGGCTCCTCCAGTGTATTGCTTCCCATGCAGGAATTGAACCTCGGACATCAGTGCTTCAGACGTTGCACCATGGTGGCTGGTTCGCTTACTTGACAAGGTGGAGATCAGAGTATTGCATGCACTTATGAATCTAGCCACTGTGGTGCAGCGTCTGAAGCAATCCCCGTAAAAGAATGCAAAAGTGCATACACCTGACATAAAAGTGGACTGTTGCGCTGCTAACTGAGTTTTAAGTTCTTACACCTTTTCTCTTCGTAACTCAATTTGCCCTGGAAATCTCTTTCATGGGTATTGTGCATTGTTTTGAAATGTCATTCTAGGTTGCCATTTAGTAGGCAAACACATTTAGAGTTGGATACAACGAAGAAATAATCTTCATCCAATTCCATATAAATAGAGGTGATTTTATTATTACAGCATTGAAGGTTACTGTATTTATTCTCTCTTGTGATTGTGCAGTTAAAAGAAAAAAAGATGTTAATCGTGTGGTTCAAATAGTGCATTTTGGTTTGGGGGGGTAGTGAGGGTTTCTTCAGAGAAGTAAGAAGTACAGTATATAGATTTTCATCTATTTGCTTAGTAAACACTTTTATCCAAAGTAATTTACAAAACAGGTCAACATAATTGAGTAACATTATATGTAGGAGTAAGATTTTTACAGTGAACTGTATCCTTGAAGAGGCTCGTGGCTGCACTATTTGGCATCAGAAGCTAATAAAAAAGAGACAATACAGGAAATCTTTGTTGTAGGTGTGGAGTAATTGCTGCTTATTGAAAAAGATTTGATTGATTAATTTATTGTTCATAAATCTTTTACACATTTGGCTACTATAAGGCAGGGGTGAGCAGAGAATTGTCAGTGGTAATAAGCAGCCTACATAAATTATTCATTAATGCTTCCACGATCGCCCTGATATCACTTTGTGATCAATTAGTTGATCATGATCAACTGGTTGAACATACCTGATCTTGTTCAAACAGGGCCGGCATACTAAAAAATGTCTTCTGAGGCAAGGAAAATTTTTGCCACCCTTCCACATGTCTGAGCATGGGATAACACATTAAATTCATGATATACTGCAACATTGTGTAAATAAATAATGTATCAGATATTAAACATAATAAAAGATTAACTTTAAAACATTGCAAGACAAAATAGGCAGTAATAACATTACAAATGTGTAATATGAAATCGAATGTGAAATGAAATTCAGCCTGCAGTGGGCTGGAGCCCTGTCCGGGGTTTGTTCCTGCCTTGTGCCCTGTGTTGGCTGGGATTGGCTCCAGCAGACCCCCATGACCCTGTATTGGGATATAACGGGTTGGATAATGGATGAATGGATGAAATTCATCTAAATACCTTGGCAGTATTAAACAGTCAATACATTAGAATAATGTAGAGGAGAACAGGCCATTCAGCCCATTACAGCAGTCCTAGTCCTATCCACTTAATTCTTTTGAAATAACACCAAGTCTAGCTGTGAAAGTCCCTGAAGTCCTACTGCCTACCACACTACTTAGTAGCTTCTTCAATGTTTCTATGGTTCTCTGTGTAAAGAAAAACTTCCCTATGTTTGGGCAAACTTCAACATTAAAAAGTTTCCGACTATGTCCCCATGTTCTTGATGAACTCATTTTAAAATAACAGTCTCGATCCAAAGTACTAATTCCCATAATTTTAAACACTGCAGTCGTCATGTCTCCTCTTAATCTTCTTTTACTTAAACTGAAAAGGCTCAGCTCTCTCCTCATAATTCCTGCCCTATAGGCCTGGAATGTGCCTAGTCACTTTTCTCTGGAACTTTTCCACCACCGTTATGTCCTTTTTGTAGCCTGGAGACCAAAACTGTATTATTCCGGGTGAGGTCTCACCAGTGAGTTATAAAACTTTAGCATATGGGATTAATTATCTATCTATCTATCTATCTATCTATCTATCTATCTATCTATCTATCTATCTATCTATCTATCTATCTATCTATCTATCTA
>JANRMT010062837.1:22178727-22206405 GCA_026402145.1 Polypterus bichir lapradei | reverse complement strand
CTGCTGTAGTTAACATTTACAGTATTATACTGTAATTTCATAATACAATATAATACTGTATTATGAAATTACAGTATAATACTGTAAATGTTAACTACAGCAGCTTCTCTGTAAACATACAGTAAGTGGCTGGCAACTCTGCTGCCAGTATTTTACTGTAAAATTACAACGAAAAATTTTACAGTGTAGATTATTATGTGTAATTCTGAACATTTTCATCATCCAGAAAGCAGTTTTCATATTTGTAAGCTGTCACACACATGTGCTTGGGAGGCAGGCTAAGGGCTTAAATGAGGGCAGAATTCAAGAACAGGCTTTGACAAAGTGCACTAACCATTCTTCTCCCTCTTCTACAGATCACCTGAGGAAAAACCAGCCTAAAAAAAAACCTTCCTCCAGTTCCTATACCCCTTTTTTAGTCACACCTCCCATTGACATCACTTCCTACTCTCTGATTTTGGACCGACCTCTTCTTTCCCTGCGTCTATAAGAATCCAGCACCTTCCCTCCTTAGTTGTCCCTTTTAGGACACGGAACCAGAGAGTGCTCTGGAGTCATTTGTTTCTGCATTGCGTGTTACAATATATGGGGTGGTTCCACAGATCTTTTTCTGCTCTCCCTTTGTGTTTTGACACGCATATACATGTATATTCTTTGTGTTGCATTTCTGGAACTTAATCTCAGTATAATTCAGTTTTTAACAAAATTGAAAATGTACTTAACATGTTTTCTTTTGATGGGTAGGTAGGGCTTTTTATACATTGTGCACTCAATGGCTTCTCCTGTCTAATACCATATTTATGTTGTGGTACAAATATTTCTTCATCCATGGTGCTAAAGATTTTCTGCAGGAGTGCTCTACAGTATGGATTACCATCTAGAGTGAGGTCTGACCAAGGCACAGAAAAATGTTCAAGTAACACTGCTTATGAATGCCATCGAGGATTACATCGTTGCAGCCATTTAACTGGACTTTCTTTCCACAACCGGAGAATTAAAAAACTATGGAGAGATGTATCTCAACAGGTTCTCTTCCCCGTCTACAAAGAATTTTATGAAATGGAAGATAACAGTATACTTGAAGAAGGCAATAGTTTACACAAAGGATGTCTACAATGTTTACTACTCAACAGTTAATCAAAGATTGGAAATATTCAGAAAAGGCTGGGATATGCATAGAATTAGAACTGAACACAACAGAACACTGGATCAAATATGGTTTGATGGCTTGTCCACTATATCTCACCAAACACGTCCATCTGACATGAATACTCAACAGTTTAGAGAAGGTTTAGTAGAAAATTTATAAAGAATAGGTGCATCATTTTCAGATGATGTATATTGGAGCAGCAGGAGACATTCAACCCACTTGAAATGCCTGTCCAGCATCTTCAAACATGACAATACAGATTGAAACAAATTTAAAAGATAAATACACATGCTGTGTTCAAAATGCCAATGAGTTATTTGCAGACACCCAAACATAATGTGCACTCCATTTTAATTTTGCATGTAGCATTAAAAAATTTTCATGGGGAGCCCTCCTCAAATAAATAATACTCCCATCTATCTATAAATCTATATTCTCTGTCTGCAATGTTTATTATTTAACACTAGAATTACCAAAGGTTATGAAAAAACTTGTAATTCCTTAAATCCCTTTGCACCTCTCTGTCAGCGTCTTTTGTCTTGTAAATGTGTTGATTAACATAAGAAGTAAGCAGCCTGCTATCCCATCCCCCCAAACCCCCAGTCCCCTCCCCCACCCAACCGCAGAAAGTGCAAAAAGTTCTCCCAGCTCAAGCCTTGATTATCTTAGATTGAAGTGCTGAAGTTTTAGAGGGTAAATTATATATTGTTATTTGGAACACATGCATTTCATGTGTGCTCTGTGTTTACAACAATTTATGTAAATACATCTTTAAAACAGACATGTTTTTCATGCTTTAGTAATAAATGACAAAATGTAGACATGAAGCATATAATGTGTGAAGTCTGAAGTCCAAATATCAAATAAACACTTTTACAAAAGATTCAGGATTATCCACCAGCTTCCATGGTACAGCGGTAGGAACTGTTGACTTGTAATCAAGTGGCCACCGGTTTGATTCTGACTGCCTCGCAAATTTACCGTTTTGAATAGTGAGCTGCTCTTATTGTTAATATTATACAATAAAAACATATATTTAATTTCCATTTGTAATAGCCAGTGTAAATTTATAGTATTTTTAAAAGTTTGTGGGTTTTTTTTTTTTCACTTCTATTCTCTCAGTCACAATCACAATACACTCCAGGACATGCAAAGGAAAGAATAGTATAGAGAGGTCAGTTCTGTGCTATATGCAATCATTAAATTCAAATGTTAACAGTTCCCACACACCCAAGGACCATTCTTCCTACATTTATGACATATGTTCTTGTTGCAATGTATACACTTCTCTCCATGCTGTGGTTCCTATTACATTGAAGGGGCACCTGACTCTGACTGAGTTTGCTTTCCTTGGGGAGCGGCAATCTTGGAACAGAAGCTTGTCGATGCTGCATCCTCTTTTTCTTTTTCAATCGCATTTTCTTGTAAGAAGCAGCAACGAAGTTCCTCTGCAAGGTGAGCAAAGAACACTCTTCTCAGTGGACCCATGCATGCCTTGTACCAGTACATGTGCGTTCATCGCTGCTAGGTCAAGCATGTTGTAGCACACAGCAACTGGCCACCTGCGTGCTCCTGCTCACACGGAATAAGCCAACACCTTCTAGTCCATGTAAACGCAGCACCGGAGAAAAAAAGAAAGAGACAAATATATGTGATGTTTTGAAAAAATCATTTGATGACCTGAATAGTACCAATCAGAAAACAGGTTGCAGGTTGTGAAGCAGAACAATCCCGGTAGCTGGCCAGACTGTCCTGGTGCAAAAGCACTCTGGACCCAATAAACAACCTCCCCCACCCGCTCCAACACCTGACATGGGCCCAGCCAAGGACTATCCCGCTTCGGACAGTGGCCCTTCTGCCTTCTTGGCCCATACACCCAAATTTGATCACCTGCTTGAAAAGGCTGCTCCCGAACCTGAATGTCATAGTGGCACTTCTGAACTCTTATCCGGCCCTGTGCAAACTTATGTGCCACCTCCAATAGATCCTGCAACTTGCGAGCATAGTCAGGGCCTGGAGGTTCAGCTGGGGTCTCAGGGGGGTACACCATATACAAGTGCAGACGGTGTTCAAAGCTCTCGTCCCAAAACCTCACTATAAGATTTAGTTTCCTATTGTACTGAGTAGATGTACTGATGTTCATGGGCTATTGTATTGTTTTACATTCCCGTAAAACTTAAGCTGCACAAAGAGATACAAATGTTGGGCCACAATTTTTTTTATACTTATGGGGAAGGGGTGTTACTGCCAGAAATTGTATATGTGTGTGTGTGTGTGTATATATATATATATATGTATATGTATATGTATATATATATATGTATACTGTATGTATATATATATATTCATATATGTATGTATATTTATATGTGTATATATATGTATATGTATATTACACACAGATCTCTATCTCCACAAAGGAACGACACAAAAGAATGGAGCTAAATGCCATCAAGTTCGTTGTACCACGTGAATGTCACTGAGAGAATAAAACTGAATAATAAAAAAAAGCTGTAACTTTTACTAGTGGCTAAAATATTACAGACTCAAATCAAATATATGTTTTTTATTATATTCTAGAAATAATAATAACAGCTCACCACTCAAATCGCGGAGCGCTTGGTCTCAAATCCAGGACCTTTGGGTTATAAGGCAGCAGTTCTTACCTCTGCTCCATTCAAGAATATGTGTAAACTGCCTGTCGATTGACATTTCAGCTTGAGTTTTTAACTCATTGACAGTCACATGTAAATTGAACATTTTTTTCTTCTTTTGTTATATTCTTGAATAAAAGCACAAGTGTTTATTTTATATTTGGACTAAAGTCTTCACACATTATAAACTTCACGTCATTATTAGTATAACATGGAAAGAGTTTCTGCTTTAGGTATGTATTCAGCATTTCCTGCATTTCTCGTATTTTCTTTCATCCTACACTTAGCCAGACCTTTGTAGACACGGAACACACATGAAATGCATGTATTCCAAATAATGATATACTGTATTTACCCTGTACAACTCCAGGAACCTCATATGCAGATAAGGAGCATTGGCTTGAGCTGGGATAACTTTTTGCCTAAGTTGAGCTCCATCAAGGGGCTGATGGAATAGCAGGCTGCTTGGTACTTGCGCTGCTCCGAAACATTTACAAAACAAAAGACGATAATGGAAAGGTGTAAAGGAATTTAAGATGGGCCGGGATTACAAGTTTTTTCATAGACTTCAGGGATTCTAGTGTTAAACATGGGGGCACGGTGGCAGCAGTGTATTTTCTCTTTCAAAAGTACTAACCCCCAATTCCTGTCCTTCCTTTTCTTTCTCCAAGTAACCAATTGCCACACAAGCTTTGTAACAAATCTCAAGCCATCTGTATGCTTAGTACCCCTATTCTTCAGAACTTCTAGGAACATTGAAATATGTTCCTAGTACATGTTTAATTATTCCATCCATCTATCCATCCAGGGTCGCACCAATACAAAAGCATACAGGGAGAGACTGGAATAATTCCTGAATGGGGCACCAGCTCATTGCCACCATAGGACCACCGTACCCACACATTTATTATTAACAGCATACATAATTTAAATAAGTAAAAAATTTATCTGTATAATGTAACTTATATACTTTACTACATTTCATCTTAAAAATTATATCAAGAGCTCCAAGAAGATAGTGCTTGAAAATCTAAATTGACTTAGAAGCCAGTTGTCATCATCCATCCATCCATTCATTATCCATTATCCTGAATCCTAACACAGGGTCACGGGGGTCTGTTGGAGCCAATCCCAGCCAACACAGGGCACAAGGCAGGAACAAACCTCGGGCAGGGCGCCAGCCCACCGCAGGGCACACACACACACACACACACACTAAGCACACACTAGGGACAATTTAGGATTACCAATGCACCTAACGTGCATGTCTTTGGACTGCGGGGGGAAACCGGAGCACCCGGAGGAAACCCACGCAGACACAGGGAGAACATGCAAAATCCCAGTTCTCATCACATGTACAGTAAATAAGTGCTCTCTTCTATTGAGTTTAATTCCTTTATTGTTATTTTATGGTACAATGAGATTCAATATGTAAGTCAAGCATTAAGTTATTTTCCTATAAAATGATAAAATAGTAGTAATAATATGATAAAAAACAATGAAAAATATACAATATGAAAGCATGAGTACAATATACATGCACATACAGCTTAGATAGTGAAATTGATCATAAAGTGGCTCAGGTTGTGCAATATTACAACTGTAGTGCAAGTTTAAAGTGAGGTAATTGTACTTATAAGTACAAACAATTCTACCAGGAGCTCTTCATGGAATGATTGAGTGTGTTTAGAGCTGTTGGGATGAAACTGGTCATGTTCCACAATATATATATATATATATATATATATATATATATATATATATATATACACACACATACTGAGTATACTTTATATAAAATATATGTTGTCGTACCTTGCATAACTGATTAACCTTTATGGCACAATAACAATTCAATACATTTATGGTCAATACAGTATCTGGATTAATAATCTTCATGTGGGAAAAGGCTGACTCGCATAAATAAGTAGAGCTGAATAATGCAGTCAAGGAGGTAGCTCTTGGAAGGACTTCTTATGCTTAATGATCGAGTGACTCACTTGGAACGATGCTTCGGTGTGTCTGTGTTTGCTTTTGAATTCAGCCGAGTCAAAAATGACGGCTGTCCGATTAACTGCGATTTTAGTTCCCTCTCCTTTCTCTTTCTCAGATCGCGTTTCGGAAGGAAGTCAGTTTCGTAGTTTTTATGAACAGTTCGAAAGTACCTTTCCACATTTTCCTTCTTTGGAATAGCAATGATAGATTGACAGATTAGACAAATGCACTTCGATTGTGACATTGTGAGAGAAAAAAAATCCTCTTCCAGTTCCACATCCAGTCCATACCCTCCCCAAACATTTTTTTTTTAAAATCCCTTCTTTAGTCGATATAAATTGGAAGGCTAACTAGATCACAGCAGAAGTTTTACTATAGCTCACGCGTTTGATCGTGCTTGCGGGATGACCAGTGTGTTAGAAGAAAAGAGAGCTCAGACTGGCCACCCTGTATGTCAATCAAGTGGCAAATGCCATTTGGAGGATATATGATAGATTAACGTTTAAAAAAATTTTTTTTTTAATGCAACGTGATCTACCTGCACTACCTTTGCGATCGACGTCTTGGGCACCCCTGCTTTATTGCCTCTCCAGATTGAATTGGAGAATTCTTGTGTGGGAGTGCACTTCTGTTTGTGGTGTTGTGATGCTGCTTTTTCAGCTTGTTGTTAGACCCTTTTCTGTGCTGTCTAAAACTTGGGGGGAAAAACATTACAAAGACGAAGATATATTTTTCCAGTCTTCAGGTGTCCAGTTTTGTTCAGATTGTGCTCACTACAGTCTCAGCTTTCCGGTCTTAGCTGACAGGAGTGGAACCCAACCTAGTTTTCTGTATTTGTATCTGATTTGACTCAAAATTTAAAATGTTGTGCATCTGCTTTAAGCTCAAGCTGCTGAAGCTTTTGAAAGATATGAGCATTTCAGTATGTCTGACGAAGGTGCTGCTGCCTCAGCAGTTGACTGCTGCTCCTTTACTTTCAAGTATGTAGACTCAAACTAGTCTGGCCATTCTCCTCTGACCCCTCTCATCAAGAAAGCATTTCCATATGCAGAACTCTCACACACTGGGTGTTTTTCTGTTTTTCACTCTATTCTGTGTAAACTCTTGAGACTGTTGCATGTGACAATCATAGGAGGTCAGCAGTTATAGAAACACCCAAACCAGCCTGTCTGGCATCATCAATCATGCCATAGTCAATCACAGAGATCACATTTTTTCACACTTTTTGGTATGATCATTAACTAAAACTTCTGATCTATATTGGCATGAATGTATGCATTTACTTGGCTGATAATTGCATGAATAAGCAGATTTACTGATGCCGATAATATGCTTTATAACCTGATTTCTTCATTTAATTTTTAGTTGTGCACATTTTTAATCCACTTACTAAGAACTTTTACAGCTTTTCTGTGGTTATGTTTGAAAAAGATTTGATCTATAATTATGAGTTTATATACTTTATAAAAAGTTGCTTTATATATTCTATGAATTCTTCCGTTTATTAGGACAGTGAAAAAAATGTTTCATTTTTAGAAACCTTTTAATAGGAAATATAATATTGTCGGCTGGAGGTTGAATTCTGTTTTGTCAGGCTTTGTCTTTTCTTTAATAAACTTTATGATTTTTCTTTTTTTTAGTTTGACTATGAAGTAATTTGTTCTATAGGTCTCACTGCATGAACTTGATTTCATGAAATATTATCTTCAAATAAAATTAAACAGAACTGTAGTATGGAGTTGACAATCTAGAAATGAATAACAACAAGGATCTAAATATTGTATGTGTGTATACAGTGTTATCACAAAGAGAACAATTATAATCTCTTTACTACAATCAAAATCTACAATAACAAAATCAATATAGTACTGAAACTGAATTATAATAATGTTTATGATATTAAGCAGCAGAATGTGATTATTAACAGCTAATAATTTCAAGATGATTGTATTTTGAAATTTGTAACTCTTTTCAAACACATTTTCAACACATTTTTCAAAACAGTTATCCAGGTGTCTTTTCAGTTGAAGCATACACATGAGCACAAATTAACCCACAACAGTGGTTGTCGCATTACAAGTTGAATTAGATTAAACTGTTTTACTCTTCAGTACTTGACTTTATCACAAGGTGGCAGCATTTAACAACATTTAAAAAAAAATCAAAGTAAACCATCCTTTGTGATCAAAATACACAAAGGAAAAATAACCACAGTCAACTGTTCACTAAAACTTACAGTTGTTTACCCTTTGATATTTTTAAGCTTATTTTAATTCTTTTTATTGTTATTAACCACACTTCCACTTACGAGTTCAGTGTGTTTTCTTTAATACAAAACATAGTGTAAAAAGTAGCTACAATATAAACACAAAAACATAATGTTGAAACCTAAACAGATACAAGTCATGCAACATGCCAAAAATGTACACACTTACAGTGATTTAGGTCCAAGTTTCAACAGTCTTCATCTTCAAACCTTCATCTAGAACATTGGATCTGAATTGAAACTGCTCCCTAAAAATTTGTTTGGAGTATATAGATAGAGAGAAATATTTTTTAGAAATATTGTAACAAATAAAAAAACAAACACGCACAAGAATTGCTAAAAAAGAGCTGTCACAGTGAAGCATAACAAAGGTATATTTAAGAATTAAAGAATATTGTTCAAAGTAAGGGTTGTGAAAATTGTGATGCATATAACCATTATACTATATGCAATTAAAATTCATATTGTTAATTTAAGGCATTTGATTTTCAATATCCATAATGCAGGTTGTTTAAGACAGTTTAAAAAAATTAATCCATCAATTTTTTTACACCTGCTTTATTTGTTCATGGCGTCAAGAGTGTTATGCTTACCTCTGAAGCACGGAGAGCAAGACTGAAACAATTATTGAATAAATCTAGTGCTAACATCTTAATGAATTTTGGATTTTAGAGCTACTAAAGTGTTTAATAAACATACACGTGATTTTTATAACTGGTTAAACACCAACATCTAGTAAATGAAAGGTTTACGCATTTGAAAAATAGAAGTAGCAATTATCAGTATAATATTCAGTTAAATTAATGTTACTTTCAAGCTTAAACTTTCTGCATATTAACCAATGTGAAATAAGGTATTTAAGATGCTGAATTGC
Organism: Polypterus bichir lapradei; assembly: GCA_026402145.1. NCBI lineage: Eukaryota > Metazoa > Chordata > Cladistia > Polypteriformes > Polypteridae > Polypterus > Polypterus bichir. The sequence goes on along the minus strand of JANRMT010062837.1, from coordinate 22,197,466 downwards.
AGACACCAAAGCTCATAACGAGTGAGCATCAGAGATCATGTATATCATTTCCAATAGACTGACCAAAGCACTACAGTATTACACTGTTTACTGTATATAAAATGCAAATGTGTAGTAGTAACACAGGTAGCTAAATTAAACTGCTTCATGACAAAGTATTATTATATTGTAATTTTTATGTTCTTTGCAACTGTCAGATCATATAAGAACTTTAATTTAACTTTACGTTAATTAGTAATATTTAAAAATTAAAACATGTCCTTTTTATTAGAAGTAAATTTTCAATTAGATGTAACTAATTTACATTGTGTAAACTTACAGTTTAATACAACATTAAGAGATTATAAAGCTGGCGGCAAAGTATTGAATCAACCTTAATAAGAAGTAAAGCAATTTTTTCGTCTTGTCCGAAGAAGGGACCCGAGATGCCTCAAAACCTTGCATATTGTAATCTTTTTAATTAGCTAATAAAAGGTGTCATTTTGCTTGATTTCCCATTACATCCATAATGACTAACATGGTACAACACACTGAATTAACCTTAATAATTTTAGAACACCTGATTCCACTCCCAAAGAAATGTATAATGTAATATACACAGTGTTTAATTGGAAGTTATCAACATTTTTTCAGCAATTTGCAGTAGCTTTTCAGTGTAACATTTAGCTGTTTTACTTTTATGCATAATGTGCATGAATCATTTTCCATAAATAGTAACTTCATAATCAAAAAATGAAACACTCAAATGTTTCAATAACTTTTGTTCTCCAGTTTCAAAGATAAATAGTACAGTTGAAAATATTCAATGCTTACATTTAAATTAAACCAAAGTACTTTATTAGGTTTTTTGAAGTTATCTGAAAAAGCAGACCAAATAAGTATCTCTTTATTTTTTAAAAAGTAATAAAAAAAGTAAAACAAAGACTCAGAACCTTATCATTGTGTCTTTAAAAGAGGATTCTTTAATTTCAAACAAGTGTGAGATGCAATCTCTTACATTCATAAAATGTTTTAAATGCTACTTCAAAAAATTGTTTTCTTTTTGATGTAATGTACAATAACATTTTTAAACTAAAACAAAAATATATCTCAGAAAAACTTTTAGCAAGTTTAATTAGGTCTTACAGACACTCCTGAATTTCAGACCAAGTGCACTTAGATAGTAAAATTTTAAATCATCATATGGGTTATAATTTAATTTGCTGAAGTGTGTGTTTGCCTATCAACTATATTTACATACTCTGACACTTTGGGAAAAAAATAGTGCATAAAATTGAAAAATGCAAGTTTATTTTTTGAAGCAGTCCTTACACATAACTCTTTGAAATCTCAAAATAGGTGATTTTTATTTTTTGCAGATGTACAATTATGAAACATGTCATGATTGCATTTTTCAGTCTTTACCATATTGCAAATAAAATTCTCCAAGTATATAATTCATAATATATATAATAACTTAAGCACCTGCAAGGGATCTATTTTTAGTGCAGTGTATTTTGACAAATATCAAAGTATTTTTCCATTATATCTGACTGCAAGGGAGGTAATTTAATGATTAATATCCTAAAGTAGGCAGAATAATTACAAAGCACCAAATAAATACATGCACATAAAAGCATACTGCAGGTGCATCACTTTGAATTTATTGAATAACAAATATTGTTAATAGACTGGAGGAGAGAAAGGAAACACTGCTGGTCATGAAGACTTTCTGAAACTGACTATCAGCTCTCACGGGACAGGACTGCTTTTTTAATTACTGGTAGAATTAATCAGGAATCCTGTATTACACAATTTGCAAAAATAACAAAGCAAAAAAAATTACAGATAAATTTTTTTTTATTCAAAGATACAAAAAAAAACAAAAAACAAAAACAATTTAGGCTTCCGTTCAAACTGTTTAACACATTAAAGGAAACTGATGTAAATTCTTTTCAAGTACACCTAAAATCAAGTATTATATTGATATGTGTTTAAAAAAAAGCATAGTGCTAAACATCCATTAATTTCTAATATATTTTGGTTCGTATTATACTTTCAGTGCCTATTTATTTTCAACCCTGAGGTTATTTTCCTAAAAACAATAAAATTAAAGCAAGCACCAAAACTTTACCTTGAGAACAATAGTTTATTAAAAACAATTCATGTTCTTTCTGCTACAGATTTTTGTCTAATATGCATATGGAGAAGGCAATTTAATCTAAGTAAACATATTTATAATCTATTTAAATCATTAGTTTTCTTGACTGCTCTTGTGATAGAGTCCTGCGTTGCACCCAGCATCCTTATTCTGGATGTAAGTAAAATCCCTTATCATTCCAGGGAGGGAGTAGTCCATTGGTGGGTGAAAAGACAAAGCTGGCATTAGACCTGGTGCAATGTACGGAGACATAAAGCCTGGAATCCCCCTTCCAGCAGCCGAATACGCTAAGTGAAGTGGACTAATGCCAAGTCGGGGATTTATTCCATATATACCCACCTCATTTCCAGTTGTATTTGCATTAGTTTGAAGAGGGGAGAAAGCTGATCTTGGGCAAAGAGCACCTAACCCTAAAGTGGGAAGTCCAAAATTTGAGGGTTTCTGCAGGCCATCTGTTTCAGCTGCTGAGCTTTGTGTACATGGTGAAATGCCACTATGCTCTTTAGAATTCAGGATTTGCTCAATGGCTTGTACTATATTGCCTTTGCATTGCTGCACAACACATTGAATAAAATCAGGCTTCTGATGTGGGAAAATTTTCATTAAGACATCAGTGGGGTCTTTTTGCTTTTGGGTAAATTCAACAGATATTGAGGAGGATGAGTCTTTGGGCCTCTCTGATTCATTGCTAGATTCAACATCTGAAAACGATACAGATCTTGGACTCAACTCTCTCTCTGACAACTGGTCTGAACTTGGAGACTGGATACCAGGTTCTTCCTCTGTTTTTTCAGAAAGTGAGGGTGCCATTTCTCTGAGACCTGAGCTAGAGATGTTCTTGTCAAAGGTTTGCGGCACCTGCAAAGAGCTTTGCAAAAGTAAGGGCCTTCCCATAAGTCCACTGTAAAAGTCATATTTCTGTGCCTTCTCCTCTGAAATAAAGCAGAAGTAAACAAACATTAAGAAGGTGAATAGATAAGTAATGTTCTGCTGTATCTTTTAAGACTTAGGATATTTTTTTGCCAGCACACTGTACATTAAATTATGTTTACAGTTTAATGCAGGCTAATATTTTACTGTATCGGTGAATATTTCAGTTTATAGTGTGGTTAAAACGTCTGTCTAGAGTGGGATGTTATATTGCACTCGATTTCTTACTGTAAAATACTAATCAGAGGATGTTACGAAAAGGGAAATGCATTAAAATGAATAATTACAATTTAAAATAGCATCAAAATGGTTTGAAGTGATATTGTCCTGTAAGCTAAAACTCGAATTATTTTACAAGGTTTTAAAGGCAATCACATTTTAGGACATTAAAAGAAAAGTTCATATGTACCTTTCCCTGGTTTTCTTAAAGAGGCATGATAAAATCAGGTCGACCTTCTCCCAATTGAGCCACGTCCATCATTGCAGCCGCGCGTAGGTTTATTACAAGTAAAATTAAGTTAAAGTCCACAAATAAACTTACCTTCATACTTTTTCTCATCCCCGAAGACATCATACTCCGGAGTGCTGGAAGTAGCGTTTCCTGTTCGTCCGGCCGCACAGATAGCCACTTTTGTCATCGCTAAACCAGCGTCGCCACCTCCTGATGCCGTGTACATGAACTGCAGGTCTCGGGCTTCGCTCTCTTCCTGAGCCTGCTGCCTCCGAAGAGCTACCTGCGCTGCCATTACCCGTTGTCTCTCGGCGATCAAAGTACACTTTGCGCACACGCAGTCTCTCCATCGGCAAAATCGTTTGTGGCCCTTGAGTGCCGATACAACACCATGGTTCCTACACCTGGCACACTTGGGCGTTCGAGGGTATCCCCGCTCCAGAGAGGAGCTACAGGCTGCTGCTGCACGGAGAAAAAGCTGCGGGGGTCTCAGGAGCGAAGTGGGCATCTGCAAACCATTAGCTGTGAGCGCAGAAGTTGAATGGCTCGGCAAAAGAGGTCGGCTGCTAGAGTCCATCTTTTAGTGCTAGGAAAGTGTGTTGGGTAAGGCAGAGGAACTACTGGAAACGACACCTGCGCTCACTATCTGCGATACTAAAAAAAAAAAAAAAATCCAAACTCTTGCCTCTTCCTTACTATTCTGCTTTCTGTTCAGGTTCTGACTCTTATAGGTAAGTATGCAGAACAACAAAACTGGAAAAAGTGATAATTGAAGCGGATTTAGTCAGAGACGCTTAGACACGCCTCTACCTCGTGTTAAAAAAAAGCCTTTCTTTTCAGTGGTCAATTACCAGTGAAAACACAGATTAGAACAAATGTCAACGTATACTTATCCAAACTTCTTCTGGATCTTAAATGTGTAACTTTTTTTTCCAAGAGGACTTTATATCATTATGTTAGCCATACGTTATAAATACAAATCTGGTTTAATTTTTTTTAGGAGGTAACGCAGCCAACACTTTATTAAATAAACGTTTTTTTTTAAATAGCGTGTATATACATATTGCTATGTTTTTGAAAGGCGTTTTTGATAACAACCCTCTAAAAACGTAAGAAAAAAATGTGATTTTTTTTGTTATGATTGTGATAATTATTTAATATTATGAGCTGAGAGTACAGATCAGCTGTTTCAGGGCAGTTGTGAAGATATTGTTAAGCTGTGTTCTTTGGTAAGAGGATAGACCATGTATCCATCCATCCATCCATCCATTATCTAACCCGCTTTATCCCAACTACAGGGTCACGGGGGTCTGCTGGAGCTAATCCCAGCCAACACAGGACGCAGGGCAGGAAACAAACCCCAGGCAGGGCGCCAGGCCACCGCAGGGCGCGCACACACACACACACACACACACCAAGCACACACTAGGGACAATTTAGAATTGCCAATGCACCTACATATGCTCTATTTTCTGGACATACCTACAGCAAAACGTTGCACGGAGTATAAAGCTTTGGCATACTTTAAGGTGCCTAGACACTGCTCAAAAACACTTAACAGCACAATACACCCAACACCAAAACACATTTGATTTGTGAGCAGGCCCATCCAATCCAATATATTTTTAGTTTATTTGACAAATGCTTTACATTGTGAAATATTTCATGTGAAGTTGACAATAATTCAGTACTTTCATTTTAACATATTGCTTGAGACACAATTTAAATATATACATTTTGGTATTCAGTATTCTTTTTGTAGCTTTACACTTGGTGCTCAGTTTTCCTCCGTTGTCCCAAAGATGTGCAAACCGGTTAATTAAATAACTTAAAATGGGGCATTACAAGTGGGAGTGCACTGTGAAAGACTGACATTCTGACCAGTTTTGGTTCTTGCCTTGCCTCTGATATCAAGAAGGGCTACAGCTTGTCACTGCCATGTAGCCTAAAAACCCAGACTTTGGAATTGGATCTAGAAATGGACAAATCATCAGAAATTAGAGACTTAATGTCTGGCCTTCATGGTATTCTTAAAAATTATCACATTTCTCCACTAATAATTATATTGCAGAATACTCTCATTTGCTTCTCTGACCAGGATGCAGCATGGCACCACTAAATACGAATTTATTAAAAAACAAAGCTTAACTTTAATAGAAACAGAGGAAAAAAGATTTTGACTTGCACTTTGTCTAGTGAACAATTGATCACAGACTTTTTTTTCTTGAAGTCTATAGGCTTATTTGCCGTTTAATTATGATCTATCTGATGCCTTTACCCAATCATGATGCATTACATTTGACTACATATATTTTTACAAAACAAAGTATAATAAACAAGAGCATGTATTAAACAAAGTAAAAGCAGTAAGAAGGGATAAACACAGGAAGAAATCAGAGTGCAAACAAACAAAAGCAGTTCTATTGTCTCCCAAGGCCGACCTCAGTATTTCTTGGAGGTGGAGTTGTTTGCTCACATTTCCAAGTAAAACTACCAAACCACATGCTGCAACTCCCCTTTACTTGATGTCTGTTTTGAGCACTCAGCTGTTCATTCTTTTTCTTCCAGATGGGTGGTTGTACTTTCTCTCTTTCTGAGTAAAACACATTTGACTACTAGCTGTGCAGCACTGGAATCATTTACAGACCTCTGACATTAGGGGCACACTTGAGTTCCTTTTCCAACAGTTGTTTACATTTATTTTACACATTTTACTTCATGAAATTAGCTCAAAGTGCTTCATGTCCCTATACTCCTAAGCCACCTTTTGCCCTAAAATGGATAGCTTTCCAAAGCAGCACTTCCAACCATATATTTTTTTAGGTTAGCATGTCCTTCTTCCTGTGATATTGTGCCCACTAACACCCCAAAGGTGTTTGTCACCTTTGGTGTTTGCTTCATTCTGTGTTGCCGCCCTACAACCTTAAAAATAAAGTTGCCAAAATGATTTTTCAGAGCAATGCCCCAGGTATACCAGTTGTGGTTTCCAAAAAAAAATCTAAATAAAAAGCATCATCTTTAGATCAATAACAGGCTCCATAATTAACCACGAGTAGATAACAGATTTGTAAAACATCAATTGGTTCACAATTTTACTCCATTCAATAACACATGCCAAGATCTGGTTTTCTTGATGTTGCCATCCTGCTAGGAAAGGTTACTATACATTAGAACATTCTAGACGAGAACAGGCCATTCAGCCCAACAAAGCTCGCCAGTCCTATCCACTTGTTTCCTCCAAGAAAACATCAAGTCGAGTTTTGAAAGTTCCTAACGTCTTACTGTCTACCACACTACTTGGTAGCTTATTCCAAGTGTCTATCGTTCTTTGTGTAAAGAAAAACTTCCTAATGTTTGTGCGAAATTTACCCTTAACAAGTTTCCAACTGTGTCCCCGTGTTCTTGATGAACTCATTTTAAAATGCAAGTGTCGATCCACTGTACTAATTCCCTTCATAATTTTAAACACTTCAATCATGTCACCTCTTAATCTTCTTTTGCTTAAACTGTAAAGGCTCAGCTCTTTTAATCTTTCCTCATAATTCAACCCCTGTAGTCCTGGAATCAACCTAATCGCTCTTCTCTGGACCTTTTCTGTCCTTTTTGTAGCCTGGAGGCCAAAACTGCACACAGTACTCAAGATGAGGCCTAACCAGTGCATTATAAAGGTTGAGCATAACCTCCTTGGACTTGTACTCCACACATCGTGCTATATATCCTAACATTCTGTTAGCCTTCTTAATGGCTTCTGAACACTGTTGGGAAGTTGATAGCTTAGAGTCCACTATGACTCCTAAATCCTTCTCATAAGGTGTACTCTTGATTTTCTGACCGCCCATTGTGTATTCAAACCCAATATTTTTACTTCCTATGTGTAATACTTTACATTTACTGACATTAAAATTTCATCTGCCACAAATCTGCCCAAGACTGTATGCTATCCAAGTCCTTCTGTAATGATATAACGGATTCCAAATTATCTGCTAATCCACCTATCTTGGTATCATCTGCAAACTTAACCAGTTTGTTACTTATATTCCTATCTAAATCATTTATATATATTAAAAATAGCAGCGGCCCTAGCACTGACCCCTGTGGAACACCACTCTTAACATCGGCCAGTTCTGATGAGGTCCCTTGCACCATCACCCTCTGCTTCCTGTGTCTGAGCCAATTCTGCACCCATCTAAAAACATCACCCTGAACTCCCACTTCTTTTAACTTGATGCCCAACCTCTCATGTGGCATCTTATCAAATGCTTTCTGAAAGTCCAGATAAATAATATCATATGCTCCACTTTGATCGTATGCTTTTGTTACAACCTCATAGAATTCCAACATGTTAGTAAAACACGACCTCCCTCTTCTGAACCCATGCTGACTGTTCAGAATAACTCCTGTCCTTGCCATGTGTTGCTCAATCTTATCCTTAATAATTCCTTCCATTAATTTTCCTGTGATGCATGTTAAGCTTACTGGCCTATAGTTGCTTGGATCTGCCCTTTCACCCTTTTTATATAATGGGATGATATTTGCCATTTTCCAGTCCTTCGAAATCTCTCCAGTGCTCAGTGACTTCCTAAAAATATGTGTCAAGGGTTTACATATATACTCACTAGCCTCCTTAAGAACACGAGGATAAATATTATCTGGGCCTGGTGATTTGTTTGATTTCATCTTATTTAATCTGAGCAGCACTTCTCCCTCTACAATTTCCAAATCCCTCAGTACCTCCTTAGTAGTTGCGTTTACCTCTGGGAGGTTATCCACTTGCTCACTTGTAAACACCTCAGAAAAATGTAAGTTTAGGGCCATCTGCTATTTCATTGTCTGTATCTTTTAATTCCCCTTTACTATTCCTGATGAACTTGACCTCCTCCTTAACTGTTCTTTTACTACTAAAACACTGAAAGAATCTCTTGGGGTCTTCTTTTGCCTTATCTGCTAAATTCCTCTCCAACTGTCTTTTAGCCTCCCTGATATCCTTCTTAATTGTTGCCCTCATGTTCTCATATGCTCTATGATTCACTTTGCGGTCATTAGTCTTATATGCCTTATACAACAGTTTTTTCCTTTGCAACTTCTTTTTTAAATCTTTATTAATCCACCGTGGAGTTTTTATTAGTTTCCTATTAATTCCAGATTTAGGTATGTATCTGTCCTGCATTACATGTAAAACATTTTTAAACCTGTTCCACTGCTCCTCGACTGTCTCCACATTTAAAAGCTTATCCCAGTCTATCCTACTTAGACTTTGTCACATCTGCTCAAAATTAGCCCTACCAAAGTTCAACTTAACAATTTTAGTCTTTGCATCTGTACTCTTACAAAATACTGAGAATGGTATTACATTATGGTCACTTGACCCTAGTGGTTCAATCTCCTCTACACCCTCAATTCTATCCTGATTATTACAGAATACTAAATCCAGACAGGCTTCACCCCGTGTTGGTGCTCTAACATGCTGTGTTAAAAAACAGTCGCTGATTACTTCTAAAAACTCCTGCTCTTGTACTCCTCCATCTGCAAGGTTATCCCAGTTAATATTTGGATAATTAATGTCCCCCATGACTATAATATCCCCCTGTAAACTTGCCTTTTTGATATTACTAAAAAGATGTGTGTTGAAATTACTGTCTGAATTGGGTGGTCTATAACACACGCCTAAAATAAGACCTCTTTTCCTAATATTTTCCAGGCAAAGCCACATGTCCTCACTAAGATGGGGCTCATCATCCAACTGAAGATGACTTACATTTAAACCCTGTTTGGCATAAACAGCAACCACACCTTCTTTTCTGTTCTGTCTATCCTTCCTAAAAAATGTGTATCCCTCTATGTTACACTCGTCCCCATTTATGTTATTTAGCCAGGTTTCCGTTATTGCCATAATATCATAATTATGCTCTGCTACATACAACTCCAACTCACTTACCTTATTTTTGAAGCTATTTTTAATGTGTTTAATGTGTTTTTAATGTGCAAACATTTACGTGTTTGCTTAGAATTTACATTACTATGCATTTTTATTTCTACACCATTGTTTGTTCTTCCATGTATAGATCTAAATCTGGCCTGTCCTAAACACCCTGCCCCCCCCATTCCCTAGTTTAAACAATTAGGAGCCACATATTAGGTATTGGCTTCTTTTAGCACACCGTCTCTACATTATTTATATATTTTCAGCACTGTATTTTTATGCTTAACTGAAAGCTATTTTTGTTCTGTTATACTATATTTACATATATAACATTTAATTTTGTATTTTGTTCTTTAACAGATTGCTAGTAATATGTTCAACTAGTTTGGAACTTTACAAACTTGATGGTATAAGGAATGTTACCAGAATGTACATATGCACAGCAAGTTAGAGATAATGGAAGTACAAAAATTCAAAAGTCTCAAAAAAAGGATAGGAAAGATCGCATTAGTGCAAACAAATGGAAATTATTACTCGGTGAAATAAAAGAACAGCGAAAAGAGATCGAATATACTGTATTGTTCAGATTTAAACTTTAAGTCAGAGACTTGTAGATCATCCAATTTGTGTTGCCAGCGAGAATTAAAAGATTCCAAAAACGTTGTTGCGGTATGAAGTCCTGTGAGATGGAGACTTCTAACATGAGATTCTTTCAAGTCACACCCTACTTACAAATATTTTCAAACAAGACTTTGGTCATCAAACCTCAGTCATGTGAATGCTTTTGTCAGACATTTCCTGCACTCCCAGCTCTTAAAAATTTTATCAGGACAATAATTTTAGACGTTCCATATGACAAGTCAACGACAAAGTGAAGAAGAAAGAGCATGGACAAAAATTCGAGAAAGTCATTTTATTTATGAGAGAGAAAGAAGCTATATTCACTCACAGGCAGATATATGTTGCATTATCACAATTTAAGTCCAAACACGTAATCAAAATTTAAAATTAAATATGTAACAATTGCCATGAAAATAACAATTTCTTTAAATTGTATATCTGGTAAACCAAACCCGTGGGGGCAAGCTAAACGAGCAGGAGGCAGAGCCCACTAGTTACCTAAAAGAATATCTGAATAATATAAGGTAAAATTGAGAGACGTTCTTTATCATTCAGTAGATAGTATTTTTGCAGTTTTGTAATGAACATTTTAATAATATCTCTACTGTTGCTTTAATCAAACTTGATTCATTAGAATAAGCATTAATGGTCAAAGTAAAGCTGTTTTTGCAGTCAAGACATACAGATAGACCTTAAATGCATCACACAAAAATAAGTGTAAGTATGCTCACTTAAATTCAATATTTCTTATTACTTTTCTGTACTGAATAAAATATAGAATTTCATATTGTGTATTTGTATGTAATAGTGTCTAGCTATATTGCAGTTGCATATTTTACAATGTTTTTAATTTTTAATGAACAAACTAGGATTTGTTTGGTAGAATGCTTAAGTTGGGTGTATACACTGATACAGTGCATTGCTGTACTCACTACATGATGAACCACCTCTGGATCCCAAATTGGGATCCAAGTACACCTCAGCACCACACTAGTTTTAGTGTGTTGTTATGTGTGTTTTTTTTTTTTTTTTGAGCAGTGGCTAGAAAGCCAATCTTGCCTCTAGCCCCCGAGCTTTCCCTGCAGGTTGGAGGACCTCCTTGTAGGGCTGGATGCAGGTTAATGTCACACCCAGGACGAAGCAATTGCAGGTTAAGGGTCTTGCTCAAGGGTCCAATGGAGTTGAATTACTTTTAGCATTTACAGGATTCAAACCTTGAGTGTGGTCCTGTAATTGCATAAAGTAGTTAAAGGTTTAATGTGATTGGTAGAAAAAAGTTTCTAGTTCTACCTACATCCATTTTCCTGGGGTCCGTTGTGATAACCAACTGATATACGGTAGTTTTCACGCTGCTGTTTTTTTTTTTTTTTAAGCCTTTTCATTATGTTTTAGTTGAGCTGAAATTTCATTTCCAAAATGTGTTGCAAAATATCTTCAGCACAGTGATGTCTGTTCAGTGTGGTTTGTGAAACGTTGTGCGCCTAAGTTTTTTGTTTGCTTTACGTCTCCCTTCTTCCTGCACCAGAAGTTTGGGGGGGGGGGTTGTATATCTGTCTATGTAAGGGCAAGTGAGTGGAAATAAAATTTTTGTAGACTTAAAACAAAGTTCTTCTCTTATAAGTACAGTTCTAGTGCCTACTAGTGTTTTACTATGCCAGCTGTATTGTTTCATTTATTTTTGTTGCTTCTTCAATTTTAGCAATATATTGTCATTTTTTTTGGCTAAAGCAATTCATGTATTTATTTTACATCTAAATGGATTAGTAATACTAACACTATGAATCCTTGAAATAAGTCATAATGCCGGGCCACCTTAAATTCCCTTGCGCCTCCTCGTCAATGTCTTTGTTTTGCAAATGTGTCAATCAGTACAAGTAGCAAGTAGCCAGCCATCCCGTCCCCTACTGATGCAGCTCAAGTCAGACAAAAAGTTCTCCCAGCTCAGATCTGTTTATCTGAGTGTGAGGTGCCTGGAATTATATAGAGTAAATATATCATTATTTGGAACACATGCATTTCATGTGTGTTCCATGTCTACAGCAATCTGGGTAAATGTACAATGACAGGAATTGCGAGGCAAGAAATGTTGAACACATAACTAAAACAAACTTTTTTTCTTGTTATAGTACTTTTTTTTTTTTTTTTATTGTGTCCTGTTCGGCTGTGAAGCAATCAGAATTGATGTCTGAATGCTGGCGACTAGCCTTACAGTTTTTCTCTCAGGTGGAGCGTTACAGCTTCTGCTGACATCACGCCTGATACCAAAACTTTATTAGAAATATTTTCAGATGTTTTTAAGATTCGAACCGGACATGGAGACAAAAATGAAAGAAAAAGAAGAGAGAAAAGGAGGAGATGGAGGTAAAGGGGGAAGGGGGGATTTTCGTATAGAATAAACAATAAATGAACCAGAATCCGCTTCTAGACCTGCAGAAAGAGAGGGGGAAAAAAAAAAAAAAAACCACAAGACAAAAACATTGCTGCATCAGCTACATGAAGATATATAAAAGTAAAAATGTTTGCTAACAATCACACAGTAATTATTACTAAGGCATTTAGGGCCAACCACAGCCTTAGGTCATGTGCTGAAGATGTCCAAGTCATACTTATGAAAGCACCATGTGAGCACCTGTGTGCGTACGCACGCTTGTATGTGTAAGGTTTCTCTATAGGAGCGTCCAATAGTGAATGTGAAGGGCCACAGACCTGCCCCCAAAAACGTGTGGAAGATGGAGGGAGTTCCAAGCCCAGAAATCCAGTGGTCACCCCAGAGCGCGGAGACCCCAGGGAGACTGTCACCAGAGAAGCCCCAACCCCCCCTCGAGAGGCGCAGAGGATCACCCCGGGGGGCCACAACCAGCAGCCGGCAGAGTCCCGGGAGATATCAACGGCTAGCCCCCAGGCCCGCCCGTATCCGCTTACCCCGGAGCCGGCCGGGCCCGGAACCCAGCAGCCCGGGACACAAGGGCGACCCACCCCACCGAGGACCCAACAGAGCCCAGGGACCCAGATCCCACCAGGCAGCCACCAGGAGCGACCAGACAGATGTTTAAAAAAAAAAAAAAAAATGTGGCAGAGGGAGGGTAGGCAAAGATGTTGTAGCATTGCCAGATGTCCCAGGAGAGGGGAGGAGTCCAAAACCCCACCTGACATATACAGTCACACACAAACACAGTCATACACTCCCTCCCTCATGCTCTCACATACACATACAACCCAAGACTTACAAGGATGTATGCCAGACACCCATTCACACTCCCCATACACACCCTACTAACTTTGGTCCCGGTGCTGCCGTACCGAAGGCACAACCATTCCCGGACGCCAGAGTTAGCCCTGTTCCGCTGGGGTAATAATGAGCAGGCACCCCCATCCAACGCAGAGCAAAGCAACCCACCACTCCAGACCACAGGCAGACGGCCAGCTCCCACTCCTAACCTCCAGCCCCGGGCAGCTAACTGAGAACAGAGGTGTAATAAGACCTCTAGTCTCCCTCCGCTGGCTCCAATGTAATGTTAATGTGTGTTGATAAGGTGCATTTTGTGGTTGGGGGGGCGCGGGCAGCGCTGGCATCATGTGGCCTACACCAGCTGATGCCAACACACAGCCCCACTTCCCCCCCAAAACCCTCCGTGACTAGGTGCGTTTAAAATTGGAAGTGGGCACTGGCACTCGGAGTGAGGCTGAAATTTCCCCCCACCGGATGCCGTTGAGTGTGCTCACTCCCAAGGCCCTAAGTGTGCATTTGTGTGAAATGTTGTTTGTGGAAGTGTTTAATGTGCAAATAAAATTGGGGGGTAGGCTGCCACAGGACTGCGGAAATGGGATCCATACCCGCACCCCCTGACTTACCCACACCCCAAGGCCCTATGTGCATGTTTGTGTGATGATGTGAAGGAGCAGGAGGAGGGAAATGTCTGAGGATGGGGAGGAACGGCTGAGGGGCCTGAGCCCTCCAGGGAGCCAGCTCCCCTACTGGCCCCAATAGGCACCTCCGCTCCAAAAATCCACCTGGGGCATGGAGGCCCCAGCCCATCTAGCCACGGCCCAAAGCAGCAGCATCACAGAGCCCCACGGAGTCCGAGGCCACCAACCCACACCACCCCAGCAGAATATTTACTCCCATCCCCACATTTACTCAACATTCAGACTAAGTAAGACATAAGACACCCAGGTAAAGTTGGATCCCCCCCCTCTCGGACATCCCCCTCCTCCATGGCGGAGCCAGGACCCGGTACCGCCGCATGTTCCGGCCCTCTTCCCGGCAGCGTACGTGTCAGGACCCAATCCCCAAGGCCCCACCCAGACCCCCATCCGGGGACGGCCGCCCCCATACCCTAAGCCACCAGGCCCCCACCCAGACCCACCCAGGGGCGATGCAGCCACCAGGCAGCGACCCACATGCCATCGTCAAGACCCCCCAAGGCCCCACACACAACTACCAGAAGTCCACCCCCCGAGGCAACCCAAGCACCACCAGAGTGGGGCAGCAGCCCCTCAGCCCAAGACCCCCCTAGTGAACCCACCCCCAGGGATCCTCCAGACACTCTAAGCTCAGACTCTCCACCACATCAACCACAGCATCCCGCAGGACAATATCAATGACCCTCCATCATCGCTATGTGATGGAACCGATCAAAGGAGCCCAGAGAGATTGATTTGAAGTGGAGGCAGAGGCTGTCTCAAGTGTAATATGATCCAATAAAAGATTTCTATACTGGTTAATGCAAAGATTATCTTTGTTTTTCCAGTTTATGAGTATAGTTTTCTTAGCGATGCATATGGCAGTGAGAACCACGTGAACCAAATTTGTTTCAATCGGGACATCCTCTAGGTTCCCCAGCAAGCAAAATGAGGGGGAAGTTGGGATATCACATTTCAGACACTTTAACAGGTCTTCACATACTCTATACCAGAATCCCTGAACAGGTGGACATGACCACAGTGCATGGATATAACTGTCAGGAATGTTGTCTATGCAGTGTGTGCAGGTGTCAGATGGCACAAATCCCATCCTGAACATCCGATGACCTGTATAGTGTACTCTGTGTAAAATTTTGTATTGAATTAATTGTAAATTGGGGTTTCTGATCGTTTTAAAAGTTTTTAAACAAGTTTGGGACTAGAAAGTCTGGTCAAAGCTAACTAATAGATCCGCCTCCCATTTACCTATAGGAATTGCTATTGTATCATCTATTTTGGTCAATGTTTTATATACTTTAGACAGTAATTTGGGGTGTTTGAGATTACAGAAGTCTAATACCCTTGATGGTGTTTGTAATTCTACTTTATTAAGCTTAAATTTTTCTTTAACTACTGATTTAATTTGGAGATATTCTAAAAATCTATTCTTGTCTATCCCAAATTGGGAGACTATTCTGTTAAATGGAGTGAAATCCAATCCTTCAAATATGTGTTCCATGTATAGAATTCCTTTACTTTTCCAGTATGGGAAGTTTATCATTTTATTGTTTTGCAATATGTCAGGATTATTCCAGATGGATGTGCGTCTGCATGGAATTAGTGAAGACTCTGTCATTTTTAGATATTCCCACCATGCTGTCAGTGAGGTGCTAATATTAATACTTTTAAAGCTTTCATGCTTTCTTATTTTTGAGCTAATAAACGGTAGGTCCGAAAGCTCTATAGTATTGCAAAGTGTCTGTTCTACATCTAACCAGGACTCATCCAGCAGGTTATGTTGCAACCATCTTGGTATATATTGGAGCCTGTTGGCTAAGAAATAATGATAGAAGTTGAGTAGATCCAGCCCTCCTCTATCTTTGGTTTTCTGTAGTGTTTTTAAGCTAATTCGTGGAGGTTTATCCTTCCAAAGGAATTTAGTGATAGAGGAGTCCAGGGATCTAAACCAATCAGATGATGGCTTGTTTGGGATCATTGAAAATAAGTAATTGATTCTTGGTAAAACCATCATTTTAATTGTGGCAACCCTCCCCATAAGTGATATCGGTAAGGATGTCCATCTAGCAAGATCATCTTCCACTTTCTTTAATAGTGGGATGTAGTTTAGTTTAGTTAGATCTGCCAGCCTGGGAGAGACATGAATGCCCAGATATGTATTATTCCCTGATTCCAATTGTGTATTAAGGGAATTGACAAAAGAAAAATTAATTGGGAGAACTATGGATTTTAACCAGTTTACTGAGTAATCTGAAACTCTTGAAAAGGAGTTTATTAGTTCAATTGCTTGGGAGAGAGAGGATTGAGAATTCTGGAGAAAAAGTAACACGTCATCTGCATAAAGACTGATTTTATGTTCTATGTTCTTACACTTTATGCCTTTAATAACTGTAGTTTGCCTGATTGCTGCTGCTAGTGGTTCAATAAAAATAGCAAATAGCGAGGGGGAGAGTGGGCATCCCTGCCTGGTCCCCCTCTGAAGACAGAAGCTAGCTGATGTTTGGTCATTTGTCCTGACGCATGCTGTTGGTGAACTGTATAATATTTTTAACCAGTTTATGAAGAAGTTTCCAAAACCAAATTTATGTAACGTTGCAAATAAGAACTTCCAGTTAACTCTGTCAAAAGCCTTTTCTGCATCGAGAGATAATATACTGGTTTCCATGTTTCTGCTGTAAGAAAAGTCTATTAAGTTAAGTAATCTACGTGAATTTGTGGATGAATGTCTCCCCTTAATGAAACCAGTTTGGTCTGGGTGTATTATGAAAGGGGTTACCTTCTCTAATCTTTTTGCAAGGGCTTTACAAATTATTTTGAGGTCAACATTAATAAGAGAAATGGGGCGATAGCTGGTAGGAAATATAGGATCTTTGCCTGGTTTTAACAGGAGACTAATGTTGGCTGAATTCATATTTGGCTGTAGTCTACCATTTTCTTCTATTTCACTCATCATTCTGAAAAATGTTGGAGCTAGAATGATCCAGAATTCTTTGTAGAACTCTGCTGGAAACCCATCTGGACCTGGAGCTTTTCTATTAGGCATGGAGTTAAGAGCTTCCTGGAGCTCATCTGATGTTATTGGCGAGTCCAGGACTGTAGCTTGGCTATCTGATAATTTAGGAAGTATTATCCTGTCTAGAAACTCATTGATCTCATTATCTGATGGGTTAATCTGTGGTGAGTACAAGGTTTTGTAAAAATCTCTGAAAGTGTTGTTTATTCTTTCAGGATCATATACTATATTCCCAGTTGAGTCTTTAACGGCAGATATGGCAGTTTTCTCTTTGTTTATTTTTAACTGGTTGGCTAAAAACTTGCCTGATTTATTACCGTGTTCAAAGTTTTCTATTCGCAGTCTTTGTGCTAAAAATTGTATTTTTTTGTCAATAATTCCTTTAAGTTCTAGTTTACTTTTACGCAATTTGTTTTGTAATTCTTCTTCTGTGGATGCCTCTAAAGACTTAATGATTTCTTCTAATTCCTGAATACGTTTGTTTTCTATTTTTTTCTTATGTGATGAGAAGGAGATTATTTTACCTCTCATCACTGCTTTCCCTGCCTCCCAGAGAACAGATGCTGATGTTCCAGGCAGGTCATTGTGTTCTAAATATAAAGCCCACTCTTTTTTATAATATTCCACAAAACCTTCGTCTCTAAGCTGTGACGTATTAAACCTCCAGTTTTTACTTGATGGGATTGTTTTCTTATTTAACAGAGTTAAAGAAATTGGAGCATGATCGCTGACAACTATAGGGTATATCTCAGTGTCTGAAATGCCAGCCAATAATGAGCTGCTGACTAGAAAATAGTCCAAACGTGAGTGAGAGTGATGAACGTGTGAGAAAAAAGTATACTCTCTACGGCTGGGATAAAAAGATCGCCATGCATCACAAAGCCCATAATCACTCATATACTGTTTGACTATATTAGTGGAATGCCAATTGCTCTGAGTCCCAGCTGTACTGAGCCTGTCTGAAGAATAATCCATCCAAAAATTAAAATGTCCCGCAAGTATAAGTGGACAGTCCAAGTGTTCGGAGAGTACAGAGAAAAAATTATGAAAGAATGCGGGGTCATCTATGTTTGGACAGTATATGCTAACAATACATAAGCTTTGATTTTGTATAGATAGTTTTAGTATTACAGTATAAATCTACCATCTGGATCTGAGACTATGTCCAATACTGTGAAATTGGTATTTTTGTGTATTAAAATAGCTACACCTCTTTATCTAGAGTTATAGGGGGCAGAGAACAGTCTGGGAAACTCAGATGTTTTAAGTTCATCTGCAACTGTGGCAGACCTATGAGTCTCTTGTAGACATAGACAACATCTGCCTGCATTCTTTTAAGCTGATCAAAAATCTTTAATCTCTTCTCTCTAGAGCCAGTTCTGTGAACATTCCAACTGACAAACCTTAGTGTACCCATAGTTATGTGTGTGAGTAGCTAATGTATGGTGCCTTCATGTGAATAAATTAAGTAAATAAATGTATAATTTAATCTGAAAAAATAAAGCAATAAATAAGTAAATAAATAAAAAAAAATATGTATAATAATGCTAATAACAATAATAATATTATTAATGCTGATGATAATAATAATATTAATGCTGAAAATAATAATAATAATATTAATACTGAAAATAATAATAATAAGATGATAATAATAATAATAATAATAATAGTGCTAATGCTAATAATAATAATAATGCTAATAATAATAATAGTGCTGATAATAATAATAATAATAATAAT
>JANRMT010062837.1:22148429-22173727 GCA_026402145.1 Polypterus bichir lapradei | reverse complement strand
CGACTTGGTTCAACATTACTTGGCAACAGGGAAAGTGGGGCAAGTTGCACTGGTGCATTTGTGTCTCCCATAAAAGCAGCTTCACTTGAAATCACTTTGTGATTGTGCACGGGTAAAAACGTCCGCTGAAGTGTCAGATTCTTATTTAATTCTTCTGCTTTCTGTATCTTCTGCATTGCATTCAGGTCTTTCAGGTTACCCTGATGTTTTGTCTCATAGTGCCGTCTTAGATTAAATTCTGTAATTACAGCCACATTAGCTCCACAAATGAGACACACAGGTTTAACGGCAATGTCAGTAAACATATACTCAGCCTCCCATCGGTTTTTAAAGGCTCTATTTTCAGAATCAACTTTTCTCTTAAGCATCGTGTGGGCTAGCTTCGCAATAACTTGCAAGCTAGACTTGATTAACGCGGTAAGTGTTCGGCAAGGCAGCTGAAGCGCTGCATTATGGGATCTGTAGTTTATTGTGTTACCAGCGCTTCATATACCCGGGCCATTAATAACAATAATACAGTATATAAAATGATCTCGCGGGCCGGTTATAATTACACGCCGGGCCGGATGTGGCCCGTGGCCCTTGAGTTTGACACATATGGACTAAATAGAACTTGAAAAGATATATTTTTTCGTACATCGAGCCCGCGTGCTGTGGTTTTGCCTGCATGCCTCAATAAGTGACCCTCCCCTCGCTCTTACTTTTTTACCGTTCATCTAATGAATACACTGAGTATGGCTTTACCAAAACAATCATTGATTGCGAATAAAGTAATTATTATTCGAGTATGTAGATCGGGGTATATATATACACGTTTCTTACTGCATCAATAAACAGCTCGTCTTCTTCTTTATCTGAGACCTGACACACTGCATGCACGGGTTTTTTTTTTTTAACACTGTCTTCCTTTAGCGGGACATTCACTTTTTCCACCGTGTGCTTTGTTTCTGCAGTAGCTGCAGTTATGAATAATATGTTTGTATGTATCAGACGCTTCATATTTTTTTGCTGCCTTTTCAATTGTGTAATTCGGTTTTTGTTCAGCGCTCTTCGGAACTGTTGCTTTTTGTCTGTGCACTGCGTCAGTTCACGTGAGCCGCTCGGTGTACATGCATCGAAGGTTCCCAGCTGTGCTGTTGCCATGTCGTGCTATGTCCATGGCTGTATCTAATGCTACCGAAGTCCCGGTACTTAAAACTTTCTCTCGCAGTTTCGCTGAGTTTGTGCCAAACACCACCCTGACCATCTCATCTTCCTCTGCATAAGCACAGTCCTTCACCCGTGAATATTTACCCGTGGCAGTTTGCTATTGGATTGCCGCTGACGGACGGCCTTATATGGGCAGGCACTAAATTACAAACGCCAGCGGCAGCCTGTCTATGAACTTAATTTAAAGTGTAGGTTTACACTGTGCTTTGTTTCCGAAGTTGCAGAACTCATGAATATGGTTGTATATATCACTCACTCGCTTCTTATTGTTTCGCTGCCTTCTCAATTATATAATGCATGTTTTCTAAAGCGCTTTTTGGGCCTCTTCCTGGTTTTCTACGTACTGCGTGATTATGTAGGAGGCGTGATGATGTCAGATGAAACTCCGCCCCCACGGGTTTCAAGCTCATCTCCATTACAGTAAATGGAGAAAAACAGCTTCCAGTTATGACCATTAAGCGTAGAATTTCGAAATGAAACCTGCCCAACTTTTGTAAGGAAGCTGTAAGGAATAAGCCTGCCAAATTTCAGTCTTCTACCTACACGGGAAGTTGGAGAATTAGTGATGAGTCAGTCAGTCAGTCAGTCAGTCAGTCAGTGAGTGAGTGAGTGAGGGCTTTGCCGTTTATTAGTATAGATTGAAGGCTAAAATAACGGAATACAATATCACAGTCCACCTTGAGAGGCGCTGCTATTTCTCTAATATTATAAATAACAATGCTAGTAATCCCAGAGTCTTATTTTCTACAATTGATTGTCTGTTAATCCCAGGTAACACAAAGGAATGCCCCCAGAATACTTCCAGTGAAACCTGTGAGAACATTGCTGTATTTTTCAATCAAAAAATTAATGATATTAGAGATAACATAGTATATCTTCCCAACACTGCAGAACCTCCAAAGCCCCGGTACTCCATTATAAACAAATTAAATGCTTTCACCAGGATAGATTTACCTGAATTACATAGTATAATCTCTCAACTAAAACCCTCCACCTGCGTCCTTGACCCATTACAAACGAGGTTTTTCAAAGAAATATCAGGCGTGCTAATTGACAATATTCTGGACATAGTTAATTTGTCATTAGATATGGGGGTCTTTCCAGACTGTCTTAAGACTGCTGTAGTTAAACCCCTGCTCAAGAAAAATAATCTTGACCCCTCTGCCTTTGAAAATTTTAGACCCATCTCTAACCTGCCCTTCTTAAGTAAAATTCTAGAGAAGGCAGTCATTTTGCAATTAAATGACCACCTCAATAAACATGCTATTCTTGATAAATTTCAGTCAGGCTTCAGAACAAATCACAGCACAGAAACTGCACTCGTTAAAGTAGTAAATGACTTGCGGGTAAATGCAGACAGAGGCCATTTATCTGTTCTCATCCTCTTAGATCTGAGTGCTGCATTTGACACCATTGATCACAACATTCTTAGAAATCGCCTTAGTCAATGGGTGGGCCTCTCTGGCAGTGTCTTAAATTGGTTTGAATCCTACCTGGCAGGTAGAAAATTCTTTGTGAGTTGTGGTAATCACATCTCAAAGACACATGATATCCGATATGGTGTTCCACAAGGCTCTATCCTGGGTCCGCTGCTTTTCTCAATCTATATGCTTCCGTTAGGTCAGATTATCTCAGGTTACAACGTGAGCTACCACAGCTATGCTGATGACACACAGCTGTACTTATCAATAGCACCTGATGACTCCGACTCTTTCGATACACTAAAACAATGTCTTACTGGTATTTCTGAATGGATGAATAGTAATTTTCTCAAACTAAATAAAGAGAAAACTGAAATTTTAGTAATTGGCAATAATGGATTCAATGAGGTTATCAGAAATAAACGATGCATTAGGATTAAAGGTTAAGACGGAAGTAAAACACTTAGGGGTAACTGTTGACTGTAATCTGAATTTTAAATCGCATATTCATCAGACCACTAGGACAGCATTTTTTCACTTAAGAAACATAGCAAAAGTTAGACCTCTTATATCATTGAAAGATGCTGAGAAATTAATTCACGCTTTTGTTTTCAGTAGACTAGATTACTGTAACGCACTCTTCTCAGGACTACCCAAAAAAGACATAAATCAATTGCAACGAGTGCAGAATGCAGCTGCTAGAATCCTAACTAGGAAAAGAAAATCCGAACACATCTTTCCAGTTTTGATGTCACTACACTGGTTACCTGTGTCATTCAGGATTGACTTTAAAATACTGCTTATGGTTTATACAGCCTTAAATAATCTCGCTCCATCTTATATATCGGAATGCCTGACACGTTATATTCCAAATCGTAACCTCAGATCCTCAAATGAGTGTCTCCTTATAATTCCAAAAGCTAAACTTAAAAGAAGTGGTGAGGCGGCCTTCTGCTGTTATGCACCTAAAATCTGGAATAGCCTGCCAATAGGAATTCGCCAGGCAAATACAGTAGAGCACTTTAAAACACTGCTGAAAACACATTACTTTAACATGGCCTTTTTATAACTTCACTTTTACTTAATCCTGATACTCTGTATGTTCAATTCATCATAATAACTATTCACAGTGGCTCCAAAATCCGTACTGACCCCTACTCTCTCTTCTGTTTCTTTTTCCGGTTTCTTTGTGGTGGCGGCGGCCTGCGCCACCACCACCTACTCAAAGCATCATGATGCACCAACATTGATGGACTGAAAGCCAGAAGTCTACGTGACCATCATCATCAGGTCCTTCCATGAAAACCCTAAATACAAAGATGACTGTTTGATTTATGTTAGGTAGATTGCCCAGAGGGGACTGGGCGGTCTCTTGGTCTGGAATCCCTACAGATTTTATTTTTTTTCTCCAGCTCTTGGAGTTTTTTTTTTGTTTTTTCTGTCCACCCTGGCCATTGGACCTTACTTATTCTATTTTAATTAATGTTGACTTATGTTTATTTTTTATTGTGTCTTCTATTTTTCTATTCTTCATTTTGTAAAGCACTTTGAGCAACATTTTTTTGTATGAAAATGTGCTATATAAATAAATGTTGATTGATTATTAATTTCAGTTTTAGTAATTACTAGCTGCCCCCTGGAGCTCTTCCCACGTAGTAGTAAAACAGGACAAACTTTAAAAATCAATAAAAAAGAAAAATTAAAAATGTAATTTGTATTGAAGAATTTTCATATCCGAGGACCTCTTTATATGCAATATTTTGGGTTTTGCTATCAGGGATGACAATGTAGCTGTGATCTCTTTGCCAAAAATGTAAAAAGTTGGCAAGGTATCTCTGGCCAAGCAGAAGGTAGGTACGCTCCAATGTCAAACATTGGCACTGTTATCTGATTGTGTTCACCTCTGATGGGAGAGCGTTCCCCAAGTGAGGAGAAGAGCACATAGCCGTGCTATGAGCAGCTACTCCTTAACAATCTCTAGATGATGATGATATCTCCTGAACGGGTATTTCTAGCTAAGCAAAGGCAAGGTATGCTCCAAAACGTGACGAGTGGCATACCAATTCGAACAGAGGTTGGTGTGTGAGTAAGGATGGCCCTCCCTAGCTTCCTTCTCATGAGGTCCCGCCTCCCCTTCTCCTTGGCCTGCAGCCTCTGTCTCAGATTCGTGCAAGTAAATTGCTTCCACAAGCGAACAATGATACGTTGTGCGATGAGAGAAGTTGCAAAATCTACTGGAATGCAAATTATAGAAATAGACCCGATCTAAATCCGTTAAGTAGTTCTCTCGTGAAAAGCGGACAAACATATATACAGACAGAAAGACAGGCAGACATGGATTTTATGTATAGAGAGACCGTATGGTTAAAGAGCTACTATTGGCTTTAGTTTTGTGCCACAATCAGACAGAACTGTAGACTTAATGGATCTGGATATGTTAGTGGAAGCTTACTACTCTACATGGATTACTATCTGGTTTTGTTTTTGTCTGATGAAAAAGAGCATAATCAAAACCAGATACTGAATATGAACAATTTTATACAATTTTATAATTTATATGATATTTTCTATGTCATTTGTGCTGAACAAATGTGTGCTGATTGTTGACACTTTTTATCTTTTCTTTTTATTGCCCAGGATGTGCCAATTTGTAATGAAATTTAAGTGAACACAACATATCTCGCTCCAAGACAATATGCTTATAATGAATGCCTTCAATATTGCATAAAAAATCTCCCATACTGGGCTTTTTATTTTCTACCAGCTATATTCATCTCTGATTTCATCACAGGCACATACAATTGATAGACAGAATCTTGCCACCTGCAGGCCTGAAAGGATATAAAAAATCAGAAAATAGATTCTTCTGTTTTGTGACAGGTGTGATCGTGAAAATCATGTGGGTTTGGAAGAACAGAGTTCTTAGTCTTGAATCACTGTGTAGACCCCACCTAGCTGTATTGAAGGAAACAAAGAAAAACAAAGCATTTAGTGTAAAGGTTAAGGGCAGTGAGACTTGAATAGCCCATGCATAAGGACAGCAAACCCTTAATGAGCAGAGCAAGAATAGGTAATAGGTGTATGGATGGACAGAAAACGACAGCGACAGCATCTGAGATAATTAATAATATATACCTTCTCTAAACCTGTTTATCCAGAGAAAGATGGCAGGAAACCTGGAGCCTATCCCAGAAGCTTTGGATGCAAGGCAGGAAAAATCCCTGGTATGCAATATGTATGGTATGGCTCATGTTAAGAACAAAAAGAATATGATATTTCAACTATCTATTTTGAGAGAGCGAGAAAAACTGGAAAAAAAAGGAGGACAGATATTTTAAAACATAATTCTGCTACTGGATTATTTTTCACAATATCAGGTATTTTGAGCTGTAAATATAAACTTAAAGATAATTGAATAAATATAATATAAATACAAAAACACATTAGTAGATTTAGTTTTTCATCAGTTATCTTCGCGTACCTGCCTGTAGTTCAGTAGAGACATTGCCAACTAAGGAATTTGCATCACTTCATTGTTAAACTACTTTTTTAAAGCAAAAGCGATTCGTCTGCAACAATATGCGGATATTATATGATGACCTAGTCAGTCTCTTGTTTAGTGTCATTTTATTTTCAGAAATGATTTTTCCTGTGTGAAGTGGCAGGTGAATTATTGTCAACAAAACACATACACCTGAGAAATAAACTGAAACATTAGTCAGTCATGATTTTTCTGTTTTGGTGATCAGCACATTCCGATTTCAGATGTTTGAACTACATCTGGATATACAACAAACACAAAGAAACGTGGCACAGTAAATCGCTTTCACTTTGACGTGCTTTATGCTCCCGTATTCAGCTTTCTCTGTCACAGCAAATGCTGTGTGCACAACTGCCCTCCGTCACACCCGCCTTTCACTGGATGAATATATATGGGTGATTCGTGGTGGATTACTTTCTGTTTTAGAGTTAAAAGTTACAAGGGTTAAAGACTAATGACATGAATATTAATTCAAAAAGTAAAAATATTTTTAGTATATTAATATTTTATTTTAGTTTTAGTTTTTCGTTTCCGCTTTAATTATTTTTTAATAGTTTGTTTTGATTTTAGTTTTCATTAACTATAATAACCTTGCTTCACACATCCCTTTGCAGCAACTGGAGTACAGAGCGTAATATTTAAAAACACTTCCAATTACAGTATGTAAGGAAGAATAGAATCTACCAATCCCATGTCTAACAAGTTGCACTTCACAAGGTTTATGCTCATCAGTTGTCTGACAAAAATAATGCACGATTGTTTTCTGCATTATGATCTTTTTGTACATTTTAAAATTGTTACTTCTGGCACTTCAGTAAGATCACTACAAATGGACACTTCACTTACCCACTTTACTACTCCCTTACAAACTATAGCAAAATGTCCAGTTTATTCACAGTTTTTACGTCACGGTGACTTGGCAGGATACCCTTCGTAATAAGCCTTGTGCTCAGAAAAGCCACATCTATTGCACGTAGTCTGGGTATTGTAATGAGCCATGAGCTTTGATTCCTCTTCTGAAAATTTTCTTGACAACTACTAGTGCTCACAAGCACCCTCATTTTGCCATCCAGCATCTTTTCTGCAGTACCCTGTATGTAATTCTCAAAAACTAGAAAACCATGCTGTAAATGACACAGGTAGATCACCAGGTTCACAGCCACTGCTAACCAATATGCTTGTATGTAATGGAACCTGTATGAAGAAATACTAATCCAGGTACCTTTATTTCTCCTTCCTTCCTTCTCTCAACCTCCTGCTCCATACAGTAGCCTCCCGCTTAAGTACGCATCCGTTTAAGTATGCATCCCGGTTAAGTACGCATATTTTTCCCTAAAATTCTGGGTTCAAGATTTATTAGTTAAAACATGTCATGAATCGTCATTTGGCGAAGGCTTTAAAATTTCTTGTGTTTGGCTTTGAGGGAGACAGCCCGGATCTTGCTCTGAAATGATTCAAACGATTTCTTAAGATCATCGAATGTATCATCAGCTTTAATTTGAACTTCAGAGCAGAGCAGCTGATCCTCTTGGTTGAGAACCTGCTTGTAAAGGGATTCAAACCCCTGAAATACAACTCCACTTTCTAAACCGGCATTCAGGTCTTGAGGATCAATGTCGTCATCATCGTCATCCATCACCGTTTTAACAATTTTCATCAACTCCAAAAGCTCTTCAACATCTTCCAATACCGCAGCAGCATATTCTTTGTTGTTCTCGTCATCAACGTGAATGAAGTTCTGATGGAGCGATAGATAAATTCAATATTTCCAAAGCCTTTGCAACTATGGTGCCCACATCTTCAACATTGCTATCAGCCTCCAGTTCTGGTTCTAAAGTCATTAGTTCAGTCTTGACGAAAACATTTTTGATCGAGCTTGGCAAAACAGAATCCCAGGCTTCTTTCACATAACTTGCAGTATCGATCAGGTGTGCTGGGTTCCCGTAAAAGACCCCTGCAGCACCTCGTCACAATCTTTGTCCCTGATCTTTCTTTTGACTTTTCACATCCTCATCAAGTTCGTAAAAGTCAAGAACATCCTTGAGATACAAATATTTGTATTGCTTTTTCAGAGCTGTGATTATTCCCATGTCACAAGGCTGTTTTCAGCTTGTACAATTCGGGGGAAAGAAAACTATCCAAATATTGTCGCGTTCAAAGGCTTCAAAATGTCCTGGAGCGTTGTCCATCGGCAATAGAACGCGACATCCTGTTCGCTTTTTCACTTCTGGAAAAACACCTCATTGAACCACTTCCAACAGGTTTCTACATCCATCCAAGCTTTCGCTTGATTGAAATAAGGAACTGGCCAATGTCAGTCCTTAATAGAAGCTGGTTCTTTGGGTTTTCCGATCAAAATGCAAGGAATTTTGTGAGTTCCGGTTGCGTTGGTGCAAACGATCAGAGAAACTCGATCTTTCGCTTTCTTTTTGCCTCTGGTGGTTGAGATATCCTTGTCTGGCATAAGAAGACTATATCTCAGAAGCAATCGAAAAAACAAGCCTGTCTCGTCCATGTTGTAGACATTTTCAGGGTCATATTGCACGATAATCGCGTAAAGGTTTTCTACAGCAGCTAGCAATTCCGGATCGTTCTTGTTGACTTCTGCTCTCTCTCCGTGAAGGAGCATCTTCTGCAATCCACGCCGAACTCTGAATCGACTTAACCATTGCCAAGATGCCTTAAAATCTGATTCCGGAATTTACAGGCTGAAAGCAATGCTTTTCGCTTTGGCAATGGCGAGGAATGGCGATACAGGAAGGCTGGCATGACGCATGCTGTCAATCCAGACAAAAAGCATGTCTTCAAGCTCCGTAAATCGTCCAACTGAAGCTCGAAAAGTCTTCCCCTTAGTCTCTTCAGTCAACAGGGCAGATCATTCTTGGATCGCTTCATGATTCTCCCAAATCTTTCAGATAGCGCCTTCACTAACCTTGTACTCCCGCACTATGGCCTTCTTACTGGAAGCAGACATTTTGCTTAGCTTCGAGATGATTTCACAGCGTTGAGACTCATTGAGATGCTTGACGTTTGGTTTCTTTGACATCGTAGCGAAATGCAAGTTATTTGGGAGTGGCGGCTAAGTACGGACAAACTTCGCAGGTTCAAGTTGCGTACTTAAGCGGGAGACTACTGTACTTCTGGCCCCCTCCATCTCCTTCCCAGCTTTAAACTGGACATAGCACTGAGAAATATGCCAAACAGTCTTAGATAAGTTATGTTCACTTGGATAAAACAGTCAAGGAACATATAAGTTGCACCAATCAGCATACAAAAAAACAGTGTAATCTTTTAACACACCTATATGTTTATATTATCTGAAGTCCCAACATGGTTAAACAGATTAATGGTCTTCAGCATACATTTATACCTAAAGAGATGCTTCTTATTTATAAATTTTTATACAGGACAAAGAATAAAACCTATTAATTAAAGTTATCTTATTAGAACATTAGAGCAGTCCAGATGAGAGCAGGTAATTCAGCCCAACAAAGCTTGCCAGTCCTATTCATTTAATTTTTCCAAAATAACTTTAAGTCTAGATTTGAAAGTCGCTAAAGTCCTACTATCTAGCATACTACTTGGTAATTTATTCCATGTGTCTATGGTTCTCTTTGTGAAGAAAAACATTCTAATATTTGTGAGAAATTTATTCTCAACAAGTTTACTATTATGTCCCTGTGTTATTGATGAGCTCATTTTAAAGTAACAGTCTCGATACACTGTACTAATTGCCTTAAAAACATCAATCATGTCTCTTCTTTTGCTTAAACTGAAAAGGCTCTGCTAGTAGCTATTCTACTAGCTATTCTAGTAGCTGTTCTCTGCACTTTTTCTAGTGCTGCTATGTCCATTTTGAAGCCTGGAGAGCAAAACTGTATACAGTACTCCAGGCGATGCCTTACCACCACAATACAAAGCGTAAGCATAATCTCCTTCGACTTGTACTCCACACATCATGCTACTTAACATAACATTCTGTTAGCTTTTTAATGCCTTCTGAACACTGTCTGGTAGTTGATAATGTAAAGTCTACTATGACTCCTAAATCCTTCTAAGGCGTACTTTCGATTTTCAGACCCCCCCCCCCCCCCATTGTTTATTCAAATGTAACATTTTTCTTCCTACATGTAATACTTTACATTTATTTACATTAACTTTAATCAGTCACAAATCTGCCCAAGACTCAATATTGTCCAAGTACCTCTATAACCTTCTGCTTCCTGTGCCTGAGCCAATTTTGCACCCATCTACACACAACACCCTGAACTCCCACTTCTTTTAGTTTGAAGACCAACCTCATGTGGCACCTTATTAAATGCTTTCTGAAAGTCAAGATAAATAATATCATATGCTCTACTTTGAACATTTCCTTTTGTTGCTTCCTTATAGAATTCCAGCATGTTAGTAAAACACAACCTCCCTCATCTAAACCCATGCCTACTTTTCAGTAAAGCAGTTGTTCTTGCCATATGTAGCTCAGTCTTATCCTAAATTACTTCCATTAATTTACCTGTAATGCACATTAAACTTACTGGCTTATATAGTAGTTGCTTGCATCTGCCCGGTCACCTTTTTCATAAAACAGGGTAGTATTTGCCATTTTCAAGTCCTTTGGAATTTCCCTAGTGCACTGTGACTTCCTAAAAATGAGTAAAGGGTTTATATATGTACTCGCTAACCTCCTTAAGAACTTGAGGATGAATATTTCTGGTCCTGGGACCTCATGCATAACACCGTGCATAGAATTCACACTAAAATATGGTGTACGGACAAAAGTGGAAATGTGCGTACGCACAAAAAAATCCAGGTGCATAAATCTGTGCGTTCGCCAACTTACACGTTCTTCCACTACATAAATTACGGTCAGCGTGAAAAGTAACGCACGTGTACGTGCCTGTCGCTACTCCCTAACTCCTCCCAGAATTATGTCTCTTTGAATATGCAAATCAATATAAATAGCCCTTAAGCTCAGCGTTCTGTGAAAAGGCAGTGGCAAAAACATGCTGGAAAATAGAATAATTTCAGCGAATACCAAGTGGAGGCAAGGAAAAACATACTATTTGTTGGTTTTAACAGTAGGACAAACATCAAAAGGAAGCTGATTGAGTGACATAGAGTGTCAGAGAAACTCGAAAGCTCAAGTTCACAAAGTCACACAGTGCCTGAAATAAAAAAGAATTCAGATATCAAAGTCGCCGTGAAAAAGCAAGTTGTAGCCCACCGTCTGAGTGTCATATGGAAGCTTATTAGGGTACAGAGAAAAGAAAAAAAATAGGGACACAGTGGGGAAAAAAGCTTGAAATGTCAACTTTAATCTCGAAATTTCCACTTTAATCACATAGTTTATTTTGTCATTAAAGTAGAACATCATTACTTCATCTTAAAATCGTTTAATTGACTAGTTTCTCAAATACCATCGTAACTAAAGTAGCACGTTAAATGCTTTGTTTTGTATGTGTTTTTCTATGTGCTCTATGTGTGTGAATCACTACGTGCTCTTTATACAGGCTTTCTCTTCCTCTGACAGGGCACAGAATCCATTACATTCGTAATATTGCAGCTCTCTGAATAATTAAAATACTGAGATGTATACTTGATATCATTTTCATGATGATAGGACTTAAAGCATGTTATTAAACATAGGAACACGGTGGCGCAGTGATAGTGACGAGCTGGCGCCTCGTTCAAAGATTGTTACTGCTTCCCACAAGATGCTTGCTGCTATGCGCGATCTTTGATGAAGATGAAATAATTTATTGCAGCAGTACTGTCTCTTTCAACCATACTAACCCCCAATTTCTGTCCTTCCTTTTCTTTCTTCAAGTAACCAATTGCCACACAATCAGCTCTGTAATAGATGTTCAGCCATCTGTAAGCTTATAATGCCGATTCTTCAAAACCTTTAAGGAGCATTACATCGTAGTACATGTTTAATTATTCCTTCAATCTATCCATCCAGTGTTGCGCCAGCCCCAGCAAGAATAGAGAGCAAGGCAGGGAACAATCTCTGAACAGGGCACCAGATTGTCACTAGCACTGAGCCACCATGTCCTCACATGTTTTTAATAACAATTATTAACAATATAGATTATTTAAGTGATGTTAACATTTTATCTATATAATATAATAAACATATTTTGCTGCATTTCATCTTAAAAATTATGTCGTCATCATATGTAAATATGCTCTTTATAAAGTGTCTCAGGTTGTGCAATATCATAACTGTATTGCAAGTTTATAGTGAGGTGATTGTACTAATAAGTACAAACAGTTCTACAAGGAGTACTTGATGGACTGATTGAGTGTGTTTATAGTTCTTGGGGTGAAACATTTTCTGAATCGCGAGGTCCGTACAGGAAAGCTTCTGAAGCGTTTGCCGTTTGAGAGCAGTTCAATAGACAGTGCGCACGGCTGAGGCAGCATGTGCTTGATGCTATATACCGATAATTCTCTTTCCGATCAGCTGCTGTAGAGCTGTGATTCCACACTCAGATACAGTGGGTTAAAATACTCTTAGTGTGCACCAAGAGAAACAACACTAAAGCAGCTATGGTATTTGGAATAGTTTGGCCATTCCGTGGACCATTATATTGTTACAGATTAATTACAATCAGATGCCTTTAACTAATAAACAATATGCAGATTAATTTCAGTGTATATGATAAAACTGCGACAGGGATGTGGATCTAAAAAAGAAAGGGAAACGACACTGGAACAAAAACACTGCTTTGACACTGGGTGCCGCTAGTTTGTAAAACCAAGCTAAGAACTTGCGTACGCCAAGCATTTAGCTGGCGTGAAAATGTGTGTGGCTTTACGCCAAGTTTAGGTTTTATACATCGCGATGTGAGCGTGTGATTTTTGTGCGTACACACCATATATACATGAGGTCCCTGGTGATTTGTTTGATTTCAGCCTATTTGTACTAGGAATACTTCTCTTTCTATAATTTCAAAATCACTCAGTACCTCGTTAGTAGTCTTTTACCGCTGGAAGTTTATCCACTTCCTCACATGTGAATACCTCCGAAAAATACAATGTTAGAGCATCTGCTGTTTCATTATCTGTTTTTTTAATTCTGTTTTACTATTCCTTATGCATTTTACTTCCTCCTTGACTGATGTTTTACTACTATAATACTGAAAGAATCTCTTTTGGTCATCTTTTGCCTAATATGCTATACTAGCAAAATACTCGCGCTTCGCAGCGGCGAAGTACTGCCTTAAAATTTTTATTAAGAAGAAAATTAAACCTTTTTAAACTGAGGGAAAATATACCAATAATTATTTGTTAAGGATCTCTTTGTATACCACATTGTCATTTCGGCCCTCCGGTTGTAATTTGACCAAGCTGTGCGCTGAGTTTACTCTTGAGCATGCAACGTACAGTTGGCCATGTGAAAAGTAATCTTGTTTCAAATCTCACAGCTTGGATTGCTGCTGTCATAATCGGTTTGAGTTTCATGGTTTGTTTCAACTACAACAGTATTTGCGGGACTTGTGTTGAAGTGACATTCGGCATCTGTCAAGCTTTGTAAGCATACAACCGGTTTCATCGATAACTTCACATCCAGCTTTTGAGAGTTTAAACAT
Organism: Polypterus bichir lapradei; assembly: GCA_026402145.1. NCBI lineage: Eukaryota > Metazoa > Chordata > Cladistia > Polypteriformes > Polypteridae > Polypterus > Polypterus bichir. The sequence goes on along the minus strand of JANRMT010062837.1, from coordinate 22,159,961 downwards.
TCATAAACATCAAAGTGTCCACTACTGAAATCATCACCTGTGAATCTAAGATATTTAAGAGGCATTGGCGGTTGTCCAAAGGTGAAAAATATTTGGCCATTTTGGTATACTTGAAAGCGACAACCGAACAATTCAGCGGCAGCCATCAACTCACATGCTGAACCATAGGTGAAGGGCTTAAGCATTTCACTCTTATAGTGCTCCTGTGTAGTATAATTATCTCCTGTACCGTCATCAGTCCACACCTTGAACCTGTCCCAGTTATTCAATACATAAGACACAATGTTCTTCCGGATATCAAGAGTGAGCCTGATATGGCCGTGCAATATGTAACAAAGAGAATGGAAAAGGCAGGTGCCATGTCCGGGCATTGAAACCCCTCGGTAAGTGACAGTTCTTTGATCGATGGTGATCACCTCGATAGACATGTTAATAGGGGTATGGTTGGAACGATAAAGGAAATGGGTACCTGAACAATGTAAAGTAAGTCTAAAATACCTACACAATAACTATAATCATAATAAATGAACAATAAAACAGCCGAGAAGCCGTGGATTAAATAAAAAGGCTGTAGTTATCAGCAGGGAGACGTGAATCCCGTGGCGAAGCAAGGAAGGGAATGTAGAGACCGGAGCGATGGACGGCCTTATATAGGCAGGCAGCCAACAATGTGGGAGACGTTAGGATGGGGGACCCAACGCCGCCTCACACGGTGACCGAGCTGCAGGCTATGGACATATATATGTATGCAAGTAGGATTCAGTTACCAAATTTCTTTAAGATGGGCCCATAAGTAACAAAGACCGTTGGAAAGTTTAATATGGTGGCCAACAGTGGCGTCATACCACTGAAATAAGTACGTATATTGGGTTCGGTTAGCGCAGGGAAACTGCCTACCAAATTTCGTGAAGATGGGGCCATAAATAAGAAAGTTCAACATGGCGAACGTTGTCGACTGTTATGACCATTACGCGTAGAATTTCGAAATGAAACCTGCTTAACTTTTGTAAGTAAGCTGTAAGGAATGAGCCTGCCAAATTTCAGCCTTCTACCTACATGGGAAGTTGGAGAATTAGTGACGTTGGAAAGTTCAATATGGCGGCCGACAGTGGCATCATACCACCGAAATAAGTACGTACATCAGTTTCGGTTAGCGCAGGGAAGCTGCCTACCAAATTTCGTGAAGATGGGGTCAGCCTTCTACCTACACGGGAAGTTGGAGAATTAGTGACGTTGGAAAGTTCAATATAGTGGCCAAAAGTGGCATCATACCACCTAAATAAGTATGTACATCGGTTTCGGTTAGCACAGGGAAGCTGCCTACCAAATTTCGTGAAGATGGGGCCATAAATAAGAAAGTTCAAAATGGCGGACTTTGTTGACTGTTATGACATTTACACGTAGAATTTCGAAACGAAACCTGCTTAACTTTTGTAAGTAAGCTGTAAGGAATGAGCCAAATTTCAGCCTTCTACCTACACGGGAAGTTGGAGAATTAGTGATGCGTGAGTGAGTGAGTGAGTGAGTGAGTGAGGGCTTTGCCTTTTATTAGTATTGATTTCTATCTAATTGTCTTTAAGTTTTCTTAATAGTTGTCCTCATGCTCATATCCCCTATTATTCATGTTGGAGTTATTAGTCTGATATGCATTATACAGCTTTTTTTTCCATGTGCAGCTTCTTTTTCATCTCCTTATTAACCCACATCGGAAATGTTTTTTTTTTTAATTTCCTACTAATTCAAAATCTAGGTATGTACCTGTCCTGCATTATATGTAAAATGTTTTTAAATGTGTTCCACCGCTCCTCGACTGTTTCTACACCGGAAACCTTATCCCAGTCCATCCTAGTTAGATGTTTGCCTCATCTGCTCAAAATTTGATCTACCAAAGTTAAACTTGATAGTTTTGATCTTTACATCTGTGCTCTTCCGAAACACTGAGAATTGTATTATTCTCTTTGCAGTTTGCTGGGTACAAGTGTTACAGAATATCTTAGTTAAGCAAGGAGCTATGGTCAGAAATGCTTTACAAATTCATGGAAAAAGTTGTACCTTAACACCCCCTCAAATCTTTCTTTTTTGTATGTAAACCTCTATTTACTCAATTTACACAATTTAGTTTTAGCAGATATTATGAATCTGAAAATTTTGCAAATCATGAATATAGTTTTGTTTTTAGAGAATATGTCAGATTGAGATGGCAGAAATCAAACATCCAGAGGCAGCACAGAGAGTAAATTTTAACTTCCATCATCTTTTATGCTCTTTGTTTTTGTTATCTATAGACTAACATAATATTTTCATGCTATAACTTTCTTGCTTTTGTCTTGTAGCTGCATTTATCCAGAAGTATGATGCGTAATCAAATTCTACAGACAAAATCTTTGTTTTAAATGTTTAGTAAAATTTCAAAGCAAAATAGTTCACATAGAAATAGAGAAAGAATTAGTATAGCAAAGAAAAATTCTTTAAGAAAAGTTGTGTTTAAGGCTTATAAATCTTGTTTCACTTCTGAGTTTGGTTCTACTGTTGTACTTGAGGCACATTTTATAAGTTAATTACATAACCACAGTCAGAAAACTGTATGCCATCTCCTTTTTGCAAACACATCTAATAGTCCATGCTAGCAGTAAGACTAATTCCCTAACTGGCTTAATTAACACTCAGTTCTTCAGATATAGCTAAGGTAGTTCTAGCTCATGTAAACTTACAGGGTGATGAAAGTCTATACCATATTCTAGTAACTATGAGAATTTGACATTCTATAAAAAGTAAGCAAACACTATATGCATTTAACATTAAAACATTAGCTTTCCAAGACTGGCTCTTACATGTCTTTTTACAGTAATTAACTTTTCAGATCAATTAACATTTTAATATTACAGTTTCCTCACAATTTGCCTATATTGAGCTGAATTAATGGCACATTTTTCTTCAAAATTACTTTATTATTATGATTTTTATAGTTAAAAATAGGATTGCACTGCAATCAATCAATGGTGAATTAGTGCTATGAAATGAGAACATTAAAGAATAATATGATTTTAAGTTTCTTTTTGTATTAATACTATACATAGTACAGGTAGTATATTCCATGAACTGTTCTTTTGAAATATCACATCCATTCCTTTGGTATGCATTTCAAAAACATAAATCTTATAAATGCAAGTAAAATTCAACAAAATAATAAATTATTCTGAACCCAAAGATCTAATCTGTACATGAAAACATAAACATACGTCTATATGAAAAGAGTGTGCAAAATCAGACATTATCATTTCATCCATTGAATCTGTGAAATCATGGATAATCTTTGTTTGATGGATAGCCTTTTGTTTAATTCCAAGAAATGAAAAACTTTATGGTAATGATGGAAAACACCCCCTTGAAAACAAACTTTAGAAAAAAAGGTGAACTAAAAGCTTAGATTTTATCTCTGTATGTGGGTTTAGAATCAAGCCAAATACTTATATATTGCTGAACATAACCCAAAGTGTAATAATATACAACTAAAGCAGTCATACAAAAAATGAAGACAAACACATACATGCACAAGTATCCTCTGGGCTATAAATGTATTCACTTCTTAGAATTAATCAATTTTTTATTTTGCTAAAATGTTATTTGTAGCTTTAAATAAATTATAAAACAAAAACTTTTAAAGGATCTTTACATTTTTTGTGCTCAATGGCAAAATGATCACAACTCCACTAGCCATATCCATCCATCCATTTTTTTTTAAAACTTTATTCCTGTTCAGGGTCTCTGAAGGATATAGACCAACCACTCCACACAATTATATCTCATACATTTAAAGATAACTTTAAAGTAGATTTTATGTTAATATTTAACAATGTAGGTGCGGTCTCTTTACATTCTGAATCCTTCCCTACTCTCAGACATGAATACTTATGACCCAGTAGTAAAAATGGAAGTTAAGGAATGTCATGCCACTTTATATTGTTACAGAGTCATCTTTTTAATGGAAATTTACAATTGAATCTTACTTTTTAAAAGAGGAGCTATTAATATAATGTACATATGAATACTTTGATAGAAATAAGAGATTTGTAAACATATTTATTTTAAAATTAATTCTCCAAGCTGAAAAGAACTGAAAAGATGACCACCTATTCACATCATTCTTTGTTTTTCTACTTGTTCCAGAAATTCAATTTAAGCAGATCTTTACATTTTCTTGTCATGTATGTCTGAGATGTTCTGGAATAATCCACAGAATGTGATCTAATTTGGTATTATATACTTTGAAGTTCATTGAGAAAACTATACACATTAAAATTAATTTCCCAGAGCACCTGTGAAATTCATCAGTAGATTAAGTCTGAGTGGGAATGAGAAATCCGGATCAGTGATGAAGAGTATCTAGTGATGGATTTAGATATAGTGAGGGCCTGAGATATGGAAACTTGTGCAGGTTCTGTCAAATAACTGCAAATGTTATGTATATTATACATAATAACTGTGTTCCCTACAGGTAATATCTTTCTATTCATTTGTACTTGGATATTTCTTTTTCAGGTGTGTTTGCATATAATATGCAAATCAACTATTGTGATAGCCCATGACTGTATGTCTGTCTGTTCATCTGCCTGTATGCATAAAATATCTCGGCCCCTTGTACAACAGTTTTGCCCTGTGCCGGTTAGGTAGCCTTTGGCTACCACAACCAAATGCACTCAGTCTATTGAGGGCTACAGTGCCTTCACAGTCCTCAAATGCACCTGAATATTGCATCATACATACATTTTCTAACTTATTTAATTCACTTTGTACTAATATAAACAATATTAACAATAACATTTATTTCTATACCAGATTTTCATACAAAGGATGTAGCTCAAAGTACTTTAAAACATGTTAACGAAGTAGCTACATGCAAAGAACCAAATTACATTTAGATAAGAATAATAATAGTATACAAAACATAAATCATGTACACTTACACAAAAAAGATAATTAAGAGAAGTAGAGTCCTTAAAAACAGAATTGTTTTTAAGTTTCTAAATGACAATCCAATGATAGTCAGATGGCCAGTGTCAATAAAAAAATTAAAGAAAACTCCAGTTAAGATGAGGAAAAAATCAAAATCTACAAAAGTTCCAGGCCAACACACCCCTACATTCCCCTACTTTGAATCATGATTGCCACTATACCTGTTCCTGCAATTGAAAGAAATATAAAAGTACTTAATATCAACTTAAATGGACATAATGAAATTTAATCCAAGATGGTGGTCGGCCATCAGGAAAGGAGAGCGGAACTGCTAAAGAGAATAAGGTGACGATGTACAAAAGAAGATGTAGCAGGTAAAAACACTAGCACTAAAAAAGTTACCTTTTAATAAGCAGCAGTGAAGGAAATAGTCTAGAGCCCCAAGAAATAATCATCTCTAACCAGGTTAATTCTCTTGAGAAAGTGGTGAGCTTTAATGCCAATTGCAATTTTCCTTGTGGATTAACTGGATCACTTTTTGTTTAAAAAAAAAAAAATGAATTTACTGTGTACTGCATGAATGACGACTCATTAACTGTCCTTCTTATTTGGTAAATGTTAATAGTCTGTGTGAATGTGGCAAAAATGTTGCCAAGATGTATAATAAACCCTTGTGGGTTGTGGTGAGGTAAGGGTCACTGTATTAGAACTCTAAAAATATTTTATTTGTTCATTTTCAAGATATTTCTTAAAATGAAAATTAATTCAAATACATTCCTTCCTAGTATAAATCTTAAATTTTGCGTTGTACTTTACAGTTTAAATATGATAATAATGGCAAATTATGCTGGTAAAGAAATTTTCTTGAGAGAGAGTAATGAATTCAGTTCTGATATGACACTGACAGCACTTTTTGGTTATCTTGAAAGGATAAGTTCAGTATTTTTGAGTTATTTTTCCATAGTCATGGGGTACACTGCTTTGCCACATGAAATTGTTTTCTGAAGTGAAGTTTTAAAAAAATGCAGAGCTTGTTTTTCCAGTTTAAAATAAGGTTCAAAGGGCTTGAGTCTAAAGGTAAGCAAAAGCCTTAAAAACTACTGAATATGTCAATTTTTCAAGCCACCATATACAATACCCAGCATGCCTTGTGGGCACCCATGCAGATCTCCAAGTCTCAGCTCACTGCCATCTAGCATCCTGGGGGAGACTAAGCCCTGTGTAATCTGTAACCCCACCCCATCCTTCCATCCCAAGGGTGTCCAGGCCAGCTAAGGAAGCTGGCCATTTCTCTCTCTCACACACACATACACATATACTGTATATTTTACACACACACACACAATTATATTTAATATACATATACACAAACACATGCAATATTTGTTTTAATGAGTAGCTATTTAGTAGGATGAGGATAAAAACGGCTTTTGAATTTAAAGGTGCAAATTCAGCTAGCCCCATATTTGCAAACTTATTTAAAGTTTACTTGCAAGTAACTGCATAAAAATCAAGCATAGCTGAGTAGTCTACTTAGCGTTACATTTTTTCTCGAAAAATTACACATTTATTAAATCTCATCTTTCTACTGTAAAACATGCAAAACACAAAATACGAAGTTTAGAAAGTATAATAATGATACTAATAATGATAATGATACTAATAATGATAATACTGTACTGTATATACTGTCAATGTGTTTGTGTGGTATATCTTGAAGCACGGTGAAATACACAATCCAATGTTACAGTCAGAACAACAGTAGTGTCATTCCTTGCGGATTTTCTTTCCAGACTGATCAGCTTTTGAACAGTACACTGCACATGTGTGATTGACATGAGCATCATTTTTGGATTCATCAGAATTATTTTTGATTTCACTGTCTGGTTCAGTTTCATTGCCTGAAGACAGATTCACTTTGCCATCACTTCTTGTATCACCGTCAACAGTGTGCAAAACCTGGGCTGCTAAAAAAGTTTCTTATGAAATGCCATTATGAGGCTAGAACAAGACGTGTCTTCATCATTGCCCGGCTAACACTCAGGCCAGTCTCTTACACAAAACACGCCTACATTGTTTCCCAAGCAATGCTGTTGCGACTTTTCTACCCCGAGTAATCCTCTGGTCTAATGCTTATGTGAGATACGCCCATACGGTTGCCCAAGTGATGCTCGGGACTAATACTTAGCACTGTTCTTACAGCGTGACACTTGGTTAAGTTGAATTTTTCCTGACAAATATATAAGCCATGAGTAATGTAAGTAATGTAAGTGACTTGTCAAGAGTGTGTTTTTTAAAAGTTTTTTTTTTTATTTAACATTTAGAAAAGAAGGAAGGTGAAAAAAATGCAATTCAGAAAACAAACTATTGTGTTAGGCAATTAGGCTTAAATAAGAATGAGCAACAGTAACACTGCAGTTAGAAAATGTCAAATAAACTAGAGCTCTAAGAAGATATGGCTTCAGATCTTCACGGAAGCCTCACTTTAGATGCCAGTGTATTTTTTCAGCTAGAGGGAATAAATCAGGCATCAACTAATAATATCCTCACATAGTCAGTTATAACTATAGATGCAAAACAATTGACTTCTGTTTTATAAACTTATAATATCAGTAGTTAATATTGGAATTGGGTCTTTGCTATAAAAAGAAGTCCTATAGTAAGTAATACATGATATTTGCAACACTGGATTTTGAAACAAGTAAATGTACCATGGTACCATCACAACATGGCACAAATGGGTAATTTTACCATAGCATCTAGACACCATGGGGTTTTGAAACAAGTATCAAAGGTAAATATGCCATGGTACGATCTAAACTGATAATATAGTACAATCTATAATATGAACCATGGCAGACATACATTGGTTACCAGATTAATTTGGTATCATTACCATTGTTCTGTCAATACAACAGAATACACCACTACAGTGTGTACCATTCTTATACTTATTGAAAGAAACAAGAACACAAAGGATTGGGGTATCCCTCAGGCAAACCGCGTATATTGTGTTACAGAAATCAACAATCACAAGTTAATGTGTATATTCATAAAATGTATTCATAGATGCAAGTCTGCAATTAGATGGAAGAAAGAATGGCATTGGTGCCGGTTATGAAATCGGTGAGGTGGAAGGGGCACGTCCGGGAGCCTAGGAACCGTATGTAATGTCATGTGCCTGCAAGATGTTAGTTTCCGCATCTGCAGAAGCACGTTGATAAGCTATGAAATTGTCTTCCAGGCACATGTGTGACATACAACAAATCTAAGAAATGTTGTACCATGTTTCAAGAGAAGAGAAAAAAGCAGACCTTTCAAAAGAAAAAAATTCTATATTCAGAATAATCTTTTATAATATGAACAGTCAAATTTTTTCTCAAAACTTAGTTTTATAGGGTTGTTTACATTTATAAGTCTACAACATTTATTATGCGGTCTTCAATATGAAACAAATTATTTTATTGAAATTGTAATTAACAAATACTATTTGAAAGTTAGTTTTTTCTGAAATATCTGGCATCCATTATTAAATGTCATTGGAAAGTTATACAAATCTCATCATTTACTGGTTAAACATTATTAGTGGTACTTAACAAAGTTCAATAAGTTATGCAAGAAAAAAACAGTAAAAAATTAATATACAGTCATATGAAAAAGTATGAGAACCCCTCTTAATTCTTTGGATTTTGGTTTCTCATTGGCTGAGCTTTCAAAGTAGCAACTTCCTTTTAATATATGACATGTCTTATGGAAACAGTAGTATTTCAGCAGTGACATTAAGTTTATTGGATTAACAGAAAATATGCAATATGCATCATAACAAAATTAGACAGGTGCATAAATTTGGACACCCCAACAGAGATATTACATCAATACTTAGTTGAGCCTCCTTTTGCAAATATAACAGCCTCTAGACACCTCCTATAGACTTTGATGAGTGTCTGGATTCCGGATATAGGTATTTTTGACCATTCTTCCATACAAAATCTCTCCAGTTCAGTTAAATTTGATGGCTGGCGAGCATGGACAGCCTGCTTCAAATCATCCTATTGATTTTCAATGATATTCAAGTCAGGGGACTGTGACAGCCATTTCAGAACATTGTACTTCTTCCTCTGCATGAATGTCTTTGCAGATTTCGAAATGTGTTTTGGGTCATTGTCCATCCATCCATTATCCAACCCGCTACATCCCAACTACAGGGTCAAGGGGGTCTGCTGGAGCCAATCCCAGCCAACACAGGGTGAAAAGAAGGAACCAAACCCCGGGCAGGGCGCACACACACACCCACAAACCAAGCACACACTAGGGACAATTTAGAATTGCCAAGGCACCTAACTTGCATGTCTTTGGAGTGTGGGAGGGAACTGGAGTACCCGGAGGAAACCCACGTAGACATGGGAAGAACATGCAAACTCCACGCAGGGAGGACCTTGGGTCATAGTCTTGTTGGAATATCCAACCCCTGCGTAACTTCAACTATGTGACTGATGCTTGAACATTATCCTGAAGAATTTGTTGCTATTTGGTTGAATTCATCCGACCCACAACTTTAACAAGGGCCCCAGTCCCTGAACTAACCACACACCCCCACAGCATGATGGAACCTCCACCAAATTTGACAGTTTTTGTAGCAGGTGTTTTTCTTGGAATGCGGTGTTCTTCTTCCGCCATGCAAAGCGCTTATTATTATGACCAAATAACTCAATTTTTGTCTCATCACTCCAAAGCACTTTTTTCTAAAATGAATCTAGCTTGTCTAAATGAGCATTTGCATACAACAAGCGACTCTGTTTGTGGCGTGAGTGCAGAAAGGGCTTCTTTCTCATCAGCCTGCCATACAGATGTTCTTTGTGCAAATTGCACTGAATTGTAGAATGATGTACAGATACACCATCTGCAGCAAGATGTTCTTGCAGGTCTTTGGAGGTGATCTGTGGGTTGTCTATAACCATTCTCACAATCCTGCGCATATGCCGCCCCGTATTTTTCTTGGCCTGCCAGACCTGGGTTTAACAGCAACTGTGCCTGTGGCCTTCCATTTCCTGATTACATTCCTTACAGTTGAAACTGACAGTTTAAACCTGTGAGATAGCTTTTTGTAGCCTTCCCCTAAACTATGATACTGAACAATCTTTGTTTTCAGATCTTTTGAGAGTTGCTTTGAGGATCCCATGCTGTCACTCTTCAGAGGAGAGTCTAAGGGAAGCACAACTTGCAATCAGATAGATAGATAGTGTCACGCATGAGCACATCGGGAGCAGCTGAAGGACCTGGCATGCACCGCGACAAACACGGCCAGGGGACAAAGGCAGCGTACTAACCTCTCTCTCTCTTTTTCCATAGAAAAGACGAAACGCCGCCGCCATAAATCCACCCGGACTAAACGAAGAACTGCGCTTCCGGGTTCCTTTCTTCCTTCTCGTCCCACAATGATAACGTCCAACTCCCATACACCACCACGCCTTCCCAGCATCCATCAAGTTTGATTTCCGGTCCGCCCCTTTATATTGTCCGTCCAAACCTCTCCATTTTGGCTTATGATTTCATGCTTTGTCTGAAGAAGAGACCTATTTTTGTTACAGTATATGGGGCTCAAAACCCCAACCCTTTATGCTTGTGTTTGTGCTTATTTCACAGTGGCATAGCTGGCAGGATAGCGAAAACCCGATAAGATGACTGAAGGGCAAGATTTGAACACAGTACTGAATACTTTGGCCACTGAACTCCAGGCTCTCAAGGTGGATCACGCCGCCACAAAAGCGGTGCTCTCAGACGCGAGGAGATGACTTGCCACAGCAGAGATGGTAAAGCCGGAGCCCACGCGACCGCCGCCTCCTCCTATTCTTCCGCTCTCGGAGGCGGATGACATTGAGTCTTACCTCGCTATTTTCGAGAGGATGTCCACCCGGAATCAGTGGCCGCGTGCGGAGTGGGCCTCTATTTTGGCCCCGTACCTGAAAGGCCCGGCACAGCGGGCCTATCACGATCTTCCCGAGAAGGAAGCCGCCCAGTACACCCTTTTGAAAGGCGAGATCTTTAAGCGCTACGGCGTAACCTCCAACCAGCAGGCGAAGGAGTGTCAATTCAACCCCAATGGCCCACCTAGGGCTCAAGCCTTTGAATTCTGGGGAAAGTTAGGGTGCTGGCTACGGCCAGATGTCAACCAGGCTCGACAGGTGGTCGAGCTGGTAGTCTGCGAGGCCTTTATTTATGCCATGCCAGATTACCTCACCCAGCAGGTCCGAAGACACCCATTCAAAAACATAGACGGTCTTCTCGAGGTATTTGAGCGACAGCTGGCAGTGAACTGACTCGGTGAGGCAGTGAACCGACTCGGGGAGGCGGTGAACCAACTCGGGGAGGCGGAGAAGCCGGCTCGCGGGGCCCAACAGGGACGAGTGGCCATGCCAGAGGCCACCTGCCGCGCTCTGGAGGCTCCGGCTAAACCACGCGACAGACCCCCCCACCACCCCGCGCTGTTTCAAGTGTGGTGTGGTTGGGCATATTGTCAGCTCCTGTCCCCTGAATCATGAGCCCATGGACTGCAGCTGGATCCGGGGTGAGAGGTACCAC
>JANRMT010062837.1:22122969-22133429 GCA_026402145.1 Polypterus bichir lapradei | reverse complement strand
ATATAGATATAGAGATATAGATATATAGATATATATAGATATGGGAACAACACTCATATCAATGACAAAACAATTACATTAACAATCATGTTACGTTATTTTTTAAATTTTTCCTTTTCTTTTTCATACCTTCTTTAACACACTACTTCTCCGCTGCGAAGCGCGGGTATTCTGCTAGTATATATATATATGTAAATAGATATGACAACAACACTCATATCAATGACAAAACAATTACATTAACAATCATGTTACGTTATTTTTAAAATATTTCCTTTTCTTTTTCATAACTTCTTTAACACACTACTTCTCCGCTGCGAAGCGCGGGTATTCTGCTAGTGAAAAGATAAGGTGCACAGTAAGCTGATTGGTGTAATATAGTTTACTGAACAGATGTTCAACATTTCAGGACTAATTAAAATTATATCATTATATGAATTATATTTAAATTTAATTCTTAAAAAAATAATTAAATATATGGATGTTATAAAGAATGCAACAGTGATTCATTTAAGGCTCTTGACAAATAAGACACATTAGTAGACATAAAGAACTATAAAGGTGTGGGTGGTAGATGCGGAAAGTCAAAGAATAATAAGCCAAGAAGCAAAATACTGCTGATTCAGATCTTAGAAATTCCAGGCTATGTGGGTTATAATATCAATTAGTTTGGTAGACTAACATTTTTGGTTTTAATGGTTTAAAGATATAAGTAAATAAAAAAGAACTATGGTCCTAGCATGGTAGAATATGACCAACTGAACTACCATGCTGCAAATCTACTTAATATAGTTTTTTTCTTTCTCATGTTATTGTATATTACTTATTATTACTTATTATAACTTATTTCAGTGTTAGAAATTAATGAATGGTGACACATACTGACATTTTTTTCTTCATGTTCATCATACAACAGTCCTTTTGGTGGTTCTTGTTCTTGTGTTCTCCAGCCCCTACCACCTGCCAAAAACAGAGGTAAGAATACATCATAGAGCCCATGGAGGATACACTTGTGAATGTCTGTGTAGATTTGTTAGATATACTTATTACATTTTTAGGGATTGAAAATTGAAAACTAAATAAGCAAGTACAACTAATAATATAAGAGGAAAAACACATATACATAAGCTGCAATTTTAAAAAAGTAAAGGCACATCAGATAACATTTTTACCTCAGGATTTTTTCTTCAACCTGTGCTTTCACTTGTGTTGCTGAAGTCAATGAACTGTTCACTGGTTGTCCAAATTGGTAGTGAAGAGCAGGATGGAAGCCGCAAAAGATGATCCTGGAAACTTAATGTTTCAATGGACTCCTGCCCTTTCATTTTTTATTACCAAAAGACTATCTCTAGTAAATCTAGGAAAAGAAAACAACATTTTAAAATGACTATAGTTGGCAGCTCAACTACACTCCAGTAACAAAGAAATGTAGTGAAGCTGTGCCTTATGGATCACCATGTTATATTAATTACAGTATATTAAATACATTTTTATTATACATTTTTCCATAGCAGCTAATCTGATATGGTTCTTCTTTCATTTGGTTGCTCTGAAAATGTGCTCAGCACATCTCCTGCTTTTGTTTCCTATGATGGCAAACCTCTGTTTAATAGATTGAAGGGATACATACTCAAAGAGCCTGTAAACCCTTACAGAACATATTGTAAGTTAAAAAGACTAAGTATGTGTCCAAATTTTTTTTTTCCCTCCCCTTTCCTCCAGGCCAACAGACCTCATGACCAGACTCCTCTTTAGAGACTTACATTATGATACTGTATACAAGGATGCTAGCCTTCTACTAATTATATATATGTTTTATAAGATCGTATAGATTTCTTTGTTACTTATTAATATTCTTACCTAATCATATTTGTTTTTTCTTCCCTTATATAAAAAGGAGCCCACATATCACAGATTTCTATACACTGTAAGCCCCGCTTTTATACATAATGTCAGTGACTGAATGATATAGAATTTCTACTAGTGCCTAATTTAAAAAATACAGTTCATAAAATGGGGATGACTGCCACTCGTATATTGACATAAATTCTTTCCCAAAACCTGCCCAGATGGTATTTTGACATCATGTTTTGGTGGTGAAAGAATAACTGATTTAATTAGCATGTTATGAAAACTACCACTAGATTGAAGCAATTTTGCAGGATTATTTCCAGTTTCTCTCTCCACTAGGCCTCTGAATTTGAAACTGCACTGAAAAGCCCTTTTTTGGTTGTTCAGTACCTCAGTGTTTAAATATGTTGTGTACATAATTGCCCCAAATCCAAAGAGTAGTCTTAAAAAAAAAAAAGTAATCAAATGAAACAAACTTAATTTTTGTGACAATAGTTCCAGAAACATTCTCCATGCAACTTTTGTATATTGTAAGAACAACACAGTATCAAATGAAAAACTGCCCACAATATATGTAAATACAGTATATTTTTTATATAATTGTATTTTTATTTTGATAGGACTTTACTCAGTTAGTCTGTTTAGCTGTTGTTTAAGTGGTTGAATTAACAGTAACTGTTAATGTTTTCTTTTTTAAATGTACTTAAATTCAACTACCTCAGACTTTTTTAGTTGGGATTTACAATTTCATCTAGGGCAGTGAAAATGCTACAGCCTGCGCAATTAGAATATGACACAGAGGATTTTGCCTGGGTGCAACTAGAATATATTTATTGGGTATCTAGTCAGGTATTGCCTGTTTTAATGTGGACTCAGCCCAGGTGTGGCATGCTGACTGAACTGTTAACAGGTCAGCCAATGTGCTTTTAGTCGAGACTTGGCTCAAATGCAACCAGCCGAAAGTGCATTGAAAACTATTAGGGACTGCCTATTCTGAATCAAACTTGGTCCAGAAGCAACATGCCTAACTGCACTGTTTTGCATTTGGCATATTGTGCTTATTCTGGACTTGGCCCAGAAGTGAGGTGCTATGGTTGGGCCAAAAATCATTTCTAACTTGAGTTTGAGATTGAAAATGTGCACTGAGCTGGTCTGATGCTGATAGTGACAGAGCACAACCAGGATCAGGCCAAATTAATTGTGCCAAATGGATATTAAATGTCCCAGTAACCACAAACTTTGGTATTTGTTTCTGGATAGTCAGTTTGTGTTTTTCAAACCTTTGCCTGCTGTTCTCACATTTGGTGATGTGATCACATCACCTTCTTCAGACCTTGGCCACCTTGAAGTGCACATCTTTAAAGTAAAGGGTAATCTTTAAAGCTTTTTTTTCATGTTTGGACTAACACCCTTTAGACAAAAATTTACATTGCAAACACAGGCACTGTTTTTCAAATTTATTAAAAATAATTGCCATGTGAAATTTCATTCTAAAGTGAAGCTTTGTAGACCATGATTGTGGAAACAAATAATTTCAGCTTAAATACTAACCTTATCCGATAAGAGAAACATTCAACAATCCATTATATGGTGCAGATATTACTCCTATCTGTACAGGCAAATTAAGGATTTTGTCATGTTTTGTAATTCTGAAAATTCTGAATGCCATTTCAGACAGTGAGGCCCTTAGCTGTAATTTTTTTTTTTTTTTTTTTGCATTTTTAAATTACACCTAAATCTGAGAGTACCAAGTCTTTAGCAAAAATCAGAAAGACCGGATCACTACACTAGCTTCTTGTAGTGAAACAAATTAATTTCAAATTCTTGATGCATGGCTACAGTGTACTCAAAGAACTGGCACCTGTGTATAAATATGGAGACATTTCTGAGGTCCTATGGTCCTTCTCATAACCACTCGGGTCAGCTGTTGAATGGTGTCTTGTGATGCCACGTCTGCATGACATAAAATTTCAGTCCAGACTCTGTGTGTAGTCTTGTTCTGGGGGAACATACTGTCCACCTCAATCTGAAATTCTGAGTCCCTCAATGTGTTTTAAGAAGTCTGAGAACTCTTTATGCTTTGCGAATTTCTGAGTAATTGATATTAGCTGTTTTGTAATTTAAGAGTTGTAATTTGCCTGTATTTTAAGTTGTGCACTTGTGATGATCAATATTGTATCCTTTTCCTGTACCACTCATCCAGACGGATGTTTACTTGATTATGTTGACCTATTTTGTAAGTTGCTTTGGATCAAAGCATCTACTAAGCAAATAAATGTAAATTTAAGTGCAAAGAGATGCTGTTTCTTCATTTTTATTCTGTTAATGATCTTCTTTATCTCTATTTCAAAAGACAGATGGCCTTTTAAGTTCAATTGCAATTGGTGATAATGACCATCCCTGTCTTCTGTGTTCTACTATAAAATAGTAAGAATAGTGTCTTTGAGAGAAACTTTCTTTAGCCTTAATAGCAGCAGAAGAGACTGATATTTATCCAAATCAGCCTGGGTCTTTGACTTCCTCCATTTCCTTTCAGCTGTCCTAAGCCCTTTCAGTAGGCTGCATAGAGCTTCAGAAAGCCATGGGCTGGAAGGTCTTTTACATGCAGGTATAGTGGAGAAAGGACAGACAGCATCAATGCAAAAAGACAGAATTGAGCACAGTGTGTCAAGAGTGAAGTGGTCAAGAAGAGCACTAGCAGAGGAGACAATTGAGAAATTTGTTTTGAGAGAGGAAGTGGAGGTGACAACAGAAGAAAATTGGCAGTGGAAGAACAGGGAAGGGGCAGAGAGAGCTAAATGAAAAAGTGGTCAGATGTGTACAGTTGAGACAGTTGCATTTGTGGGTATGTAGTTTCATGGAGAATGATATCCAAGTGTGCTTACCAGCTTTGTGAGTTGGTTGAATTTGAAGTGGTTTCAGACTGGAAGAGGAAAGGAGAGAAAGGAAGTTTGTAGAAGGAGGACTGGCCTGATGGATGTTCAGGATTAGAAGTGGACTGCCATCATCTGGAATGGAGCTGAGTAGCACATCCAGCTCATCAAAGAAGTTTTTTTAGCAGGCCAGCAATGTTAATGTAACAGAGTAGAAGACAGTGATTGCATGGTACTCAGACGTGGTGTAGTTGCATACAGTATCCAGCTGTGTGTATCTCCAGCTTTTGTAGAATAGTATGCCTATCCCTTCACCTCTTCTAATGTAATGATGTGTATGAGAGAAGTGGAATCTGGAGATGTAAGGGAAAAGAAAAAAGTGCTTGAAATTGCCTGCTGTTTATCCAGGACATCTTGACTTCATTTGTACCTGCACATTTTGAATTAGAAAATGAGATCATATGTAACCTTTAACTTTGTACTTTGTTCTGTAATAACCATTTATATATGAGTAGTCTTGTATCTTGTACCTAAGACTTAATTCAGATGTGTTTCTGGAGTATACCATTTATTGAAAGCTGGTTAATGAAAATTAAAATATATTGATATGTGATATGTAAATGAACATAACTGAATAAAAAGCTTTGATAAAGGCACATGCAGGATCCACCTATAGGTGCAAATAAAGGAGAGTCCATGTTTGGGTTACGTAATGATTGCTCAAGACTTTTATTTGTTTAGTATTTTCCACAACCGGAAGAAAGGACTTACAGTGTTGCTGTATTTCCAGGATGGATCCATGTCTGTGCCACAAGTTGGGGCAGGCTGACAGTTCCACTGGCCAAAGGAGAGGAGAGTACCGAAATGTGAAATATCTAGCAATGTTTTAGGAGCAGCTGCAAATAATTTAGGGGTCATACGCAAAACAAAATGTGCCATATCACTCATCACTATACAGGTGCTGGTCTTAAAATTAGAATATCATGACAAAGTTATGATTTATTTAAAGTAATTCCAAAGTTGATTTATTTCAGTAATTCCATTCAAAAAGTAAAACTTGTATATTAGATTCATTCATTACACACAGACTGATGTATTTCAAATGTTTATTTCTTTTAATTTTGATGATTATAATTGACAACTAATGAAAGCCCCAAATTCAGTATCTCGGAAAATTAGAATATCAATTAAGACCAATGCAAAAAAAGGATTTTTAGAAATGTTGGCCAACTTAAAGGTATGAACATGAAAAATATGAGCATATACAGCACTCAATATTTAGTTGGGGCTCCTTTGGCCTGGATTACTGCAGCAATGCGGTGTGGCATAGAGTCGATCAGTCTGTGGCACTGCTCAAGTGTTATGAGAGCCCATGTTGCTCTGATAGTGGCCTTCAGCTCTTCTGAATTGTTGGGTCTGGCGTATTGCATCTTCCTCTTCACAATACCCCATAGATTTTCTATGGGGTTAAGGTCAGGCGAGTTTGCTGGCCAATCAAGAACAGGGATCCCATGGTCCTTAAACCAGGTACTGGTAGCTTTGGCACTGTGTGCAGGTGCCAGGTCCTGTTGGAAAAAGAAATCTGCATCTCCATAAAGTTTGTCAGCAGCAGGAAGCATGAAGTGCTCTAAAACTTCCTGGTAGACGGCTGCGTTGACCTTGGACCTCAGAAAACACAATGGACCAACACCAGCAGATGACATGGCACCCCAAACCATCACTAACTGTGGAAACTTTACACTGAACCTCAAGCAACGTGGATTCTGTGCCTCTCCTCTCTTCCTCCAGACTCTGGGACCTTGATTTCCAAAGGAAATGCAAAATTTACTTTCATCAGAGAACATAACTTTGGACCACTCAGCAGCAGTCCAGTCCTTTTTGTCTTTAGCCCAGGCGAGATGCTTCTGACGCTGTCTCTTGTTCAAGAGTGGCTTGGCACAAGGAATGCGACAGCTGAAACCCATGTCTTGCATACGTCTGTGCGTGGTGGTTCTTGAAGCACTGACTCCAGCTGCAGTCCACTCTTTGTGAATCTCCCCCACAGTTTTGAATGGGTTTTGTTTCACAATCCTCTCCAGGGTGCGGTTATCCCTATTGCTTGTACACTTTTTTCTACCACATCTTGTCCTTCCCTTCGCCTCTCTATTAATGTGCTTGGACATAGAGCTCTGTGAACAGCCAACCTCTTTAGCAATGACCTTTTGTGTCTTGCCCTCCTTGTGCAAGGTGTCAATGGTCGTCTTTTGGACAACTGTCAAGTCAGCAGTCTTCCCCATGTTTGTGTAGCCTACAGAACTAGACTGAGAGACCATTTAAAGGCTTTTGCAGGTGTTTTGAGTTAATTAGCTGATTAGAGTGTGGCACCAGGTGTCTTCAATATTGAACCATCCATCCATCCATCCATTATCCAACCCGCTGAATCCGAACACAGGGTCACGGGGGTCTGCTGGAGCCAATCCCAGCCAACACAGGGCACAAGGCAGGAACCAATCCTGGGCAGGGTGCCAACCCACCGCAGGACACACACAAACACACCCACACACCAAGCACACACTAGGGCCAATTTAGAATCGCCAATCCACCTAACCTGCATGTCTTTGGACAGTGGGAGGAAACCGGAGCGCCCGGAGGAAACCCACGCAGACACAGGGAGAACATGCAAACTCCACGCAGGGAGGACCCAGGAAGCGAACCCAGGTCCAATATTGAACCTTTTCACAATATTCTAATTTTCCGAGATACTGAATTTGGGACTTTCATTAGTTGTCAGTTATAATCATCAAAATTAAAAGAAATAAACATTTGAAATACATCAGTCTGTGTGTAATGACTGAATCTAATATACAAGTTTCACTTTTTGAATGGAATTACTGAAATAAATCAACTTTGTCATGATATTCTAATTTTATGACCAGCACCTGTATATAAAATGTTTTTTTGTGTATAGCAGTATCAGGTAATGGTTTTGATTTCTTGTTGTCCAACAGAATTAAACTTTAATAATAAACTTAATTTCATCTAGTTTAGATTCACTCAGTTAAAAATACTCATAAAATGCATGACAACCAAAATATCTTAAATATTGGTTTGGTGTTTATTAGAAATGGTAATCAAATTTGCATTATGAGAGATCTATAGCTTTTGCCTCCAGATTAAATAATACAAAAAATCACAAAACACACAAACTTAATAAAATAAACAAAGACCAGGGACAGAGCCCTGGTAAAACCATAACACCTTAGTTTCCAGAAATTATGGCCTAACATTAGATGCCAAAACAATGTGATTGGTCATTGACATTTAGCCTAAAATATTTCTGATACAGGAACACTTATAGTATACCATATTTAAACATGTTTTTTGTTATGGGCAACCCATCAAGACCAATAAAAATTAACTAATCAGATTCAGATCAGATACGTCATTAGTTTCATACACATCTCTCCAGGTTTCTCTCTTATTTCACATACAAGTGCTGAAATCTCCCAGTAGGAGTACAAAGTTGTTAGATGGTACGCTTTACAACAACAAATTTAGTGTTTCTAAAATGGACAAACAGACTAAATAGTTGTTTGCTGCATACATACAAACAACAAAGTTTTCCTTCCTTCAACTTGAATTTGTATTGTGATGACCTTTTCATTTTCTGGAATAAACTCCAAGAGTAAAGCACCTAGGTGGAGGAGGAGAGTGATAGGCCACTCTTTTCAAAAAAGGAAGCAAAAGAGGTATTTTCCAAATACTGAGGTGGCACACTTCTCAGCCTACTGGGAAAGACTGTTAGAGTATAGGAACAAAGACTCTCTCCGACCTCACATGCAGAAGGAACAGTACTTCTCACCGTCTCATCACCCTTCACTCCTCTTACCAGTAACTATCAAATTTCTTTCAGAAACCTTAAAAATATCTGTCCCTCTATTCTTACTGGATCCATTTCTGATATTTTTCTTTATTCCCCTACTCCATCTACACTAGATAGTCTTGTTGACTAGTTCATTCAGCACTAGATAAAACAGCTCCTAGAAACATAAAACATTAATTTTGTTAGACCTCAGTGCAGCTTTTGATACTGTCAAACTTGACATTCTATATTATCTAGAATGAGGAACATTCTGGGTATCTCTGGCACTGCCTTCAACTGGTTTAAGTCCTAGCAGACTTATAGGCAAGAGTGTGTTATTCTTGGCAACAGCAGATCCAGCTCAGTGCCAGTCACACAAGAAATTCCTCAGCCTTGTCCTTTTCTGTATCTACAGTATATGCTTCCCCTCGGCCACATTATTCACAGCTTTGGTCTGGGTTATTTTTATGCAGGTGATACTCAACTCTGTTTCAATGTTAAAAGCGAAACTTCATCAGAGCTTTCTCAGCTCACAACTTGCCTCAGTGAAATTAAAACCTGGATGAAGCATAATGGTTTAAATGGCAAGAAAATTGATCTTCAAATTGGCACTAAAAGTAAATGAGTATCTTTTTCAATCACTCATGACAATGATCTCATTAGTCCTTCTTCTAACGCAAAGAATCTTGGTGTTATTTTTGATTCCTCCCTTTTATTCCACCCACATAAACCACATTATGAAACTTTCTTCTACCTCTGTAACATATCCTGTGTTCAGTCATTCCTCTTTTCCAATCCTGAGAAACTTGTCCATGCTTTTATCACATCCAACACTGATTATTGTAACTCCCTGCTGGCATGTGTCACTTCTAATCTTATATCACAGCTCCATTTAATTCAAAACTCTGCTGTAGGAGTCCTTAAATGAACCAGTAACAGTGAGCACATAACAGCCATCCCACTTCACCTTCACTGGCTCCCTGTGTCTTACGCAATTGAATATAAAATTCTATTAATTACCTACAAAGCTTTAAATGGCCTTGTATATGACTACATCAGTGACCACCTTCATCACTTTTTTCCTGTTTGCCCACCAAGGTCCTCTGATTCTGGCAATCTTGTTGTCCCCTCATACTAACCTGCACTCAATGGGTGACAGGGCTTTCAGTTCACTCGATGCATTCTTTAAAAAAAAAACAACTTTAAACTCATCTGTTCCAGGAAGACTTAACCTAACATTCTGCCGCTTCTTTCAGTTTACCTCTGTTCAGATGCTCAGGATAATTTGTGTGTGGGAGTTGTAGTTTGGTACAGCCCTATTGGGTTCCATTGGGGCCACCAGAGGGAGCCGCACAGCTCTACATTGGACTTCCACCACACCTGGGAGTGATACCAGATAATACTGATGAGCCACCTGGAGCACTCCCAGGAGCTGAATAAAAGGAGCCGTCTCACTCCACTCAAGAGAGTCTGGAGGAAGAAAGACTAAGGTTGTGAGTGAGGAGTGGAGGCATAAGGACTGTGAATTGGAGAAGGAAAAGGACTGTTCTTTTGTCTTGTGGACATTTCACTTTTGTGGGAAGTGAAGAAAGCACTTCCCCACCTATAAATAAAGGTGTGCTATGTGGCGATTTGTGACCTGCTTGTCTGTGTCGGGGTTAGAGTAGCTGTACATGCCCCAGTGGTCCACACCATGTACTCCTCTTGTGTGTAACATGTGTGTAAGGCAATGGGTACCACCCAGTACTCCTTTAGCACATTGAACTGATCAACCTAGTGGCCTGGTTGTTTATCCATTGTAAGTGTCTTTAAATAAAGTATCTATCTATCTATCTATCTATCTATCTATCTATCTATCTATCTATCTATCTATCTATCTATCTATCTATCTATCT
>JANRMT010062837.1:22057279-22122495 GCA_026402145.1 Polypterus bichir lapradei | reverse complement strand
TATCTATCTATCTATCTATCTATCTATCTATCTATCTATCTATCTATGTCCAATTATATAATGTTCCTTCACTATGAATCCCCATTATACCTAATAAAAAATATTGTGCACCATATTTTAATCTGAAATTGTGGAGTTTCTTCTTCCTTCTTGCTTTTCACTCTTGTCACCTTCTAGTTTGCTCTGCTCTGAGGAAGTCTGTAGAGAGAAAGGTAACAATGCAGTTTGTATCTATCATTCATGATTAATCTTGTACTGTATTTTCTTCACCTGCTGCTATTATCTGCTATCACCCACCCTTTTGTGGGTGCTGCTCCTGGACTAATAATCCGTCTTTGATGTAGTTATGTTACACTTTGCCTGCTTTTGCTAAAGTGATCAAAGTAATAAAGACTTTTTTTATTCATTTTCACTGCTTCAGTTGCTCTGACTAATATACTCAGCCTCGATGCTGTCTCAATTGGCTATACCAACGTTAGGCCACTGTACAACTGTATGTTTGTCACTACTGTTTTTGGTAGGTTGCTACTTAGTTCAAGGTAAATTTGCTTGCTTAAACCAAATACCAGGCTCTATTCTACATTTGAAAAGATTTTCAAAGTGGTCTCGAAATAACAAAATTCTCTTTTCTGGATTTGTCCTGTGTTAATCTCCCAATAGTGTTATTAGAGGATGATTATTCAAATACAAAACAGCCTGTTGTAGATATTTTGATGAACCCTTTATGTTAGATTAAAAAAATACCATTTGATCAATTAGTCCTGCTCCACGTAAATGGTACAGAATATGGAACAACCCACAATGCCCCTTTACTAGCCCACTTTTTACATGCCCCTTGGCATATGAAATACATGCCTTTGCCTGACAGGATTTCTTCAGGTATGCCAAATATTGCACAAGAGAAGGTCGTTTAATTGTACTAGCTTGTATTGCTCTTTGCACTGGGTATGACTGCATGATATCTGTGTGTGTGTGTCAACAGCTATCATCAGTTATGCTTTGTTTTACTCAGATTTAAAAAAATTATCTGCAGCTTAACATATGCAAAACCAAGGAAATGGGCAGTCACTGTTGCCGTAGCAAAGAGTCTCTATATCCTTTCACTATTCAGAGAGTGGATGTAGATGTGGTACATTCCTAGTACTTCGGGGTCCACATGAGTGACAGTCTGGGTTGGTCTAGTAACACAGAGGAACTATATAAGAAAGGGCAGAGCAGACTCTTCTTAGACTGTGTTCCTTTAATGTGAGCAGTGAAATCCTTCATCTTCTACAACAGTTTACTTACTCATCTACCTATTTATATTATTTAAGGGTCTTCTGTAAAAACTACATTTCCCCCTGGGGACAAATAAATTTCTATCTAACTCTTTGAAGTCCAGTGTAAGTTTTCTATGATATGGTGTGGTGGACTGGTAACATCACTTCAAGAGAGGCACATCAATTCAACAAACTAATTACAAGGGCAGGCTCTGTTGTGGGATGCACTCTGGACCCCCTGGAGGTTTTAGTACAGGAAACAATGAAAACAAAACTGAGTGCAATTGTGATCAATACTGTACATACTCTCTCTCTCTGACACACAGAGTACTTTCAGCTAAACTATCATTCAGCAGAAGAGTGTTGAGACACACTGGGGCTCCTTTGATTACATTTTTTTATTAGATGCAGCCATTAAAAATAACAACAAATAGTTCTGAGCAGGCATCAATCACAGTACCGACTGTGGTCATTGCTGCTGCTGTGAAAAGGAGATAAACAGCATCAACTCAGAGAGGGAAAAGCAAGTTCGTTGTACCATGTGAACGTCACTCAGAGAATAAAACTGAATAATAAAAAAAAGCGCTTACTTTTACAAGTAGCCAAAATTTACACTGGGTGCTACAGACTCAAATCAAATGTATGTTTTTATTATATTGTAGTATTAATAATAATATGGGACAGCATGCTCCTTGCTGCTTGTGCTGATTGACACATTTACAAAACAAAAGACACTCAGGAGAGATGCAAAGGAATTTAAGGTGGGTCAGGATTACAAGTTTTTTTCGTAGGCTTCAGGGATTCTAGTATTAATCCCAATCTCCCTTGTGTTACCATACACAAAGGAAAGTGGAAAACAGAAAAAGGAAATCTAATTAGATTTTAAATTAATTTGGTTTTTGAGCAGTGTGAAATGAAATAAAAATTAGAGCAAAAAAGAAAAAACTCCATGTTTAGCTTTTCAGAAAAAATATTGGATTGAGGATATGTGTAGAAAAAAATGACAGAATGCAAATATTAGAAAAAAAATATTTCCAAACACTAAAAAGAGGAAAAAATTTAGGTGAAATGACTGATGCAAAATTCTTAGCAAATGAAAAGCGTGTAACTACTTTTTTGGCAGGTACATCTTTTTCAGATTACTCTTTGATATTATATCACCATCTGAGATTTTTCATTGTGCCAGCAGCCATTCCATATGCACTTCAGAACAGGTCATCCATCTGAAGTTAAGCATTTTCAGGCCAGGCCAATACTTGGATGGGAAGCCATCTAGGAAAAGCTCAGTTAGTGCTGGAAGAGGTGTTGGTGAGGCCAGCAGGGGGTGTCTACAGGGGGGTGTCTACCCTGAGGTCTGAATGTGGATTCCAGTGCCCCAGTGCAATGATGGGAACTCTCCTGTAAAAATGGCACTGACTTTAGGATGAGATGTAAAACTGAGGTCCTGACTCTGTAGTCATAAAAGATCCTTGGGCATCCTTTGTAAAGAGTAGGGTGTATCCCAATGTCCAGGCTAAATTGTCAATCATGGCCTTGTCATTCTGCCCCCCTAATCATCCCCCATTTCTAATTGGCTATGTCTTTCACCCCTTCACCACCGAACTGCTCATGTGCCGTGGGTGTACTAGTGCAAAAATGCCACCATTGTATTTTCCAGGTGGATGCTACAGTTTATTGGAGGCTGAAGCGACTCCCCACTCAATATGTAAAGTAATTTGAATAGTGAGAAAAGTGCTATATAAATAGAAAGTGTTCTTATTATGGAGCATATCACTGAATACCTGGATACTATTTTTTTTTTTTTTTACATGTAGAGGGCAAGGTGGTATAGGGCACCTTTCTATAACTGCCCAATGAAAGATTGACTAAATTGCAGATAAACTGGTGCAATGGACTGAAACTAAACAAAAAAGTCAATCTGGGCTAGAAGAAATCAGTTCTGGTGAATCAATATCTGAAGCAGGTATAGAACCAGACATGTGCAAAGTATCAGATTTTCTAGATATGCTAAATAAGATTTATTTATCATTCTTTGCATGATTAATTTCATGGGGAAATGTATTTGCTATTTGTTTTCAAAAGCCACATATATCAAAGAGCTATTGCACAATTCAAGTCTAAATGTTTAAAAAAAGAAAGGTAAGAACTGAAGGCTGATATACTACAGTGTCATTTCTGACATATTCTGGTCCTTGCAAACAAAATTTTATGTTGCCAGAATGGACGTGTACTCTGTATTCAGAAAACCTGAAGGGCTGGTGTCCATCTGGCATGTGCCCTGTGATCCTGTGGCATGTGCTCAAAACGTTTTCTGCAGCCATTGCCAAGGCACCTCAAAATACAGAGTATCGAGTCTCATCCGTTGCGAGAGACGGACGTCTGAAGCGGAGCTCCGCTAGCAGCGGTGTTATTTTTCATATTATTGCTTATTATCCTGAGTTATCCTGTATTTATCCGACCTGAGGGGCACTACTACAGTATATGCAAACATATATAAACATGGCCAGCAAGAAAGGGGTCCGAAAGAACCAAAAACTAAAGCTACATCCAAGCTAAGATTGGCAAGCCCAAGTTCAAGATACAGCCTTTCAGAGACTGACCTGGATCAGATGGGCGAAAGCCCAGACTCCTCGGAACCAAGGTCCGCCACATCATCTTCGGCTGATGAGCGAAATGAGGAGGCAGGTCTCGACAGCTCACCAATTGGAGAAGATCACCTGAAACTGGAAAAGGCCTTGCGGTCCACGGCTTCAACTATTCCACGCGAGCCGGGAACAGTGGGAACACCGGCTACAACAGAGCCTGCCGCCTCACCTACAGTGCACGAAAGCAGAATTGATCTGTCTGAGCTGAAGGTGATGATTGCTGAGCTCATGCAAGAGATAAAGAAAGCTATAAACAAAAGCGAGAAGGCAAATGAGAAGCTGCGGCAGCAGGATAATAAAATCTTTAGAGATATGCTAGGTAAAATTGAAGAGCACATTCAGGAAACCTCGCTTAAATTGAGCGCACTTGCTGATCAACTGGAGGATGTCAAGGAGACATTCACGACTCGGATTGAAGCAGCCGAATATCTAGCTGCCAGTGCTGGAGAAAAAGCAACAGCTGTCAACTCCGAATGCAAAAACCTCGGAGACAGACTTGCTGCTTTGGAAGATGGCAACAGAAGGAGTAATATCAGAATTGAAGGACTGCCTGAGAATCGAGAAAGTCCAAACCCAGTGAAATTCGCAGCCGAACTGTTTTCTAAAATAATTGGAGAAGACTTTAAAGCAGATTCAGAGATAGCAGCAGCTTATCGCGTACACGGATCAAATACCATTAGACCTAGATCTTTTATTATTCGCTTTGAGAGATTATCATTTAAGCTAGAGGTGATGGCACTCCTCAGACACAAGCAAGAGATTATATATGAAAATAACCATATTCGTATATTCCCTGATTTCTCTCCAGCAACAGCTACTAAACGCGCAGCTTTCTACAACATTAAACAGCGGTTAGGACAAGCCAATATCAAATACAGCTTCTTGTATCCTGCCAAACTGAAAGTGGAATTGCATGGTCAATTCTATGTCTTCGCCAGCAAGGAAGAAGCAGAAAAGGAATTAAGAAAGCTGATCCCGGCACTATTCTGAAAAATAATAGTGAGTCATAATATGGCAAGGATAAATAACCTACTGTCTGATCTGTTTGTTAAAATTTGTTAAGATACAGGTTTTTATCATTATATATACTTATTATTACTCAGATGCTATCTGTTTATGTTTTAATTACAGTTACAGACGTTTGTGGTTAACTACTTTTTTTTTTTCTTATCTAATTATTTTTTCTCTACTCAAAACGAGACTGTTCAACACCATACCCTTGGTTTATTGTTATTGCTATTATTGCATAAAGACTTATCATGCTTATTCTGGACCACTTTCTAACACCATTCCCCGGGTGTATTATCCAGGTGTATTATCTTAATACATTAAGATTGCTGAAGATTATATATATTTTAAGTTCATAGTTTGTTAATGATAAAATTTTAGGCATATAGTATTTAGACTATATTGGTAACTAGCAAAATACCCGCGCTTCGCAGCGGAGAAGTAGTGTGTTAAAGAAGTAATGAAAAAGATTTAAAAATAACGTAACATGATTGTCAATATGTTTTGTCACTGTTATAAGTGTTGCTGTCATCTCCATATATAATCTTCATTTGGATCTTGATCTTTGTTTGTCCGCGAATGAATTAGAAGAAGAAGCACTAGATGGCAGTAGAGAGACAGCTAAAACATAGGCATTGCATTAAGAATCTCCTCCAGGCTTATACTACTGAAGACTGTAGTATGCCAGTCACACCTCAAAACACAGACATTCAAACTAAACAAATTGTTGTGCTTTAAATTAACTAAAGAGATCTTCATTTAGATCTTGATCTTTGTTTGTCCGCGAATTCCACGCATACATAGACCACCTTCCAGTTTAGTACGTTGTTGTTACTCACGGATGTCAACAATGTGCCAGAATAACGAAAGGGGTGGTGGACAGTGTTACACTGGTTAGCTCCTGAGGCCTGGTTAGAGAATGAGATTGCCAAAGATAAAAGGTACGTGCCTACGTAACATATGAATGAAAGAAAGACAGTGGGTAAAATGAATGACAACGTAACAGCACGTTCCGGAAATTATTATTGTTACGTTGTAGCCGGCGAGTGCTGCGCGTCTCACAGTTGTACCGTGGCTTGCTCACATGTCAGTGAAGTGATCCCTATTTATGCTTTAAAGAGCCTGGATACCTCGTATGTGTCCCCCTTTTATAACCATTGCTCTGTGTATATTGCCTTACTCTTTGTATTGCCACAAAGCAACCTGCGAGATTGGAGAAAGGTTGAGAAGAGATTGTGAGAGGAAACGATAGTGTCGTGAAAACGAGACGGACTATGAATGGACAGAAGCAGAAATGCTCCTACACCACCACATAATTACTATTTGGACAGTGATTCCGAGTAGGCCATTCCTATCGAATCAATATCCAAGAGTTTTCTTTTGTAATTTTGTTTCCCTTATAAAAAATCATAATGCTGT
Source organism: Polypterus bichir lapradei (assembly GCA_026402145.1). Lineage (NCBI taxonomy): Eukaryota > Metazoa > Chordata > Cladistia > Polypteriformes > Polypteridae > Polypterus > Polypterus bichir. Next base: position 22,116,164 of record JANRMT010062837.1, on the reverse strand, counting down.
GCGACGAAGGGCCCAGTTCACGACTGGCAGCAGCGTTTAAACAGGGAGCCCTTCACAGACAACTTTAACACGTAGTTGGGCGCACATGGCACATGGCATATATATATTGTAAAGAAATGACAAAACAATCATAAAGGTTTGGGGTTTCCGGCCCCGTATACTGTACAATAATCAAAAACAGCACGATTCGTTGCCGCGGTCAAGTACATGAAACTTTCCGTATCCGACTGCCCAAAGATGGCGGCGGAGGAGTGTTTATGTAGGAGGGGCCGGAAGTAGAGGTATGCTGGGAAGGAACCGAGATGGATGATGGGATTGATGACGTCGTAGATAGAGGAACAGAGGAAGGATGGAAGTAGCGTACTGCGGTCATTGGTGAATGTAGGTTCATGGCGGTGGTGCGTCCTTTTTTCTGTAGGAAACAAAGAAAGAAAGGTTAGTACCCCGCCACTCCCTGCTGGCATATGACTTTCCGATCTTATGTAGGTCCGTTCGCGGCCCCCTACTCGCACGTGCGTGACATGACCCCACCCTCAGCCCAGACCCATCAGGTCGGGCAGACCGAACCGAGAGGTCATGGAGAAGGGAGAGGGCATCGGCATTGGCCTGAAGGTTGCCCCGACGATAAGTGATGGCAAACTTGTACGGCTGTAGATCCAGAAACCACCTGGTGACTCGGGGATTCGACTCCTTATGTAGTGCCATCCACTGAAGTGCAGCGTGATCAGTCACTAGAGCGAACTCGCGACCCAAAAGGTAGTAACGCAGATGAGTCACCGCCCACTTAATGGCCAAGGCTTCCCTCTCCACTGCCACATACCTGGTCTCCCGGTCCAGCAGTTTCCGGCTCAGGTACATTACGGGGTGTTCGACACCATCGATACTTTGGCGCAACACGGTGCCCAGGCCTGTGTCCGAAGCATCGGTCTGGAGAATAAAGGAAAGAGTGAAATCTGGGGTTTTCAATATTGGTGCCGAGGTTAGGGCCTTCTTCAAGTCACTGAATGCTTGTTCCGCCTTGTCATTCCATACCACGTACAAAGGAGCGCCTTTTTTCATCAAATTCGTCAAGGGTGCTGCCCTTTCAGAGAAGTGGGGCACGAACCGGCGGTAGTACCCCACTAATCCCAAGAAAGCCTGCACCTGTCTCTTGGTATTCGGACGGGGCCATTCCAGGATGTCTTGTATTTTGGAACATTGTGGTTTCACCTGCCCACGTCCCACTAGGTAGCCCAAATATTTGGCCTCCTTTAGACCGAAGAAACACTTAATGGGGTTTATGCGGAGGCCGGCTTTCGCTAGTGTCGCGAGGACAGTGAATACCTGCAATATATGCTCCTTCCAGGTGCCGGAATAGATGACGACGTCATCCAGGTAGGCGGCACAATAGGACTGGTGGGGTTTTAGCACTCTGTCCACCAGACGTTGAAAAGTTGCTGGAGCCCCGTGCAGCCCAAATGGAAGGACCTTATATTGCCAATGTCCACTAGGGGTGCTAAAAGCAGTTTTTTCTTTGGCAGATGCCGTTAAGGGAATTTGCCAGTACCCTTTAGTCATGTCAAGGGTAGTCAAATATCAAGCCATACCCAAATGTTCAATAAGGTCATCTATCCTGGGCATCGGGTAGGCATCGAATTTGGAGACCTGGTTAAGACGTCTGAAGTCATTACAGAATCTCCACGAGCCGTCTAGCTTAGAAACGAGCACGATAGGACTGGACCAGGGACTATGGCTCTCTTCAATAATATCCATGTCCAACATCCGTTGAACTTCAAGTTCTACCTCTGCGTGTTTTGCCTCCAGGAGTTGATAAGGTCTCTCCCGGACTACTACTCCGGGCTCTGTGACAATGTCGTGTTCAATCAGTGAAGTACAGCCCGGTGACTCGCTCACTACTTCGGGGATGGACAGGATCGTTTGGGTTAACTCCTTTCGCTGTATAGGCGTTAGCTCAGGTCCGAGGTTAAGGGCTGGTGTGCAAGCGAATAGGGAGAGGGCTCTATGACTGTCAGGAGATTCCTCCCTGTCTCTCCAAGGTTTTAATAAGTTTACGTGGTAGATCCTCTCGCTCGGCCGATGATTCGGTTGTTTAACCAAATAATCGACGAGCCCCTTTCTTTCCTTAACCTCATATGGCCCTTGCCAGTGAGCCAATAGTTTGGAATGGGAGGTAGGAACGAGCACCATTACTCGGTCTCCTGGGTGGAACTCCCGGAGGACCGAGTTGCGATTGTAACACCGTGCTTGCGCTGCTTGCGCACGAGTCACATGATCTTTTAGCAATGGTCTAATCTTATTTAGTCTGTCACACAGTTGAGCGACATACTCTAATACATTTGTGAAGGGTAGGTCCTCAGCTTCCCAGCCTTCTTTTATTATATCCAAAAGTCCCCGGGGTTGACGTCCATACAATAGCTCAAAGGGGGAGAAACCTGTAGAGGCCTGAGGTACCTCCCGATAAGCAAAAAGCACGAGTTGTAAGAGCTGGTCCCAGTTTCTACCGTCTGCGCTGACTACCTTGCGCAGCATCTGTTTAAGCGTCTGATTAAAACACTCTACCAACCCGTCTGTTTGTGGGTGATAGACAGACATCTTCAGGTGCTTAATACGGAGTAACCTGGCAACCTCCCTGAACGTATCCGAGGTAAAGGGTGTACCCTGGTCCATGAGGACTTCCTTGGGTATACCCACTCTAGAAAACAGGTTGACCAATTCCCGTGCGATATTCTTTGTATTAGCGGAGCGCAGCGGAACCGCCTCTGGATATCGAGTTGCGTAATCAACCATGACCAATATATATTTATGGCCACGGTTCGAGGGCTCCAGGGGTCCTACCAGGTCTACCCCTATTCTCTCAAAGGGAATGTCAACTAGGGGTAGAGGAACGAGAGGAGCACGGTCCCTCCTAGGTATCTGGCGGGTCTGACACTCTGGGCAGGACTGACAGAAACGCCGGACCTCCTCATTAATTCGGGGCCAGTAAAAACGGAGTTTTATCTGCTCCAAAGTTTTCTCAGCTCCGAGGTGGGCGCCTAGGAGGTGGGCATGAGCTAGTTCGCATATCTCCCGCCGGAAGGTACGTGGCACTAGCAACAATTTCTGTACCTCGCCCTCATGAGTCGCAACTCGATATAACAGATCATTTTCAAGAACGAAAAAGTGCTCTTGTGGCATGGAATCGTCAGCCTGTCAGCTGCCAGGGACAACAATAGCATTCCAGGCAAACTTCAGGGAATCGTCGTTCCACTGTTCTCTTTTAAATGACGCAGGCGTGGATGTAAATTGATGATCCAGACTGCTCAGAGGGTCTTGTACCTCGGGGGAAGTAATGGCTCCTCGGCTCGTGCCCTCACCTGCGGAAGCTTCCGGGTCAGGGTCCGACACCTGAGATTCTTCCCCCTGGCTTTCTACATCATCACCATCTGCCTGAGTGCACGGCGTGGGAGCCGCGGGGAGGGTGAGCCGCGGGGAGGGTGCGCCGCGGAGAGGGTGCGCCGCCCATCCATAACCAGACCCAGAGAGGCCACGGGAGTGGTTCTACTTTTACCGCTGGTATTATGTAACCAGTTGTGTCCCAAAATCACTGGAAAAGGGGGCTCAGGCAGCACGGCCACCGGCAATCGAGTTAAGTCCCCTTTCCAGACGATATAACATTCAGCGGAACGATACGACTTAGTCTTCCCATGTACACAAGTGACTTTTTGGTGTTGGTTTAGCCACTGTCGCGGTAAAATATAACGGCGAGCCACAATGGTTATGTTGCTGCCGGAATCAAATAGGGCCATCACCGGGTGTCCGTTTATCAAAACCACTCCCGTGTTAGGAATTGCCAGAGGATGTGACAGAGCACAGTACCTTACACTTGTAGCTCAGGTGCAGTCCATTGGCTCGATGTTCAGGGGGCAGGCCGGTAATAGATGTCCGACCTCCCCACACTTGAAACAGCGGGGGAGGGCGGCTTTTCTCTGGGCTTCGGCGGCGCGTTGAGTGGGCTGGGGGGTAACGTCACATCCCTGTCGGGCCCCGCGAGCTGGCCTTTCCGACCCCCCGGTTCGGTGAACCGCAAGCTGACGCTCAAGGACTTCGAGGAGACCCTGCATGTCCTTAAAAGGATGCCGTCAGACCCGCTGGGCGAGGTAACTAGGCATGGCGTTAACAAGCCCCTCACATGCCACCTGCTACACCACTTTCCGGGCTTGGGGACCTTTGGGCTGTAGCCAGCGCCCCATCTTGACCCAGAACTCAAAGGCCTGTGCTCGAGCCGGTTTATCGGGGTCAAATTGCCAGTCTCGCCATTCCCTCGCCTGCTGGCCCGACATAATGCCGTAGCGCCCCAGGATCTCGGTTTTTAGGTGGTCATAATCCACGGCCTCCTCCTCGGGGAGGTTGTAATAAGCCCACTGCGCGGGCCTCTTCAGGTAGGGCGCCAGGATGGACGCCCACTCGGACCGCTGCCACTGGTTCCGGGTGGCCGTCCTCTCAAATATGCCCAGATAGGACTCAATGTCATCAGCCTCTGACAACGGAACAAGTGGAGGAGGTAACAGTCGAGGCGTATCCGGTCTTACCGTCTCTGCGGTGGCAAACCTGGACTTTGTTTCCTCAAGTTCACGCTTCGTCGCAGCCTGTTCTAGTTGGAGGGACTGGATTTGGGCTGCCATCCCTTGAAGTACGGTATTCAGATGCTGTCCTTCGGACATTTTCCGGACTTTTCAATCCTGCTGGCTATGCCACTGTAAAGAAATGACAAAACAATCATAAAGGTTTGGGGTTTCCGGCCCCGTATACTGTACAATAATCAAAAACAGCACAATTCGTTGCCGCGGTCAAGTACATGAAACTTTCCGTATCCGACCGCCCAAAGATGGCGGTGGAGGAGTATTTATGTAGGAGGGGCCGGAAGTAGAGGTATGCTGGGAAGGAACTGATATGGATGATGGGATTGATGACGTCCTAGATGGAGGAACAGAGGAAGGGCGGAAGTAGCGTACTGCGGTCATTGGTGAATGTAGGTTCATGGCGGCGGTGCGTCCTTTTTTCTGTAAGAAACAAAGAAAGAAAGGTTAGTACCCCGCCACTCCCTGCTGGCATACGACTTTCCGATCTTATGTAGGTCCGTCCGCGGCCCCTTACTCGCACGTGCGTGACACGACCCCCTCCTCAGCACAGACCCATCAGGTCGGGCGGACCGAACCGAGAGGTCGTGGAGACGGGAGAGGGCATTGGCATTGGCCTGAAGGTTGCCCCGACGATAAGTGAAGGCGAACTTGTACGGCTGTAGATCCAGAAACCACCTGGTGACTCGGGGATTTGACTCCTTATGTAGGCATACGACTTTAAGATCTTATGTAGGTCCATCCGCGGCCCCCTACTCGCACGTGCGTGACAATATACATATATATATATATATATATATATATATATATATATATATATATATAGCAAAATACCCGTGCTTCACAGCGGAAAAGTAGTGTGTTAAAGAAGTTATGAAAAAAAGGAAACATTTTAAAAATAACGTAACATGATTGTCAATGTAATTGTTTTGTGACTGTTATGAGTGTTGCTGTCATCAAGGATTTGATTACCATTATTTCTTTCAATCAGCTTCGTATTTGGAGGATGTGTTGTGTTCAAGTTACATTCCGTGTTTGTCAACCGTTGTAAAGATAACAGGTTTCATTCATCGATTCCTTTCTTACTGCATCAATAAACAGCTCATCTTCCTCTTTATTTGAGACATCACACACTGCATGCACGGGTTTTTTTACGCTGTCTTTCTTTAGCTGGACATTGACTTTTTCCACCATGTGCTTTGTTTCCATAGTAGCTGCACTTATGAATACGACGTATGCTTGTATGCATCACTTGCTTCATATTTCTTTTGCCGCCTTCTCAATTGTGTAATGCGTTTTTTGTTCAGCGCTCTTGGGAGCTCTTGCTTTTTGTCTGCGTACTGCGTTCACAGTCAGTTCATGTGAGCCGCTCGGAGTACATGCATCGAAGGTTCTCAGCTGTGCTTGTGCTATCTCGTGTGATGTTGCGATGTTAGCTCAGACCCGGCAATGCGTCTTCTCATTAAATTTAAAGTTAAGCTTTACACCTTGCTTTCCTATTCGTTTGCATAAGCACAGTCCTTGACCAGCAAGTTTAACTCCGTTACAGCAATTTCAACTCCGTTACAAAGTGATCCAAAGTCTCGTTTATACCCCGCGTCTTCTCATTAAACTTGTATCTCGCGAATATCGTATTCATCGTAGGCATGACAAACGCCAGCGGCAGTGTGTCTATAAACTTAATTTAAACTTACGGTTTACACCGTGCTTATACTGTGAATATGCTTGTATGCGTCACTCGTTTTATGTTCTTTTGCTGCCTTCTCAATTGTGTAATGCGTTTTTTGTTCAGCGCTCTTTGGAGCTCTTCCTTGTTCTCTGCGTACTGCGTTCACAGTCAGTTCACGTGAGCCGCTCGGAGTACATGCATCGAAGGTTCTCAGCTGTGCTTGTGCTATCTCGTGCGATGTCCACGGCTTTATTTAATGTTAGCTAAGACCTGGCACTTAAAAGTTTCTCTCACAGTTTCACTGAGTTTGTGCCAAACACAACCTTGACCATCTCATATTCGTTTGCATAAGCACAGTTCTTCACCCGCGAACATTTAGCGGCAGAGTGTTTCTATTGGATTGCCGCTGACGGTCTTATATGGGCAGGCACTCAATTACGTGGGAGGTGTGACGATGAGGGACACAACTCCGCCTCACACGGTGACCGAGCTGCAGGCTATGGCCAGTATATATGTACATAAGTAGGTTCCAGTTATGACCGTTATGCGTAGAATTTCGAAATGAAACCTGCCTGAAACTTTTGTAAGTAAGTTGTAAGGAATGAGCCTGCCAAATTTCAGCTTTCTACCTACACGGGAAGTTGGATAATTAGTGATGAGTCAGTGAGTGAGTCAGTGAGTAAGTGAGTGAGTGAGTCAGTCAGTCAGTCAGTCAGTCAGTGAGGGCTTTGCCTTTTATTAGTATAGATAGATATCTCTATTTTTTAATCGTAAAACGCCGCTGTGTGGGGGCTTGTTTTGCTTTGGATGTGCTCTATCTCTGGATATGTCAGAGGACTGGGACTGTGTGAAGTGGGGTCTAGCCTCACGTGGGGAGGCAAAAAGGGAGGGTAGGGGGTTAAGGGGGGAGAGAAAGAGAGCAGTCTATATCTATATCTAATCTATCCTTTTAATTTTTATAATTATAACTACCAACGTAATAATAGGCTGCATGGCAATAACTATTGGGGAAATAGGAAATTAAGGCTGAAGCTGTCTCACTTCCAGTTAAGACTATAAAATGATATCAAAAAGTCAGAATCAATGTCTCCATGATGGGACAGTTAACTTCGTGAGCTGGAATGTTAAAGGCCTGAATCACGAATTAAAGAGAAAGAAAGTACTCTCTCACCTAACAGGTTTAAATGCTAAAATAGTATTTTTACAGGAGACCCACTTACTAAGCAAGGATCAGTTTCGGCTGCAAAAGGACTGGACTGGCCAAATGTTCCATTCTAGCTTTACAAAAAAAACTAGAGGTGTGGGAATTCTCATACATAGAACAGTCTCATTTGTAGCATCAGATGTAGTATTGGATCCTGAAGGGAGATATGTGATGGTCATGGGAGACTTATCTAACTGTAAAATGATTTTGATAAATGCTTATGCACCTAATGTTGATGATAAGGAATTTATACAAAATTTATTTGCATCCATTCCCAATTTGAACACTCATAAAATTATAATGGTTGGGGACTTTAATTATGTTTTAAATCCACTCTTAGATAAGACTTCTACCAAGTGGGGGGGGGGAGGGCAACATCTAGCACTGCAAAGATAATTACAAAGTTTATAACTGATCACAACTTATCAGACCTCTGGAGGTTTTTAAGCCCAAAATCAAGAACATATTCTTTCTACTCACCAGTACATCATTGCTACTCAAGAATTGATTATTTCTTTATAGATAATAATTTCATGCCTTTGATTAAATCTTGCAGATACGATACTATTATTATTTCTGACCATGCACCTCTGATCTTGGAGCTAATGTCACTATGCCCCACACACTCACCTCGCAGATGGTGTCTCAACCTGCTTCTATTAGCAGATGAGAATTGTACAGAATTTATATCCAAACAAATCAGCTTCTTCCTAGCGACAAATACATCTTCAGAGATTTCTGCAGGAATACTCTGGGAAACTCTTAAGGCCTTCTTAAAAAGACAGATTATCTTGTATATTTCCCACAGAAATAAATTAGAAACCAAGAAAGTAGCAGAGCTAAAAAGCGAAATTACTAGAATAGATGAAGAACATGCCAGCCTTCCAAGCGAGGCTCTACATAGGAAAAGGCAGGCTTTGCATTCAGAACTAAACCTCTTGACAACTAAAGAAACTGAACAACTAATTTATAAATCCAGACATCATTACTACGAACATGGAGAGAAAGCTAATAAGCTTTTAGCTCAACAAATTCACAAGCAAGAAGTCCACAACGCAATCCCAGTAATCACCAACATGAACGGAGACAAAATCATCGACCACAAAAATATAATGCACGCATTCAGAGACTAGTATAAATCCTTATATTCTACTGAGTTTAAAGAAGACAATACACAATCTAATGCATTTCTGGATACATTACAGATACTACAAATAGACACTTTAGTGCGGAGGAACTCGATAAACCTCTGGTGTTATCAGAATTACTATCCATCCATCCATTATCCAACCCGCTGAATCCGAACAGGGTCACGGGGGTCTGCTGGAGCCAATCCCAGCCAACACAGGGCACAAGGCAGGAACCAATCCTGGGCAGGGTGCCAACCCACCGCAGTCAGAATTACTAAATGCTATAAAAGCACTTCAAGGCAGGAAAGCAGCAGGCCCTGATGGCTACCATGCAGAATTTTATAAGAAATTCTCCGCTCAGCTAGCTCCCCTCCTATTAGCAACATTTACAGAAGCCAGAGACAATTAAACTCTTCCTCAAACTTTTCGCCAAGCATTAATCACAGTTTTTCCAAAACAAAACAAGGACTTATTACAATGTGCTTTATACAGACCAATTTTACTTTTGAATAATGACGTTAAAATACTTTCAAAAATCATAGCTAGAAGGATGGAGAAGGTGCTCCCTTCGGTAATATCACAAGATCAAACTGTATTTATCAAGGGTCGACACTTATCTTCAAATCTTCGACTCCTGTTTAATGTAATATACTCACCAACTAAATCAAACACCCCAAAAATATTATTATCATTGAATGCAGAAAAAGCATTTGACATGATTGAATGGAAATACCTTTTTAATACATTGGAGAAATTTGGGTTTCCCTGAACATTTGTGCATGGATCAAATTACTGTATACCAATCCAGAAGCTTCAGTTTGTATTAACAACATTTGTTCAGACTACTTTAAACTAGAACGTGGTACCAGACAAGGATGCCCCTTGTCACCGCTACTGTTTGCAATCACCATTGAACCACTGGCAATACACTGTCGAAACAATGATCAAATAAAGGGGATTATCAGAGAAGGACTGGAACAGAAAATTTCTCTATATGCAGATGATATGGTACTGTATATATCAGACCCACAAAATTCTGTGCCTGCAGTCTTAACAGCACTCACAGAATTTCAAAAGATCTCCGGTCTCACAATTAATCTGAATAAAAGTGTACTCTTTCCAGTGAATTCTCAAGCATATAATATTAGATTAGATACCCTACCTTTTATCATTGCAGATCAGTTTAAATACCTAGGGGTAAACATCACAAGTAAACATAAAGCTCTTTATCAACAAAATTTTGCCGTCTGCACGGAAAAAATAAGCAAAACTTGCATAGATGGTCAACCCTTCATCTTACTCTAGCTGGAAGAATTAACACTGTTAAGATGAATATTCTTCCTAAGCTCCTTTTTTATTTCAAAACATCCCAATATACATCAATAAATAATTTTTTAAGCAATTAGATTCAACAATAACCTCATTTATTTGGAACTTAAAACATCCACGTATCCAAAGAGTGACCCTACAAAGACAAAAGGCAGAAGGTGGCATGACTCTACCTAACTTCCAGTTTTATTACTGGGCAGCAAACATACAAGCTATAAAAACCTAGACACAAGTAGAACATACATAGGCTTGGTCCTCAATAGAAGTAAAATCCTGCAGTACTTCTTTATATTCCCTGCTCTGTGCCCTAATTAATGCAAGTTATTGGCAATATACTAATAACCCAATTGTGCTTCACTCACTTAGAATATGGAACCAATGTAGAAAGCATTTTAAGATGGAGAAGCTTTTATCTGTGGCACCTCTGCAAGAGAACCACCTCTTTCAACCTTCGCAAACATATGCAGTTTTTAATATCTTTTTAATATTTAAGTTAATTTGAGATTAACTTGCTTAGAGATCTTTATATAGACAACCTCTTTGCATCCTATGAACAATTACATTCCAGCTACACATTTCTTTCACTATCTTCAAATTAGGATCTTTGTTAAACAGAACCTTCCCGATTTTCCTCATCTTGCACCCTCATCCATGCTGGAAAAAATCTTGCTCAATCTCAAGGACTCAGACACCATTTCTGCAATATATAAAATAATTTTACAGTCCCTCCCTTTCAAAGATTCAACAGGACACTGGGAAAAAGATCTCTCAATTAATATATCAGAAAAGGAGTGGAAAATAGCAATGCAGAGAATTAACTCGAGCTCTATATGCACAAAGCATACAATTATTCAACTCAAAATTATATATCGAGCACATCTGTCTCGCCTAAAACTCTCCAAAATGTTTCCAGGGCAAGATCCAACCTGCGAACGCTGCAATCAAGTCCCAACCTCACTGGGTCACATGTTCTGGGCCTGTACCAAACTAACATCATTCTGGACCAAAATTTTTAATTACCTTTCAGACAGCCTTGGGGTCACAATCCCTCCTAACTGATTAACAGCTGTGTTTGGGGTTCTTCCAGATGGGTTTAAAGTGGAGAAGGACAAACAAACTGTGATTGCATTCACTACACTTTTGGCACGCAGACTTATTCTGCTAAGCTGGAAGAATCCAAACTCTCCTCTTTTAAGTCAGTGGGAAACCGATGTTTTATACTATTTGAAATTAGAAAAAATCAAATACTCAGTTAGAGGATCTGTACAGATTTTTTTCAAAACATGGCAGGATTTAATCAGTAATATTTTAAAATAAGCTCTTAAAGCACAGAGGAAGCAGTTATTTCTGTATTTCTTTTTCTTCTCCATTCATCTTTATTGACTTATCAAACTTATCAATTTAGGTATGTTTACAAGCCTTAAATTTTACTCCGTTGGCCTTGCTCTCTCTCTTAAGGGTGGGGGTCGACTTGTTCTCAATTCTAGTTTTTGTAAAAATTGATTGATTTGTATGGAATGTTTGCAATAAAATTAATAAAATTTCAAAAAAAAATACAGAGTAGAGGATCAAAAAAACTATAAATCAAATAAACATAATTAAACTTGCCTCTCCCCGCCACATTCAAAATTAACTTCCAGGAACTCTGAGACCCTCCAGATTTATTGGGAGGAGGGCAGTTCATGGTGGTGATTGGCAGGTGGTCCTGCCTCTTGGAGGACCACTCAGAAAGCATATGGAACATAACACAGGCAGCTTGTATACTTAAAGAAAGATGCACATAATCAACATAAAAAAATTTAAAAATCCACCAAAGAGACATTGACCATGAATCTGAACCCCCTGAGACATGACACAACTTTTTTTTCTTATCTCTGAACCAACCTTCTGGGCCAGGAGTGCTGGTGCATTAAGAACATTCTTCTGGATGCATGTATAGTTCCTATTTGCACAAGTGCAGTGATTCTGCCTTTAGGATGAATCGTGCATAGTATCGCATGATGGACATCTGTGAGACATGAGCACTGCATACAGGTCTGCACAGCATTACATTTATGGCCCATGTATTAGGGAAGAAGGTCATGTAGGTCAAGTAAAAGTGGCAGATTCCTCAGTCCCAGAGTAAAACTGGCCTGACAGTTCTGCTTTGAACCCCACTTTGTCATGGTAGCAAAGTTTACATTGCATAGGACCTTTGTGACTCATTGGCAGTTTGTTGCCAGTTTGAGGGCAATATGTCCTACTTTATTATGTGTGGTGATTTGGCTCAGCGTGACTACAGGTTACATACTGTTAATCGGGGAAGGAACTGAGTGGCTGCTTCAGAAGAAGACATCAACGCAAATGCTTACTGGTGTATTTTCTTGAATTTATTCAGATTTTTTTAATCAATTGCTTATTCATGATTATTATTAGTTTAAAACATATTTTTGGAATCCCCGTAACACCATTTTATTTTTGTTAACTTGCTAATATTTTGATTTTTGTCAGCCCCCTGACTTTGTTACTGCTTGCTCCTTTTTTGTTTATTTAAGAAGCAAAACATACTAAAACTACTAATAAGAAATAGCAAGTGTAATAGTATGTGCCAGAGATATTAAATGAAACTTAACACTCTGCCCCACTCAAGGAATCGTGCTATAGGACTAGAAAACCTCATCTAAACTGGTTATTTATATTGAGTTAAACAGCCAATAAGATGAAACAATTCAACAAAGGACCAGCATGTTTATTTTTTTTTTATTTTACTGTATTTGGAAGTGAAACAGTATAACTAAATGCACTTTTCCACTTAGTTATAAAAGGTGAATTGTGATTCTTCTAGTTGACGAAAATTAGTCATTGATTGTTGGGCATTTTTTTTAGTTTTTTTTTGGATAAGGTTTTGAGCTTTTGGGTTGTCTTTGTCTTTGACTTTCTAGTATTCTGTCCTTTTGCCAGTTCCCCGACTTAAATAAAGCTTGTTCCCTTCAGCCTTGGCCTTGAGGGGACTCTGATCAATAATCAGTGGGTGTGACTGTAAACACACTGATGATGAAGGTTGAGTCTCATGCATGGCAGTCAAGAGAAGCAAAAACAGAAAACTGACCACATGGCCAAGTGAGTAAAACCATGAAAGAAAGGCATGTAAGTAAGTGCAACTACTGTATATTTATAAAGAGTTAAAATGTTCTAAAGCAACCATGTTAACAAAACCTTAAGATGCAAACATCATACCGAGTACTCATTAAAGTTGGTATAGAGATTGTGGGCAGGGGTAAATGTAGTCAAATGTGTTGTTATTACTTACACATAGTATGTATACAGCAAGTGTTCTAAGCTCTGTTAAATGCTGCAATCAAGCAGTAAGTAAAATAAATGTTTGATTATACTAGCAGTTATGTATAATTTCACAAAATACTCACAATGTAGACCAGAAAAAACAAACTCGATAAACTGTAGGAAAAAACAACCTATTTATTTATTTTTTTTTTTTTCAGCTATATTACTATAGCAGTGCACATAGACAATGTCTAGATAGACACTGTTACTAATGAATTATTACTGACTAAGTAATACAAAGTAAAACTTGTACTCTAAGTTTCAAGTTCAGCATGTTTAATAAAGAATTAGCCTTGTTTGTGACTTGTTGCATGTGTCTTGTTTTGCTTAGGTTTGCTTTATAGTAAGGTTTGTGTTTTGTAAATAAACCCAGTCATTCACAATGCTAAACTATTATCTAATATTTACAACATAGTTTATTAGTATTATAGCACTTAATATGATGTATTATGTTATTCCACTACTTAATAAAGCAGACTAATTAAACCGGGCAGCATGGTGGCACAGTGGTAGTGCTGCTGACTTGCTGTAAGGCAGTGGTTCTCAACCTGTGGGACATGCCCCCCTACGGGGGCGCGAAGTAACAAAAAGGGGGGCGCGAAGATGTGAAAAAAAGAAAACAAGAATCAAAAATATGAAAAAAAATCTGTTGAAACCAAAACAAATTAGCTTAAACTACATTCTGATACTAGAATAATAAATATAGAGTTAGATAAGTGTCGATAAAAGTTAAGTAGGTACAATAAAATATGCATCTACATTTCAAAAAACTGTTAGGGGCGGGCGCAATTAAAACTGTTATGAAAACTCGGGTCGCAAATACTTAAAGTTTGAGAAAAACTGCTGTAAGGAGATCTGGGTTCTCTTCCCGGGTCCTCCCTGTGTGGAGTTTGCGTGTTCTCCCTGTGTCTGCGTGGGTTTCCTCCGGGTGCTCTGGTATTCTCCCAAAAAAATGCAGGTTAGGTGATCCTAAATTGTCCCTAGTGTGTGCTTGATGTGTGGGTATGTGTGTGCATGTGCCCTGCCCGGGGATTTGTTCCTGCCTTGTGCCCTATGTTGGCTGGGATTGGCTCCAGCACACCCTGTTTTAGGATATAGCGGGTTGGAAAATGACTGACTGAGTGACTGACTAATTAAAACCAGGCACAGGGCTGCGCAAACCAGTGTGTTTCTTTGTACCAGTCCCAAACCCGGATAAATGATGGGGGTTACATCAGGAAGGGCATCGGGTGTAAAATTTTGCCAAATCAACATGTGGACAACAATACAAATTTCCATACCCAATCAGTCGAGCCCCAAGTTAACAACGACCGCCACCAGTACTGTTAGCCAACAGGGTGCTGGTAGATATTGAGTTACTGTTGGCTGAAGAAGGAGAAGAAGAGGGGGGTGACGTGTCCAGAGGCATGAGGAGAGGAGGAAGGTAAAGAGAGTGGAACTGAGGGTAGGAACTTTGAATGTTGGCAGTATGACTGGTAAGTGGAGAGAGTTAGCAGATATGATGGAGTTAAGGAAGGTTAATATATTGTGCATGCAAGATACTAAATGGAAGGGGAGTAAGGCCAGGTGGATCGAAGGTGGATTCAAATTGTTTTATCATGGTGTGGACGGGAGTAGAAATGGAAGTTGAAAAAGGAAGACTGCAAGGTTGAGTTTAGGGAGAAGGTGAGACAGGTACTGTGTGATAGTGAAGAGTTACCAGACAGTGGGGAAACTATAGCACATGTAGTAAGGGTGACAGCAAGAAGTGTACTTGGCGTGACATCTGGACAGAGGAAGGAGGAAAAGGAAACCTAGTGGTGGAATGGGGAAGTACAGTACAGTATACAAAGGAAGAGGATGGCAAAGAAGGAGTGGAATAGTCAGAGAGATGCAAAAAGTAGACAAGATTACAAGGAGACAAGGCGCAAAGTGAAGAGATAGGTGGCATAGGCTAAACTAGAGGCGTTTGATGAGTTGTATGAGAGGCTGGACACTAAGGAGGGAAAAAAGGACCTGTATCGATTGACTAGACAGAGGGACCGAGTGGGGAAAGGTGTGCAGCAGGTTAGGGTGATAAAGGATAAAGATGGAAACGTACTCACAAGCAAGGAGAGTGTGTTGAGCAGATGGAAAGTGTACTTGGAGAGGCTGATGAATGAAGAGAATGAGAGAGAGAACATGTTGGATGACGTGGAGATAGTGAATCAGGAAGTGCAACAGAATAGCAAGGAGGAAGTAAGGACAGGTATGAAGAGGATGAAAAATGGATAGGCATTTGTTCCAGATGATATACCCGTGTAAGCATGGAGGTGTTTAGTAGAGATGGCAGTGGAGTTTTTAACCAGATTGTTAAATGGAATTTTGGAAAGTGAGAGGATGCCTGAGGAGTGGAGGAGAAGTGTACTGGTGCCGATATTTAAGAATAAGGGGGATGTGCAGGACTGTAGTAACTACAGGAGAATAAAATTGATGAGCCACAGCATGAAGTTATAGGAAAGAGTAGTGGAAGCTAAGTTAAGAAGTGAGGTGATGATTAGTGAGCGGCACTATGGTTTCATGCCAAGAAAGAGAACCACAGATGCAATGTTTGCTCTGAGGATGTTGATGGAGAAGTATAGAGAAGGCCAGAAGGAGTTGCATTGCATCTTTGTGGACCTGGAGAAAGCATATGACAGGGTGCCTCGAGAGGAGCTGTGGTATTGTATGAAGAAGTCGGGAGTGGCAGAGAAGTACCTAAGAGTTTACAGGATATGTATGAGGGAAGTGTGACAGTGGTGAGGTCTGCGGCAGGAGTGACAGATACATTTCAGGTGGAGGTGGGATTACATCAGGAATCAGCTCTGAGCCCTTTCTTATTTACAGTGGTGATGGACAGGTTGACAGACGAAATTAGACAAGAGTCCCCATGGACTATGATGTTTGCTGATGACATTGTGGTCTGTAGCCATAGTAGGGAGCAGGTTGAGGAGACCCTGGAGAGGTGGAGATATGTTCTAGAGAGGAGAGGAAAGAAGGTCAGTAGGAACAAGACAGAATGCATGTGTGTAAATGAGAGGGAGGTCAATGGAATGGTAAGGATGCATGGAGTAGAGTTAGCAAAGGTGGATGAGTTTAAATATTTGGGATCAACAATACAGAGTAATGAGGATTGTGGAAGACAGGTGAAAAAGAGAGCGCAAGCAGGGTGGAATGGGTGGAGAAGAGTGTCTGGAATAATTTGTGACAAATGGGTGTCAGCAAGAGTGAAAGGAAAGATCTACAGGACGGTAGTGAGACCAGCTATGTTATATGGGTTGGAGACAGTGGCACTGACCAGAAAGCAGGAGGCAGAGCTGGAGGTAGCAGAGTTAAAGATGCTAAGATTTGCACTGGGTGTGAAGAGGATGGACTGGATTAGAAATGAGTACATTAGAGGGTCAGCTCAGGTTGGATGGTTGCGAGACAAAGTCAGAGAGGTGAGATTGCCATGGTTTGGACATGTGCAGAAGAGAGATGCTGAGTATATTGGGAGAAGGATGCTAAGGATAGAGATGCCAGGGAAGAAGAAAAGAGGAAGAAGAATAAAGCAGACTAATTAAATGATATATTAGTATTGTTGTTAATTGTATTCCACCTGACAATGAATTGGTAAAAGTGTATTAGTGAATGTGAACTACAATTATTATTATTCAGTCACTGGAGGCACAGAGCATAAAAATTCAAGAAGACATCTGCTTTAAATATAAAGTGAGAGGTGAAAGTGCTGGCCTGTGCAATACAAAGGCTCTAAATCTCATGCCCTCTAGCCCAGCTATTCTCAAATGTGGCCACCAACAAATTATTTGGTGCAGCCACTACTTGAGTTTGGTGCTGTTATTAAAATTGGAACATAAAGTAACGGAAGTTTATAGAGTCTATTCGCGAGAGAAATATTGCAACTGGTTCCATCAAATGAATAGTCTCTTGTCCAATGCATGCAGATATAATCTAGATGCCCCTCTATTTACACACAAGTCCATTGACTATAATTGTCAGGTGAGCAGTCCCATATCTAAGATAATTTTCCTGCCTCTTGTGTTAGCATTAAGTTTACTCTTTTAGTAAACAAATGAATCGTTTATTCGCTAGCTGCTAGGGAGGCCTGGGAAGTCAGTCATGAACTAGCTTACACATTGCACTGTTCACCTTTTATTAGTGCTTCATTTTTAGTTTTCCTGCAGTTAAGGCCATGTCTGTGTTCATATCACCTGATTTGTGATTCTGTAGTGATAATTAGTGTGATGATCAGTGTGATTGTTGCATATGTGAAAGAGTTTTCTGTAGTTGTAAGTGAAATACAGTATGTGAAATCTTACTTTGTTTTCCATAGCGAATTAGGCATTTTTTTATTTAAAAAAGCCTTAAAAATAAACTATAATGAGCCTTCTATATTATTTTAAGAAAAAAGAACATAAGGGGATTGATGAAACTAATCCAAGCACCAGCAGTGATATAGGTGTTTCACCTACCCCGAAATGATGCCATGATTTTAGAAATGAAAAAGAAATTTTAATCCTGAGTAAGAAGAAAAGTTTAGCAGAAAATGTGATGACATGCACATTATGTAGAACTGAAATTGACTGATAAAATCCTATGCAGTTCAGCGTCATTTAATTACACATAAAATGGAAGTAAAGAAAAAGTTCAGTACTCGGGATGTTCGTAGAGAACTCGTAAACACTTTTAGGAAAGATCTGCTTCAACAAAAGTTAATGAAAGTTTTCCTTTTGCGTAGGGACAAGCTGAAATTAGCTACATTTAAAGCTTGTTATTATATTGGGAGGTACAAAAAGCCATTCACAGATGGTGAATTTATTAAAATATTGGTTCTTTCGATACAACCAGATAATCAGTTATTCAGGGACATTCCTATTAGCGAGGACACAGTTCAAAGAAGATTTATAGAGCTTGGGTATTTCATAGGAAATGAGATTGCAGATAGTGTTTCAAGAAGTTTATATTTTAGTTTGTCAGTTGATAAAATTAATGACATCACTAAAACCAATCAGATAGTTCTGTGTTTCTGGTTTCTTGATATTAGACAAAGATATTTTTTCAGAAAAACTCTTGTTTGGTTACTCCAAAAGAACGCCCAAGTGCAAAAAAAACCAAAACAATTTATGAAGCTTTAAAATCTTGACTTGATGAATTAGGAATTTCCTTTAACAACCTCTGTAGCATCACTGTCAATGGGGCATCGGCGATGCAGAGCGAGGTGAGCGGTGTTTTAAGACTGTTCAGGAATGACTGTAGCAGTGAAGTTTTCAGATTGCATTGTTTTGTTAATCAGAATGTTCTCATTTTAAAGCTGTATGTAAAACAATGGAAGATGCTGAGGTCATTGTAAAGAAAACTATTAACAAATTAAGTACATGCAGTATCCTTAAAAACAGCTTTCAGTCACTTTGCGAAACAACATGTTAGAAGCAATGTGCTTCTCAACTTTAATTCAATTTGTTGGTTGAGTTTTGAATCAAGTATCCATTGTCTTTGCAAACTTGACGATAATGTAGTGACTACTTTAAAACCTGTTAATAAGGAATTAGTTTAGTAAATTTAGGACAGTGTTGTGCGCTCAAGTATTTTGTTCTTGAATAACTTTTTGCCTAAATTCAGTTCAATAAATTGCCAGCTGCAGAAACCCAATTTAATTGTTGATACTATTTATATAATTGAGAAATTCCAAAATATGATATCAGATATCAGTTTACATGTGAAAGAAAAGGATTTAACAATTTTTCCAACTCTTTCTAGTTTTCTTGGTTTGTAGTCGTAAGATATCAAAAGCAAAATATGCAAAAGAGTTATGAGCTATTTAGAAACAGTTGAGTATGAACTTGGGTTAAGATTTAAGGAAACAACATTTCAAAATGCAAATCTCAGAAGTGCAGCCATGAGTCATTGTTAGTGTCTGTATGTACAGCCACTGAAAAGATTTTTCTAAGAACCCTTGCTCTAGCATATTAATAGCCTAATGATTTAACACAAAATAACTTGTTTGCCGCTAGTTGAATATTATGCAAATGTCATGTATGAAGATGACAAGCTTTTGGGGACTTTTTTTTTTCCCTATTACGATGACTGTCTTATCTGTTAGTTAAGGCTTCCAAGAGCCATTCTCTTAGAACTATATGTTTGAAGGCCTTGGCATTAGAAAGACAGACTGCCCAAAATCTGGTTTTGTCTGTTCATATCCAGGTTTTAACAAATTTAGGCACATATGAGAGGTAACTGGCCAAACGGTTAGGAATATCTCAGCCAGGCTTCAGCTCCATCATGCCTGCTGGGTTGAAAGCCATACACTAAGTGATGATACACTATATTCAGTTTCCAATAGTATGGATGTACACTTTGCACCAGTGTTTGGTTTTCTTAATGTAATATTACCTACTAACCAACCCGCGGCTTAGCATACGGCGCATCATTATCAATGTGAACAGTCAACGAGGCTCACAGCTGCATGTGGACTGCAGCACAGACCAAAGCAAGTGAGGATGTGTTTGGTGACGTGTTGGGGGCGGGCACATGAGCAAGCAGTGTGCATGCCTCGAGAGCGAGGGTGGACGCAGGAGGACGGTGAGAGTTGGCGGTCGGGGCTCTGTCGTGCGTTCCCCATGACGTGGCAGGAGGGTTAGAGTGGGCAGTCGGGGCTGTGTCGTGAGTACCCCATGGTCGGGCGACTTGGTCGATTATATATACAGTGCAACCTTGGTTCACGACCATAATGCATTCCAAAACTCTGGTCGTAAACCGAATTGGTCATGAACTGAAGTAATTTCCCCCATAGGATTGTATGTAAATACAATTAATCCGTTCCAGACCGTACGAACTGTATGTAAATATATATTTTTTAAGTTTTTAAGCACAAATATAGTTAATTATACCATAGAATGCACAGCGTAATAGTAAACTAAATGTAAAAACATTGAATAACACTGAGAAAACCTTGAACAACAGAGAAAACTAACACTGCAAGAGTTCGTGCTGTAGCGCTATGAACCGCTCGCTAAAAACACTTTTTTTTAATGAGTTTTAAGCACAGGGAAAAAAATGAACATTTGAAAAATCCATAATTTAATAAACAACCAACAAAAGTAACATTGCAATAATGTACGCGTGCGCCTGTGTGTGTGTGTCTCTCGCGTGCCTGTGTGTGTGTGTCTCTCTTGCACGCCTGTGTGTGTGTGTGTCTCTCTCTGGGGCCTGTGTGTGTGTGTGCCTCTCTGGCGCCTGTGTGCGTGTGTGTGTGTGTCTCACTCTCACACGCCTGTGTGTGTGTGTCTCTCTCTCGTGTGCCTGTGTGTGTGTGTGTGTGTGTCTCTCTCTCACGCGCCTGTGTGTGTGTGTCTCTCTCTCGTGCACCTGTGTGTGTGTGTCTCTCTCTCTCTCGCATGCCTGTGTGTGTGTCTCTCTCTCTCGCACGCCTGTGTGTGTGTCTCTCTCATGTAGACTGTAGCACAGACGAAAGTGACTGACGCTGTGTTTGGTGAGTTCTTGTGTACGGGCACATGAGCAGGCAGTGCACATGCCTCGAGAGCGACGGTGGACGCAGGAGGAGGGTTACAGTTGGCGGGCGGGGCTCTGTCGAGCGTATCCCATGTTCCTAGAGTTGGCGGGCAGGGCTCTGTGAGTTGGCGTGCGTATCCCATGGTATCCCATGGGCTTACAGTTGGCGGGCGGGGCTCTGTTAGAGTTGGCGGACTGGGCTCTGTGAGTTGGCGGGCGTGGCTCTCTGTCTTGCGTGCCCTTAGTGAATTATATATATAGATTCCTTAAGGACACCTAGTGAGTATGAAGCTGCTTTTATTAACCATAACCAGTTTCATTCTATTAACATTCAAGTCAGCTGTGATGCCAAGATAAGTGTCAGGACTGCTGAATGCCGCTAAGTTATAAGTCATGTCTGATTACAGATGCCATTCACAGATTGAAATCGGAGAATGTAGATGTTCTTTTACTTTCTTCCGGTGCACAAAAACTCTGCCTTTGACAAGTGGTTTTCTTTGTCACATGAGATTGAATTTGCAACCCCAATTCCAAAAAAATTGGAATTATGACAAAGGTGGTCCAGGACTGTCGAGCAGCTAGAATCCTATACCAAACAAGAATGAGACAACATTCCTCGCCCAAAAGTCCAACAACTAGTCTCCTCTGTTCCCAGAGGTTTACAGGCTGTTGAAAGAAGAGGGGATGCTACACAGTGGTAAATATGTCCCATATTTTTTGAGACTTGTTGCTGCCGTCAAATTCAAAATGACCTTTTCTTTTAAATGGTACATTTTTTAGCATAAATTCACACCCGATTCGATGCTGTTCGTTTTCAAATAATCTTGCATTAGTGCGACGATGTTTTCACATATATTGTTTCTTTCTATCAGGTGTGTAATAGAAACCAAAGCACAGAGAGAAGTGTGCGCATTGCAACAGGTACACATGTCGTAAATGTAGGAAGGACAATCCTTGCGTGTGTGTGAACTGTAAGCATTTGAATTTGATGATTGCATATACCGCTGAACTGACCTGTCTGTAGTAGTCTTTCCTCTGCAAGTCCTGGAGTACAAAAGAAACAGCATACAGCAACATGTGGGGACTGGCAAGTTCGGGGGGAAGAAAAAAAAAGCACACGGTCACTGATTACAACTGCAAGATGTTATGCAAATGAATATGAATAATATGGATAATGTTTTATTCGTGCCACAATGTTTTCCAAAATGTACTATACAGGTCATAAACGAATAATTCCAAATATCATATATACCTATGTCTCTTTTTTTTTTGTTTTTTTTTTGACATCATAGACCATAAGGCACATACTAATTCAGCATGAGCAGGAACACTAAATAAAACTGAATAAAAAAAAATCAAGTGACTCTGGTAATTCTAGTGTTAAACATTTGATATGTTTTCTGTGTTCTATTGTGAATAAAATAAAGGTTTATGAGATTCGCAAATCATTGCATTCTGTCTATTTGCATTTTACACAGTGAACCAACATTTTTTGGAATTGGGGTTATATTTTTTATTTTAGGTACTATGAAGCTAATAGAATGTACTGCACACAAGGCAGCAGTAATATGTTGGCATTCCATATATTTGCTCTTGTTGGTGACACTTCTTCTTAGGCCACCGAACAAATATTTTTTCAATGTCTCTAATTTTGAGACAAGAACATCAATCTCACACTCACCTGATGCTTGATGTGTCAGGTGAGAGGCTTCTCTGCCAGCCAGTGAAGGTCTTCAGCATCGTGATTATATTGTATGCAAGGTTGATTTGTATGCCCCATGTTTGGTTGTTCAAGGCTCATTCATGTACTCAAATTTAAAAGAAAATTGTGGTTTATAAAGGTAAATTGCATACTATTGTGCATATGCAAGGTTTTATGAATCAGACTTTTTTGGCATACACATTTCTGTTTTTTGGTATATGCATACTTTACATAAATCCAGGTAAATATTAATAATATTAAATATAAATATTGAGGCCCTGGGTTTTCAAATGTCTTCATTTATTCATGTATAGTTTCATTGTCTTCATCTCCTATTTTCTTCCACACTCAATTCTTTTTAGGTCACTCTTGTAATTACTAACATGTCCTTAACAGAAACTTACCGTGTAATGGAACTGGTGATGGCAAATTGTTTGTTGTATGCTCTTCCCAATTCTCATGGCAGTGGCATTTGTGGAAGGCAGTCGAGAAACTAATCAGTCTTGTAAACAGAATGTCAGGCACCTATTGATAATGATGGGAGGAGTGAAGCATCATGAAACAGCAAAAAAATCTGAAGCAATTCTGTTGGAAATCGTGTTGAGGCTTCAAGGCATTTGACTCTCATCTCTCTAGTGACATCTCCCGGCCATTTGCATTAATGTTATCAAACTCGCAAAGTACAGTGGTATTATGTTACACTTATTTTTACTCTTAAGGAATGGCAAAAATGAGAAGGGCTTGTCAGTGGCTTGCAATGTCTGATGTCTAGAAAAAAAACAGGAGTATTCCTGACAACGTAATGTCCCATATGAGTTTAAAAAAACACAAGTAGCCCTACTTCATAGTGCCCCCGGGCCCTTTTAATAAATATGTCCCTTTTACATTTTATCATTATTATCGGTCCAGTTATTAATATCATTTTTAGCCCTCATCTTTTCTTAATCCCCAAACTGTTGCTTGGGGTCCCACAGCCTCAGTGTTGTAGGTATAAATAATAAATACATTCAAAACGAGCTTTATCACTTCTTCTCAAATGTTTTCTTTGTTCTGACTTAATTAAAACAGAGTAGATGGAAAATAGAGGCTTAACCCTCAACTTTGCCATTAAGTAAGTAAGCACATATGACAAAGATTAAATCCTAAATTAACAAATCATTTTTGAGAGATACTATTGCAAGAGCAAGACACCTTTATTGCCACTGTACAGTAGGCTGAAATCGTTTGGAGCAAGCCTGTAGATGCCTTATATAAAAGTTTATAAGAATAGACAAACTAAGTAAACATTGTGAGAAACATTGTTACTATTAACAATTCCAAATATACACAGAGCAAAAGTAAAGGTAAATATGTAGTAAAAGTAAAGGTTAACATGTAAGCATAAGTAGAGAAACCATAAATGAAGTCACAGAGAAGATTACAGCGAATTCAATGATCATGAGCTCCACATGGGTCATACTTATGTGTATAAGTGTATGACTATATGTGGTTGATGCAGAATTTCAGTTCAGTCAGTGGTGGTTTCTGTTAAAGGAAGGAGCAGTGTCCATGGTGCATTTAATAGGCTTTGGGGTAAAAGCTGTTTTTCAGCCTATTATTTCAGGCATGCAGGGCTCTGAAGTGTCTGCCAGAGATCAGAGGAGTAAAACTGCTATGGCAGGGGTGGTTTGGACCTCTTCAAATGTTCTTTGCTTTTCTTTTGCACCAAGTAGTGAAGCTATCTTCCAGTGATTGTAGCTGAGCGCCAGTAATTCTTTAGGCCACTTTGATGATACGCAAGATGGTCTTCGTGTTCTCAGCCAGAGTACCATGCTGTAATGCAGTACGTGATGGAAGGATCACAAAAGAGATCTCTGTCCTGGACTTTCCACTTAGAATCACCATTAAAAATACAATGATTAATTTGTGGAAGGCAGCTCACATTTAAATTTATAACAATCCATCTTCTGTTCATCACCACTTGAGGCTACAAATCCTGTCATTGCCAAGGGTGATAACAAATTCTCTTTGGCATCTCAGCACTTGGCTCAGCTCACTCTGCTGCCCCCAAAATTCAAACCTGACAAGCTGGACCATATTACAGAGGCTGAGAGAACTAATAATTAATTAAACTGTCATTCAAATAAAAACAGCACCATGGATATCAACAGCAGCCGCTATGTTGAAAAAAGAACTTGGCAATGTCTGCGAAGGTTGGCATGAACATCCAGTGAAGTGCTGCAGCAACTGAGAGCAACACATCTGGACCCGCTTTTAAAGTAATATCTAAATTTGTCAGCAACATCCCTCCCTTGTGAATACGTTCTTTCAAAGTCCAGATAGTTGATCGTCTTAGCCACAGCACAGCATAATAAACCATTTTCTTAAATGAACACTATCAGTCTCCTATCTGTACCATTCATTGCCAATATTCTAGTTACATTAGCACAATCTGTCACAAAAACATTTAGCATGTCCCCCTTGTCCCGTATTAATCAAAGTAAGCACAAATTCCCCCGATTAATTCAATATTTAATAATTCAAACCCACTGAACCTGCAATCTTTTGCTAGTAGTGTTAGCCATAACAACAATTTAAATCAGCTAAATATTCATTTTTTTATACACATGAAACAAGATGCACATTTACTTTTGATATATCTTTATCAATAATAATAATAATAGTAATAGTAATAATGAGGCAAAAGGGGAATATTAATGAGAAGAGGCCGAGTATTTTGGTGAGCGAGGCGATTCGCCTTTTTTTTCTTTTTTTTTTTGCAGCATTATGCATTGTACAAGTCAGTATTAATTACATGTATAATTTATAGTATTATTTTTTAACTATAAATTAAAATCAGTAATTTGCGGCACAATTACAGTCATATGAAAAAGTTAGGGAACCCCTCTCAGCCTGCATAATAATTTACTCTACTTTCAATAAAAAAGATTACAGTGGTATGTATTTCATTTCCTAGGAACATCTGAGTACTGGGGTGTTTTCTGAACAAAAATGTTTAGTGAAGCAGTATTTAGTTGTATGAAATTAAATCAAATGTGCAATATTTTGGGTCCCCTTATAATTTTGCTGATTTGAATGCATGTAACTGCTCAATACTGATTACTTGCAACACCAAATTGGTTGGATTAGCTTGTTAAGCCTTGAACTTCATAGACAGGTGTGTTCAATCATGAGAAAAGGCATTTAAGGTGGTCAATTGCAAGTTGTGCTTCCCTTTGACTCTCCTCTGAAGAGTGACAGCATGGGATCCTCAAAGCAACTCTCAAAAGATCTGAAAACAAAGATTGTTCAGTATTATGGTTTAGGGGAAGGCTACAAAAAGCTATCTCAGAGGTTTAATCTGTCAATTTCATCTGTAAGGAATGTAATCAGGAAATGGAAGGCCACAGGCACAGTTGCTGTTAAACCCAGGTGTGGCAGGCCAAGAAAAATATTGCAGCAGCATATGCGCAGGATTGTGAGAATGGTTACAGACAACCCACAGACCACTTCCAAAGACCTGCAAGAACATCTTGCTGCCGATGGTGTATCTGTACATCGTTCTACAATTCAGCACAATTTGCACAAAGAACATCAGTATGGCAGGGTGATGAGAAAGAAGCCCTTTCTACACTCAGGCCACAAACAGAGTCGCTTGTTGTATGCAAAAGCTCATTTAGACAAGCCAGATTCATTTTGGAACAAAGTGCTTTGGACTGATGAGACAAAAATTGAGTTATTTGGTCATAACAAAAAGCGCTTTGCATGGCGGAAGAAGAACACCACACTCCAAGAAAAACACCTGTCAAATTTGTTGGAGGTTCCATCATGCTGTGGGGCTATGTGGCTAGTTCAGGGACTGGGGCCCTTGTTAAAGTCCAGGGTCAAATGAATTTAACACAATATCAACAAATTCTTCAGGATAATGTTCAAGCATCAGTCACAAAGTTGAAGTTACGCAGGGGTTGGATATTCCAACAAAACAATGACCCAAAACACAGTTCGAAATCTACAAAGGCATTCATGTAGAGGGAGAAGTACAATGTTCTGAAATGGCCGTCACAGTCCCCTGACTTGAATATCATTGAAAATCTATGGGATGATTTGAAGCAGGCTGTCCATGCTCGGCAGCCATCAAATTTAACTGAACTGGAGAGATTTTGTATAGAAGAATACTACTGTTTTCATAAGGCATGTCATATATTAAAAGGTAGTTGCTACAATGAAAGCTCAGCCAATGATAAACAAAAATCCAAAGATTTAAAAGGGGTTCCGAAACCTTTTCATGTGACTGTATTTAAAATGTATTGATGCCCTACAAAGATTTATTACACTTGACAACTTGTGAGTTTTTGGGAATGTTCACATTTGAAATGAAGCTTTATGAATGAGGAATCGAAACACTAAGCTGACAGGAAGCCACAAGAATTGTTTGAGGAGTAAAACTGCAAAACATATTAAACAAGTTTTTGAAGGCACTGGTGTTGGAGGACCGCTGATAGAAAATCGGATGGCATACTGGATGTATATTTTTGAAAAATATAATATGAACTACTGTCCAGTATGCTTATACAGTATGTTTGTTTTTGTTTCTGAGTGCTGTAGGGCATTTCCTTTTTAGGAAAAGTCGCTATAAACACTTTCAGTCACTCAGCAACTTTTGGATATTCAGGATAACATTGTGAACCTACTTTGTTAGCTGGGTTAGATGGCTGCTTCACTTACTTGTATTAAATTGTTGACAAATTACTGTTAAGTATTCTTTGAGATACCATTTAGAATAATATAGGGCTTACTTATTACTGAACTCAATAGGGAAATGCATGCATGTCTTTCTTAAATTATATACTGAAATGCATATATTTACAGACTCCATTTTAG
The DNA here is from genome assembly GCA_026402145.1 of Polypterus bichir lapradei. Classification (NCBI taxonomy): domain Eukaryota; kingdom Metazoa; phylum Chordata; class Cladistia; order Polypteriformes; family Polypteridae; genus Polypterus; species Polypterus bichir. The sequence continues at coordinate 22,088,827 of JANRMT010062837.1, read as the reverse complement.
GAAGTTGTAATATTTAATTTTTTCATGTTATTGTGCATTATAATTCCTCAGTGTCATGTATTCATCCCTTACTCACAATTCCTATTTCATTGAGATTCTGTCTCATATGCTGTTTATTGAACAGACTGTAATAGATTGTCATTTTCTTTAAATAACTTAATTTCTATGACATTTAGAACTAAACATAAGATCAAAAATCAAGGTGGTTATGAATTTGTGTAGACCGTGCTTTAATTTTTTTTTGTGACATCTACTAAGTACATAGAGCGTATACCATTAACAATGAGTATTGTCATAAATGACAGCTTATTAAGTTTTTTGATATTTCCTAAAGGCAAGTGTTTCTCAGTTTGTCAACATATTTTTAAACAGTTTTAACTCAACCTGAATTATTTTAACCATATTGCCCAAGTCCATTGTTGTTGTGATGTGTAACTTTAGTTAGAATAAACTAAAAAGTAAAAAAAAAAGTGTAGAAGTTACATATACTGTTTAAACATATACTGTTGTGATAATTAAGTTAGCTTTGTAAACTCTGAAGTGTCTTAGCCTTTCAGACCCGGTCAAGTTACAATGTTACAATATGCAAAATATGCTTATCAGGAGGAATGTCCTTTTTCCTAGACTCATGACCGAATGTCGGGTGCCAGCCATCGAGCCTCTTGTCAAGCTAAATGAGGGGAAAGAACTGATGGCTGTTGGAGAAGCTCTCGAGCCCCGATTAGACATTGAATCCGATCTCTCCAGCGAGACCGGTGGTGACTTCCCCAATTTCCCAGACAAGCTGGCTGGCCCATCTACAGCTTCTCAACTTTCAAATGCCTTCCGAACACAAACTGAGCACTAGGGAGCAGACAGATTTTGTGTGCTTGCAGAATGCTGATAGCTCATTAGAATATACATTTAAACAGGCTTGCTCCGCTAGTGACTCTTATTACCAAGAGCATGCAACCGGGTGCTTAAAAACCCCGCACTTTCTTGAGAAAGACGGCTGCCTTTTTAGAGTTATATCAGATCATTTAGTGGGGGAATTTATTGAATAGTTAGTGGCTTGAGTCCTTTCGAGTTTTTGTTTGGTAGGTGCCCGCGAGGCGTCTTGGATGTTGCACGTGAGGAATGGACAGGAATCCGGACAAAAGCTTACGGGCCAAGCTTTGCGGATCGGGTAATTTCATTGCAAAATAGGATTTCTAAACTTTCTTCTATCGCTGTGGAGCATCAGCAGCGTGAACAAGAAACCCAGAAAAGTCTATATGATAGATGCTGTAAACTCCATGAATTCAAACCTGGTGATCGTGTTTTGGTTCTGATATCCAGCTGATATCTGATATCCAACTGACCAAGGGCCCTGCCATTATTGAGGAGCGTATGGGGCCAGTGAATACAATTAGAATACCGGGCCAGCGCAAACCATTCCAGATTTTACATGTTAAATCTCTTGAAGGAGTGGCATGACTCACAGGGGGTTTACACTTCCTTGGCTGCTGTCTCTCAGACTGATATTGCCATTGGTGACGATCTGACTGACTCACAAAAAAAAGAGGTATTACCATTATTGAACAGAACACTGATGTTTTTTCCACCCTGCTGGGCATGACTAACTTTGCACAACATAAAATCACTACTGAACCCAGTGTTAGGGTACAGATGCGCCTGTTTCGGATCCTGGAAGCGCGACGGAATATTGTGTGTGAAGAAGTCAAACAGATGCTGGCATTGGGTGTAATGCATGAAAGTAAAAGTGACTGGTGCAGTCCAGTCGAATTAGTCCCAAAACAAGACGGTTCAGTTCGCTTCTGTATCAATTTCAGGCGTTTGAATAAGGTCTCTAAATTTGATGCTTACCCAATGCCCTGTGTTGACGAGCTATTAGAAAAACTGGGTCAGGCGACCTACAGTATATCTCCATGCTGGATCTCATGAAAGTTTACTGACAGGTGCATCTTGAAGCTGGCAGTTGTGAGAAAACAGCATTTGCAACTCCTGATGGACTTTATGAATTTACTAGACTTCTATTTGGTCTTCATGGTGCACCTCTAACTTTCCAGTGTATGATGGATCAGATCTTGCGTCCTCATTCCGAATATTCCGGAGCATACCTCAATGGTGTGATTTTCAGCAGTGATTGGCAAACGCATTTAGAATGTCTTCAGGCTGTCCTTGAAAGCTTGAGATAGGCTCGTTTGACAGCTAACCCTAAGAAGTGTACATTGGGTATGTCTGAGACTCATTATCTTCGTTATTCAATGGGCAGGGGTTTACTCCTGCCACAATTTAGAAAAGTGGAAGAGATGCTTGCTTACCCATGTCCAGAAACGCAGAAACAAGTTCATGCTTTTCTGGGACTTGCCGGTTATTATAGAAGATTCATCCCTGACTTTGCAAATAGGGCTGCTCCTCTTTCCGATCTTACTAGAGGCAGAAAGAACCGTCCTGTTTTATGGACAGAAGTTTGTGAACCATCCTGTCTCAGGTTTTTGATGGGGAAGAGCACCCTATCACATTTTTGAGTAGAAAATTGCTTCCTAGGGAACACAATTATTCCACTATTGAGAAAGAATGATTGGCGATTAAATGGGCTGTGTAAGCGCTTCGTTATTACTTATGGATGATACATAGATAGATAGATAGATAGATAGATAGATAGATAGATAGATAGATAGATAGATAGATAGATACTTTATTAATCCCAAGGGGAAATTCACATAATCCAACAGCAGTATACTGATACAAAAAAACAATATTAAATTAAATAGTAATAAAAATGCATGTAAAAGTAGACAATAACTTTGAGTAATGTTAGCATTTACTCCCCCGGGTGAAATTGAAGAGTCACATAGTGTGGGGGAGGAACGATCTCCTCAGTCTGTCAGTGGAGCAAGACAGTGACAAAAGTCTGTCACTGAAGCTACTCCTCTGCCTGGAGATGACACTGTTCAGTGGATGCAGTGGATTCTTCATGATCGACAGGAGTTTGCTTAATGCCTGTCGCTCTGCCACAGATGTTAAACTGTCCAACTTTACTCCTACAATAGAGCCTGCCTTCTTAACAAATTTGTCCAGGCGTAAGACGTCTTTCATCTTTATGCTGCCTCCCCAGCACACCACCACGTAGAAGAGGGCACTTGCAACAACCGTCTGGTAGAACATCTGCAGCATCTTATTGCAGATGTTGAAGGACGCCAACCTTCTAAGAAAGTATAGTCGGCTCTGACCTTTCTTACATAGAGCATCAGTATTGGCAGTCCAGTCCAATTTGTCATCCAGCTGCACTCCCAGATATTTATAGGTCTGCACCCTCTGCACACAGTCACCTCTGATGATCACAGGGTCCATGAGGGGCCTGGGCCTCCTAAAATCCACCACCAGCTCCTTGGTTTTGCTGCTGTTAAGGTGTAAGTGGTTTAAATCGCACCATTTAACAAAGTCTTTGATTAGCTTCCTGTGCTCCTCCTCCTGCCCACTCCTGATGCAGCCCACAATAGCAGTGTCATCAGCGAACTTTTGCACGTGGCAGGACTCTGAGTCATATTGGAAGTCTGATGTATATAGATTGAACAGGACCGGAGAAAGTACAGTCCCCTGCGGTGCCCCTGTGTTGCTGACCACAATGTCAGACCTGCAGTTCCCAAGACGCACATATTGAGGTCTGTCTGTAAGATAGTCCACGATCCATGCCACCAGGTGTGAGTCTACTCCCATCTCAGTCAGCTTGTCTCTAAGGAGCAGAGGTTGGATGGTGTTGAAGGCGCTAGAGAAGTCCAAAAACATAATTCTTACAGCACCACTGCCTCTGTCCAAGTGGGAGAGGGATCAGTGTAGCATATAGATGATGGCATCCTCCGCTCCCACCTTCTTCTGGTATGCAAACTGCAGAGGGTCGAGGGCGTGGCGAACCTGTGGCCTCAGGTGGTGAAGCAGCAGCTGCTCCATGGTCTTCATCAGATGTGACATCAGAGCAACAGGCCGGAAGTCATTCAGCTCACTAGGACGTGATATCTTTGGGACTGGGGTGATACAAGATGTTTTCCAAAGCCTTGGGACTCTCCCCTGTTCCAGGCTCAGGTTGAAGATGCGCTGTAGAGGACTCCCCAGTTCCAACGCATAGGCCTTCAGGATGGGGTTGACCTTTTACATTAGTGACTGATCACGCTCCACTTCAATGGTTATACCATCAGAAAGATACAAAGTCTCGTCTCATGAGATGGTTTTTGAGTTTGCAGCCTTATAGTTTTACTGTCAGGCATCGACCTGGCTCTGAGCACGTTAATGCTGATGTCCTGTTACGCCTGTTTGAACCTGGTTTGCAGAGTCGCTTAATTCACGAAAATGTGAATAAAGCTGACAGAAGGAGTGTGAGGTGTGAGCAGGGGGGATGAACGCACCCCTAGAAGACATGGACGCTCCTCAAAAACTCCCTCTTAAATGCTGACAGTCTACCTTCACATTGCTTCCTTACTTTCTGGACTGGTGCGACTGCTCTGTTGCGTGATATGCTTCTCGCACAGTGCTTGCATACTTAAAAGCCTGTTAAACAGCACCTGTTTTTTTGGTTGATTGCTTGTATATCTCTCTCCTTCTCCAGACATCCACTTTTCCTGTTGCGGTCCCGTTCCTGACGTGCACCCCTTTTGAAAGAAATGTTTGTTTGAAGTATTCAAATAAAGTTCCTGTCTCTACAATATCCTGTGTTTCTGTGCAAATCTGTGACCCTAACGTGACAAGATCCTATGTTGATATGACTCTACTCCAAGTAATAAGGTGTTCCATGTGAATCTTTTGTGGTATTTCACAAAATTATTGGTTAATTTATAAATATGTTTTACATAACTCATTTTTCTTAGACAACACTCCATGTTTGAATGCCAGCTACACATGCCTCAAACACAGTCTTAGAAGGGCTGCTGATTTTACTTTTCAGCCAATGAATATCCACATCTGAGCAGCTCACCAAATCGGCTTCTGAGTGTGCAGATTTCAGTGAAATCATAGTCCTACCTTGTTTTATGATCACATGAAAGATGCAGATGAAACAGGCCTCGAAGCATGCTTCAGAACATTTGCTCTTTGAAAACTTGAAACAATGTCAACTCATTAGTATCATGTGGGCATTATGCCAACGATAATCTATTGGAAATAGAAAGTAACTGTATACTATCCTCCAGAAGTTAAGTACTTAAGGTACAGAAAAACTTCACAAATACTCAACCACTTGCCCCCACTTGAAAGAGCTACTGAAATGTGACTGTTCCACAGGACAGTAATAATCTATGTTGGCTCTGTAAATATCTTTTTCTAACACTTGTTGTGAGCTTGTGGTTGTGAATGGATCCAAACTTAAAACCCTTTTAGACTTAAGAAGTGACTTGTTTTTTGCCTTCTGTTTTATGACAATGTCACATTAAAACCCAGTCACATTCAGCTTTATACATTGTAAAATCCAGTTGAATCTACCTGCTTCAGCGGTAATGATAATCTGCCACCTGTAGTATGAAACAAAAAATGGACACAATGGTTTGCCTGTGTGGATCTGTAAGAAGTTACTATCAGGTGAAACAGGCCAAGAATTATAAATGGTATATAAAGCCTCACGTCAAGTCCAGCTCTTTTTATTATGTTTTGCTTTACATCTTGTTTTCACCTTTATGCATTTACTATTGCTAGCAACCCTTTCAGTAGTATGTATTTGGATCTGCAGGTGTATAGTAGTTTCTCCATTATAAATTCCAATTTAGTAATTGTTATCACTGCTTGTGTGTGTGTGTACAGAGCACTCCTTTGTGCTGATGTTTATCATTACCATAGCCTTTTGTACATGACAGTTTTGCTTGGGAGCTTGTCCAAATTACATTGGAAAAAATGTATTTGCCTCTTTTGTTAGTAAATACATACATGCATACATTATGTACTGTATATACATCAATCAGCCAAAACATTAAAACTGCACTCCTAATATTGTGTAGGTCCCTCTAGTGCCACCAAAACAACTCTGACACTTTAAGACATGGACTCTACAAGTTCTCTGAAAGTGTCCTGTGGTATCTGGCACCAAGATGTTAGCAGCAGATCATTTAAGACCTGTAAGCTAGGAGGTAGGGTCTTCATGGATTGCATTTGTTTTTTCCAGCACATCCCACACTATTCAGTTCTTCAGTTCACCTGTAAGTGGTTTTAATGTATATATGCATATGTATATTATATATATGTATGTGTATATATGTGTATATGTATATATGTGTATATGTACAGTATATATGTGTGTATGTGTATGTGTGCATGTATATGTATGTATGTATGTATATATGTGTTGTGGCAGACGCCGGGACCCATGCCTGGCTGAGAAGCCCCTTTGACACTGGATCCAGGGGAACAGCAATGGAATGCACATTACGTTCCCTGGAACACTTGGTGGCAGCCTCCCTGGTTTGCATCAGGGCCTCAGTCGGGTTACACTGGAGCCCATACCTGTTGGGCTCCGTGGCCACCGCCAGGGGGAGCTGGACGGCTTCCTGGCCCTGTGTGGGCGGTTCGTCTGCTACACCCGGAAGTGCAGCCGGAAATCCATCATCAAACACATGGAGCACTTCCGGGTGGACTATAAAGGGAGCCAGCAGCTACCACTCCGGAAGCCAGAGTTAGGAGGAGGGAGACAAAGCTTGCCGGAGTGGAGTGGAGGAGACAAAGAAGGAAAGAACTGCGTTTTGTGCTGTGTTTGTGGGACTGTGCTGTAGCTGAGGGACACGGGGAAGACGTGATACCCAGCAGAAGAAAAAGAAATAAAATATTTATTTGTTTTATCAGTGTGCCTCCCATGTCTGTCTGTGTCGGGCCAGGCGCCCATATAGCGCCTTTTGTTACAGTGTATATGTATGTGTGTGTATAGTCATACTTGTGTGCATGAGAGACGGTTTACATATCCAAACAAATGTTTCACAGCTGAACTAGGGGTTGGCACTGTCCTCTTAACGTGTTCTCCTCTTTTCCCTTTGCAGACCATCAGAAGAACCCACCAGGTCCCCTTCAACCCACCTCTTCCTGCCTATGGACTATATAACTGCCGTGTTTTCTGTTTGATTTCAGTTCCAGTTTGAACTTGAGTTTGTAAAGACTTATATATTTAGTGTTTTATTTCTAGTGGAATCCCCAGTTCTTTATGAGTTTCTTTCTGTTTATTTTACAGTGGTGTAGTTGGCAGGATCAGTTGTAACGATGTCTAAAGAACAGGACCTGAATACTCTCTTCACCAAAATGGCCACTGAATTAGAAAGCCTCAAAGTACAGATGGGAGAGTGCCAGACACAGCTCACAGAGGCACAAGCACTTGTAACTGTACAGCAAGATTGCTTCATCCCAGGTGGTGTTGCTTCTACAAGACCACATTATTGAGTCTTATTTCCTCGTCCTTGAATGCACAGCTACCCAACACCACTAGAAGCGTGCGGAATGGGCCATCATACTAGCACCGTTCTTAAAGGGTGAGGCACAGCTGACTACTTATGACCTCTGGGATGAGGGAGCCACTAATTACGACACCTTAAAGGCAGAGGTCCTCAAACACTACAGCATCTCTGCAGACCAACGGGCAAGGTTGTGTAGGGAATGGAGATTTAACTTGGAGCAGCTATCTCTTCCCCAAGCATATGACAAATGAGATAAGGTAGGGTGCTGGCTGCAGCCTGAAATCAATGATTCTAAGCAGGTTGTAGAGCCTCTTGCTTATCGCCTCCCTGATGTTCTTGTCAGGCTAATCTGATGACAGACGGCTTAGTGGAAACACACAAGCGACACTGCATGGTCTCACAATCCAAGTGTGCAGAATGGTCTGCTTGTCAAGCCTGGACGGAACGTGTCACCCACCAGGAGTCCTCCTGCCGTGGCACAGAGTCCGCGGCAAAGCCAAAGGAGAAGCGTGACCCCATGCTGCACTGTTTCAAGTGTTGCGACATAGGGCATACTGTTCAAAGCTCACAGAAACAATGGACTACAGCTGGGCAAAAGGAGGAAGGTACTGTGTTGTTGCTAACCCTATGTCTTTCCCTTATACAGAAATGGTGCTGGTGAACAGTCACAGGGTTGCTGCACTTATTGATCCCAGTGGCAACATTTCTATTGTCGCTTGCCCTTATGTGTTAGCACAGCAATGGCTTTGTGGGAAGATCAGTTTAATCTGTATTCAGGGAGAAAACTGGTGGTATAGGTCTGCCATTTCTATCATCAACTATGCTGATATCTTAAGGGCAATGTGAGTGGCAGTGCTGTGTAATCCACCATCTGGCAATACTGGAATGAGACTGGTTGGAGATTAAAAGTGGTATAACATAATCCACTCTGGTGCAGTCTTTGGGTCTTGTCATAGACAGAGATAATCTGCCTGAAACTGTCTCTATGCCACGTACAGAACTGGCAACGAAGACTACCCAGTGTGACATGGTGGGAAACACAATGTCGCAGTCTGATTCATCATCAGCGGTTGTTACAGTCAGAAACCCCGCCCATTGAGGTTGGTCCAGATTCCCTCACTTCTTTACATTTTCAATTCAGACAAACTCTGGCTTACTTTAAGAGGGAATAGTGAAAGGATGATTCTCTAAAATTGGCAAAAAATGTGGTAGTTTTGGTTAGTATACAACACACACACCTTCCCATGCCATAAGGGCCCCACTTTGCTATCAATAATAATTTATTTACTTATTTACTATCATCTGCAAATGTAACTAATTTTCTAATTCCATGTTTGTCTGAATCATTCCTGTACTCACCCTTGTAGAACCTTACGCCATTTTGTTTTCAATGTTTAAGCAATTTTTCACCCATCATTTACAATTCTTTCTAAATCCAAGATTAGTTTATTTTGATAAGACTTTTTTCCAAAACATTTTTTAAAAGTCAGGGTTCATAAAATTGCACATTCATTTATAATCACATTTTTATTTCTTCCTCAAAGTCCAGCTTGCTAGCAACATGATCTTCAACCTATAAAGCCATTTTGACTGTTCACTTAAACACCTTGCTTTTGTAGTCTGTAATTACTTGCATGATTTGTTTTATTATGCTTGTTAAACTAAATGGCACACCATCACCAGAGTTATCCGTGCCTCATTTTCTATATAACTGCACATTTGCTACCTTCTAGTCTTTAGTAATTTAACTGAATTATTGTGAAATATATGCTTTAAGAACCTGTACATAACATCATGATGTCTGATCTGTTAATCCTTTCATTTTTCCTATCAGTCTATTAGTTGCATTTGGGTGCTTTGAGTGAGTGTTGTCCCAACAAGGTTTTTTTCTTTCTTTTAGAATATTTAATTCAGTAATCATTTAGTGTTTTTAGTATTACCTTTACCTATTAGTATATTACTCATATTAATCAGGTGAAGCCTCAGAAAAATATGAATTAATAATATCTGTGCTGCTCCCTTTCTGTGTGTTTTACTGTAGCCTTGCTGTTCTTAGTATTCTTAAAATGTTCTTTAATCATTTCATAATTTCAGCTAATTTGAAAGAAGCCTCAAGGTCATCTTATGAATCAGCAGCAACACTCCACTATAGCAATACCCTTCCCTTGTTACCATTCCTCCCTTTTTCCCCTGCTATTTATTTTAAATGGTTTTTAAAGAAATACAGCACTTTACAGCACTTTCTTTCTTAGAAAAAGTAGTTACATTTAGCAATCTGAACTTATATAATAATGCAAAAAGTATTATGAAATATACAGTAGTTTTTATGTGTGTCTTTGTAGTGGTTATATATTATGCTTCTTCCTTCAACAATATTAAATAATAAGAAAACCACTCTGTGGGAATGGATAGAAAAATATGGGAAAAGACCATTTCCTTCAACATTAGCTTAAGTATTACAGCCAATATCCATTCAGGTTTTCTCAATTGAGCCACACCTTGACAAATTTAGAATTTTTTCATTGATCAGATTACAATTATATGAAAATTATTATAATATACAATGTATGTGTCAAATGTATATCGGTTATTAACAAGAGCAGATCAGTGTGCTACTCTGGCCCTGAACAAAGAGTTAAAGTACAAATTTTAAAAAATGGTACCTTATTAAAGTAAACACTAGCGAAAATGACCAAAGGACTATAAAAATTAAATCAAAAATGAACCTTTGCTATACTACTGTGCTTGACTACACATACAGAGATTGTGTAATTTGGCTTTACAAAGATCAATTTCAAATAAATAAGCTTAACTACTTAAAACCAGGTGAAACTCTCTCATTCTGTCTTTCTCTTTAGTTCAAAACCCTACTCCATCATTAGTTTACATGTATTTTACTCTCACTAGGCAATAACAATGAAATAATTGATAGCTTTCCATTTTTTGATTAATGATGTAATGTTTAATTTATGCGGTTGGTCTTTATTGAACTCATTAACTTTACAAAATGCATTTCTTTAAATCAGTCAATTATGAACACATTGCACAATAATATTTGCCCATATGCTGCTGGTAGTAAGATGAGGGCTGAAGGTAAAGTCAGCAGGCACAGTTGTGCTGAAGGCACTGATGTTATCATACAATACTTTGGTGGTTGAGAAAAGATTTTAATCATCTCTAACCACCTGCATTCAAAAAAAAAAAAAAAATTGAAAAGCATTTTTGTGGATAAAGTTGTATTGTCATTTTTTTTTCTTGGGTAGCATTTAAATAAAAATTGAACATGAAGATATAGGATGGCATTCTATTATTGGCAACTTTAAATATAATTAATTAAAGTTAACAGATTCTCTTGGACTCAATGTAGGATGATGTATTTGGAATATCTGGATGGAAACAGATGGTGCTGACAATGGGATATGGTGTTCCAGTTCTTTTGATGCTAAATAGAAGTGTGATAGAAAAACATCAGTAATGAAAAATTACCTTATCCCACAACAGTCTAATCAAAGATCAAGTTCCATATTAAGGATTGAACAATCCAGTACATTGTGAATTCTGGATCACAATGAAAGAAAGACAGCATAAAAGGACCAATGTCACTATGAAAAGTATAACCAAGCACATGTTTTTTTTTATCCCACTTGCAACAACTTAATAGAACTAAAACAAGGTCCTGCACTACCACATACAGCATAAGTTACATTTTTTGTGCACTGTAGACAGTAACATTTGAAACGGTGAAAGGAAAAGATGAGAATAGTAAGTGGAAGCATACAGAAATGAAAGCTAAAATGGGACAATATGCATGTGTCAAAACCAGAATGTTGTTCAGAGGCAAAACTCACGCAAGGTTCATTGTTGAAAAATCTATTCTGCTCACTATAAGTTAATAAAAAAATATTTCAGAAAACTGGGAAATTAACACTGCCTTGCTTGTTTAAATGATGTTGCATGCAATGATCTCTGACTGAGGTGATGTCCTGTATAGCATCCTGTTGTATATTGGCATCCAAAACTGAATATTGCAGTGCACATTTAAAATCCAAGATGGCATCGCAGCAGAACAAGTGTGGCAGAATGATAAATAGTTAATAATAAATACTGTTTCTTCATGCATAACATTTGAATGAAACAAATACAAAAAATGTATCTCCATGTACACTATAATGCTAAGATTTAGAAAAAAATAAACTGGTCATTAAGAAAATTTGAGAGACAACAATTGTTTAATTCATGTTTTATTTTTTTTTAACCTTTTATAACTATGGTAAATACGCTGCATTGATTAGCTATTGAGTTAATACAATTATAGTTGCTTAGATCTGCTCAATCACGTGTTTTATATAATGGAATGGGCAAAAGTAGATGTATAGTTATAAAAAGATATGCAGGTTAGGATTACAATACAATACAATTTATTTTTTGTATAGGGCAAAATCGCACAAGAAGTGCCGCAATGGGCTTTAACAGGCCCTGCCTCTTGACAGAGCCCCCAGCCTTGACTCTCTAAGAAGACAATAAAAAACTCCCAAAAAAACCTTGTAGGGAAAAAATGGAAGAAACCTTGGGAAAGGCAGTTCAAAGAGAGACCCCTTTCCAGGTAGGCTGGGCATGCAGTGGGTGTCAAAAAGAAGGGGATCAATACAATAAAGTACAATACACAGAACAGAACAAATCCTTAATACAGTATAAAAATAAAAAATTTAGAAGTGTGGAGTAGAATTTAATGGTAGATGATATCACATAATATGATTTGGATTACTATAATACATTTTTATTTTTGAGTAAATATTCTTATTCATAAAGATTCTTTTGGTTTAGATTTTGTCTTCAAGCCAAAGATTCCCCCCCCCCCACCTAAGGTTTCCTTATCCCTGAAATGCATTTAAGATATTTTACAACTTTAGATGTATTTTGAATTTTAAAAGTCAGTTTCCACTTTTTTGAGCTTGGTTAGACCACAGCCATCAGACAGAGGTGCTGGGGCCTGGACGGTTTGTGGTGTGCAGACAACTACATTTTTTACACAAATTTCTTGTTAAAGAAGAAATAGTCAGTCATTTTCCAACCCACTATATCCTAACACAGGGTCACGGGGGTCTGCTGGAGCCAATAACAGCCAGCACAGGGTTCAAGGCAGGAACAAACCTCAGGCAGGGAGCCAGCCCACCACAAGGGCACACACCCACCACGGACAATTTAGGATCGCCAAAGCACCTAACCAGCATGTCTTTGGACGGTGGGAGGAAACCCAGGCAGACACAGGAGAACATGCAAACTCCACGCAGGGAGGACCCAGGAAGTGAACCCAGGTCTCCTAACTCTGAGACAGCAGCACTACCCACTGCGCCACCATGCCGCATAAATTTATGATGCTCTGAAGATTAAGCAGCATACAGAAAAAAAATTCCCAGCAGGGACAGCTGAATGACAAGACACATTAAAAGGTAAATGTTTTGCATATGTGCTCATCTGATCTCTTTGGAACCTTTTGGCAGCAGTGGGGTAATGGCAACCTTCTGGTAGCACTTTGGCAGCAGTGGGGCAATAGAATCTAAAACTGCAGACTTTGGGTGAGCATTCGAAATAAAAACTGCAAATTTAGGTTGAACAACAGAAGAATGTCAGGACTGCTCACACATCTCAGCTCCACACAAATATGTGGGCAACAGTTCCACAGCAACAGCAGGGTGGGACTAGCTGAATTAAGGAATAGTGTAGCAGAAATTGGACTTGGTGGTTTAATTATGCAAGCAAAATCAGGTGCGGATGAAGAAAATCCTGAAAAAAAGGCACTGACACTGGAACGGACGATTCTTTAAAGGACAAGTTATATGGATAAGACTACATTTCCAATTTGCTTGAGTGAATTTTCACACAAATACTTCAGTAAGTAAGTAAGAAAAAAAAATCATGTGACACAAAGTTTATTTGGATTTAGTCTTTTGAGAGGAAACCGGGTGAAAGGTTGTTGCACGGGATGACGCATAGCTGGTCACCTTTTAAAATGCCCAAAAGGTTTAACTGTAAAGGATAAGTGCAGGTAAGATTTTTTTTTATTTACAGAAAGTGCTTAACTTTAGAACACATTTTCATTTGCAATGCATATATACCATAATTTTGAAGAAATGACATTGATTTGAAAACTACAGAAATCTCTTTGTATATTTCTCTCCTGGTTCGTCCTGCTTCCTCTTCAAAACCGGTCCTGCCCACATGCAGCCGACACGCAGTCCACCAACGCAGTCTCAGCAGACATACACACAAACCTCTTCCTGCTACCACAGGTACTTCTTCACCTCATTCCTGTCTTCCCGTCCAAGAGTACAACATTGGGACTCCAGACCAGCAGTGCAAACACTGTCATGTACTATACTGGCCTGCTGAGTGTAATACATCCAACAAGTACTCGAGGTGCTGCCACGACGGTAAAGTAGCTTTACCACCTTTGCAGGAACCACCTGTGTCTTTACAACAGCTTCCTACACAGCAAACATCCATCCATCCATCCATTTTCCAACCCGCTGAATCCAAACACAGGGTCACGGGGGTCTGCTGGAGCCAATCCCAGCCAACACAGGGCACAAGACAGGAACCAATCCCGGGCAGGGTGCCAACCCACCGCAGGACACACACAAACATACCCACACACCAAGCACACACTAGGGACAATTTAGAATCGCCAATCCACCTAACCTGCATGTCTTTGGACTGTGGGAGGAAACTGGAGTACCCGGAGGAAACCCACGCAGACACGGGGAGAACATGCAAACTCCACGCAGGGAGGACCCGGGAAGCGAACCCGGGTCACAGCAAACATCAGAAGGTAAAAATTATCGTGAACACATTTGAGAATACAACTCTTCTCTACAGGCCCGTCGCGACAAGGCAGGCAAACCAAGCAATTGCTTGGGGCCCCGAGCTGGCCTGGGGCCCCAAGACAACGACTGGTTAAGAATAAAATGCAGTGACAAACTGTGTGAGCGCCCCATTGATAGTGAATGCAGTAAAGTGCAATGACACTGTTATCGGGATCCCCCTCAAGGGGGCCCCCCTCGCTGACAGCAGCCAGCCAACCACGCGATCTCTGCTGCCGGCAAAATACAAAACTTCCTCGGCAGTCATGAAGCGGAATTATACTTCAGGAAGCCAAAAAAGAAAGAAGAGAAAGGAAGAGGAGGATAAGAAAAAACAAGACAGTGGTAAGTGATAAATTACACACATAAAATAGCTCTACTTGTCTTGTACAAATGGTGCAATTTTGAGCAATTTTGTCAATTGAGCGGGATGTTCGCCAGTCTTTGGACATGGAGGACATTGTGATTGCCTTTGCAGAAAACAAGGCTCGCAAACAGCAGTTTTAGATAATTTGCACATGTTTGAGAGAACTGAAAAATGTTAATGTGAGTATGTATGTGTGTGTGTGTGTTTTTAAGTATGTTGGATTTAGTTATTGTGCACTTTTTTAATGTATATTTGATTTTATGGTACAGTGGTGTTTTTTGCAAATGTTCAATTGTTGAAAATGTTCAAATTTTATGCACTTTATATGCAACAGCAGTATTTGCACTCTAAACATTTTTTTATTTATGCACAGTATATGCAACAGCAGTATTTGCACTGTAAACCTTTTTTATTTATATAAAGTGTGAGTGAATTTAAACTGTATGGCTATGCTGTGGTTCCTTTGCGTGCGTGCGTGCGTGCGTGTGGGGGGCCTCCATGTCCATTTTGCTTGGGGCCCCCAAATTCCTTCAAACGGCCCTGCTTCTCTAGCATTTGCTTCCATGAGTGCACAGATAACTCAACCTCCTGGCCACGGACCATACTTTTTTAAAATACACAGGCAAATTTTTCACCAAATCTCTCCACTATACGCTAACACTTCTACCTCTCCAGGATATAGACAGTTGTATGTTTTTGACACAGCGCAAGCTACTGAAATACGCTTACAAAATAAAGCAAACTCTGCATGCAGCGAAAATGTACTTCTCCAGCTAGATTCCATGCTCAGAACCATCAACCCCTTTGATAAATCATACAAACACATGCATGAAATTGCTCAGTCCAATCCAACAGCATCTGTACAAATGGTTTTCAAGGAAAACCCTGGGCAGGATTTATGACGATACAATGACCCAACATGTCAAACCGATGTTGCAGCGATTTTCATTGGAAAAGATGGCAAACCTCCTGCCGAAAGGGGCATTTGCATCTATCCCAGAGGCAACTCCTGTAAAAACAGTTCCACGTTCAATATGAATTGCGATCCTATGGTTTACCCACTTTTATTCCCTTACGGAGACATTGACTGGCACAAAGATTTACAACATGTTCCCGATAAAAGAACCGCCAACTGAGTCAGGTTTACTCAATGCCAATTGTACGCGTTCAGATTATCAATGAGGAATGCATTTAGTATTTTGCACTCCAGTGGCAAACTATTCCAACAGTATGTCGTAGATGCGTATGTTAAAACAGAGGGCGCGCGTCTCAACTATCTCAGATTACATCAACAAGATCTGCGCGTGGAACAATATAAAGAACTATCAGACCCACAGAAAGCAAAAGCTGTAAATAACAACGTAAGTGTACGCAAAATGATCATATTACCGTCCACATTTCCAGGAAGTCCAAGATACATGCAACAAAACTATTGTTGTACATGGCCTTTTCTAGTGTTAGATCTTTCGACTCATTATTTGTCGTCTCCAGCAAAACACCAATTCACAACTGCGTCTTTCAAGAAGTATTTCTTTCTTCTTGATTTCTGAATTCCTTTCTCACCGTTTTCCCTTCCTATTCTTACACCGCCTATGCTATGGTGGGCGTCGGCTAGTTATCGATTAATTATAGCAGTAAAGACCAGAAAGGTTGCCACAATAATGAAGGTAGCATGTCTTGGCATGGGTGGTTCAGTAGATTCATCAACAAAAACAGGAGTAGATGGTTCAATAAACTCTGTGTCATGAACAGGAATCAGAGGCTCAATAGAGAATGTGGCATATGTTGGAGTAGATGGATCTACTTTACAGTAGTAAACACAGAACTAATTGGCTCAATAGAGATGATGGTGAATACTGGAGACAACTGGCTTATGATTATTTTGGGCCAACTTCACTACTGGTTCATACTGTATCAGAAGGTGTTCTATGTTCACTCAACTTAATGGAATACTCCACCCACAAATATTTTTTATGTATGTCATCCAACCCATGTAGTTTATAGTAATGGCTGAGAACAAAAGTTTATGGAAACCATTGTTGGACAACAGCAAACAATATCTAAGGATTCATGTAAAGAACATTTACTTGGGCCACATAATCTGACATGTGAAGTCATCCAGTCAAATACAACATCCCAAACCCACTTTTTCACAAAAATACTTTTTTAAATAAATCACTTTTGGAAAATTGTCTTGTAAACTAAAACTGAACAAGCTCAAGCAAATCTGAGAATATAAATTGAAGACCCACCGTCTACTAATCATTCATTTGTCATTAACTTTCATATCAGCAGTGTAAAGTTCACTGACAGGCATCTGCAACTAATGATTAAAAGTTGAAGAAAAGTGAGTGAAAATATTATCAGTAAAGTAATATGCATCAGAGTTGTGCATTTTTAGTGGAGGGCATCTGCAAATTCATCAGCTTTGTAATGGCAACATGTAGGCACAAGAAAGAAACCAGTGGCCTCATGTATGAACGGTGCATACGCACAAAAATGTTGCGTATGCCTGTTTCCACATTCACATTGCAATGTATAAAAACTAAACTTGCCGTAAAGCCACGCACATTCTCACTCCAGCCTTAATCTGCATGTAAGGAAGTTTTCGGCTTGGTTTTGTAAACTGGCAGCACCCAGCATCAAAGCGTGCTACTGTTCCTTTGTGGTTTCCCTTTATTTTTTAGATTCACATCCCTGACGTGACTTTATCAAATATACTGAAATTAACCACTGTGGACTAAGCCCCAGACACAGACAGGCAGACATGTTATATTACCACCACACGTTTATTTACACTGTGTACAAAGTCAAATAATAAAGTGCCACACAAATCCCACAAGTCCCCAAAAGTCCTGGCCACAACTCAAATGCCTTCACTTCTTCAGGCCGCCTCCTGCCTCCTCCACCAAGCTCTGTCCACTACTCTCCTGATTCCAGCCTTGAATGAAGGGAGACGGCCCCTTTTATAATCACCCGGATGTGCTCCAGGTGTTTCCCGGCAATCTTCCTCCGACATGCCCCAGTGTTGCGGAAGTGCTGGCTGCATCCCCAGAAGCACTCCAGGTGTCCGCCCCAGGGTCTTTCCCTCAGCACTTCCGGTGTGGCGGAAGTGCTGAGGTCCAGGACTCCAAAGGCATAGGGGTTTCCCCTGGCGGTGTCAACGGGGCTCTACAGGGTGGAGCTTCAAAGCTCTGTACCCATGGCCCCCAAAGGTACCAGGGTGGTCGCCCCCACATGGTCTAGGGAAAGCGCAAGCCCTCCTCCGGTCCTCCTGGGCATCTCGGCCGGGTCCAGCAATTTCTGACACCACATATCGTTTATTAGTTTAAGGCATCTGATTGTAATCAACCTGTAACAATATAATGGTGCATGGATTGGCCAATCTATTCCAAATACTATGGCTTCTTTTAGCATTGTTAATCTCGGTGCACACTCAGAGTATTTTAACCCACTGTAACTGAGTGTGGAATCACAGCTCTACAGCAGCTGATCGGAAAGAGGATTATCGGGAAACAGCATCTACAAACAAGCTGCCTCAGCCATGCGCACAGTGTATTTGAACTGCTCCATATGGCAAACACTTCAGAGGCTTTGCTGTCGGGACCTGGCAGTTCAAAAGTAGTTTTATTGAGCTCTAAATGCACTCAATTAGTCCATCAAGTGCTCCCAGTAGAACTGTTTGTACTTATAAGCGCAATTACCTTACTTTAAACTTGCACTACAGTTGTAATATTGCACAACCTGAGCCACTTATGCCTATATATTGTAAGTTTTTCATTGTTTTTTAATCATATTATTTTTTATTATTATTTTATAATTTTATAGGAAAACAAGTTTATGGAGGATTTCCATATTGAATCTCATTGTACTATACAATAACAATAAAGGAATTAAATTTAATAGAAGAGAGCACGTATTTACAGATGACTGGCTTCTAAATCAATTTAGATTTCCAAGCGCTATTCTCTTGATATCATTTTTAAGATGAAATACAGTAAAGTATGTATATTACATTATACAAATAAATTTTTAACTTAATTGCAATAGCAATGAGGTGGTACCCTCGTTCAGAAATTGTTCCTGCTTCGAGCTATATGCTTGCTGGGACTGGTGCGACCCTAGATGGATGGAATAATTAAACATGTACTATGAAGATATTTCAATGTTCCATAAAAGTTTTGGAGAATCAGCGTTCTATGCTTAGATATGATTTTACATTTAAAGAACTAATTGCTTGGCGATTTGGTTACTTGGAGAAAGAAAAGGACAGGAATTGGAGGTTAGTACATTTGAAAGAGACAGTACTGGTGCAATAAATTATTTAATCGAGGGTCGTGCATGGCGCAGCAAGCATCTTGTGGTAGGCAGGAACATTGTCTGGATGAAGCGCCAGCATGTTGCTGCCACAGTGCTACCATGCAGTCATGTTTAATACATGCTTTAATTCCTATCATCCTGAAAATATCAAGTATACATCTTAGTATTTAAATTGTTCAGAGAAGTGTAATATCATGAATGTAATGTATTCTGTATCTTGTTAGTGTAAGAGAAAGCCCATTTAAGAAGCACATAGTGATTCACACACACAGAGTATATAGAAGAACACCTGGAATACAAAGCATTTAACGTGCTATTTTAGTTACTATGGGATTTGAGAAACTAGAAAATGAAACGATTTTAAGATTAAGTTTATGACATTCTACTTTAATTCCAAAATAAATTACGAGACTGAAGTAGACATTTTGACCTTTTTTAACTGTGCCCCTATTTTTTTCCTTTTCTCTGTACCCTAATATGCTTCTGTATGACACTCAGATGGTGGGCAACAACTCACCTTTTCACGCCGACTTTGATATCTGACCACTTCTTTTTTATTTCAGGCAGCATGTGACTTTCTGAACTTGAACTTTTGAGTTTCACTGTCACTCTGTTACTTGATTAACTTCCTTTTGTTGTTTATACCACTGCTTAAACCAACAGCATTTGATAACTTGCATCAATATCTCCTTGTAAGACTCTCTTGGGAAAAATGCCCACCTGAGGACCATTTTCACTAGAAAATACATAACAAATGGGCTGCATTGTCTGCTGACAGATGCAGACAGCTGCACCTGTTGTGTTGTGATAGTTGTGTTGTAATGCCAATCTATCTGGCTGTCTGAAGAAGATGAACTTTGGAGTGTCCAGTTGGAGAGTGTAAATATTCAGAGAATTCCAATTCAAGCTGTAATATCACTGTAATCTCATCTCTTTGCCCTGCTGTAATTTTATTTGGTGATTTTAATATTCATGTTGATATCAACTGCTCTCTTATAGCTGAATTTATCTCAACTTTGGATTGTTTTGACTTGACACAGCATGTGCATTTTCACACTTATACTAAGGGTCATATTCTTGACTTGCTTTGTTCAAATGGCTTGAATAATGTCTCTGTCTAAGGTTCACTCTCTGGTATTTCTGATCATAAGCTTATTGAATATAACTTTAGCATTATTATCACTACATCTGTCAAGAAAAAGTCTCCTATCGCTACATTAGGTCTGTTAATTCCGATTTGTTTTCTACTTCCCTTCTGTCTTCGTCTCTTTCTGAATTGCATAGTCTTCCCTATCCTGAAAACATGGTTTCCCTTTATAACAGCTGTGTTTCCCAACTTTGCTCCCTTAAGGACTAGGCATGTTCCAGCCTCCTGCTCCTGTCCCTGGTATACTGATGAGCTCAGAGCTATGAAAGCCACTAGCTGGTGTCTTGAATGGCTTTATAAGAAAACGGGACTCATAATTAACTCACAGCTTTACACTGAGCACATACTTAAATATAGGGATGCCCTTAACACTGCTCGCTCCAACTATTATTCCTCTCTCATAAATGGTGCTAAGACTAGGCCTAGAACTCTTTTTGGAACTGTTAACAAACTCCTCCAACCCCCTCCTCTAGCATGCCCCAATACAGCTGAAGAGTGTCAGGCTTTGTTACATTTCTTTAATACCAAAATTGATCAAATCAATCACAGTTTCTCCTCCATACCTCAATCACTCACTCATTCTGATCTGCCATCTCCATCATCAAGACTCACTTGTTTCTCGCCTGTTGACTCTCTTGCCATCTCTGAACTTATTAATAAGTCTAATTCCTCCTCCTGTCTGCTTGATCCTGCCCCCAGTTCTCTGCTTAAGACATGCTCATCCGTAGTATTCCTGTTGCCTTACTGGTAAATGCATGTTTCATTTCAGGTTCTGTCCCTACTGTCCTCAAAACTGCTGCAGTTACCCCAATCCTTAAAAAACCTGACCTGGATCCTTCCTTTCTCTCCAGTTACAGGCCCATCTCTAATCTCCCTTTTTTGACCAACGTGATGGAACATGTGGTTGCTACACAACTCCATGCTTTTCTACTAGATAATAAACTCTATGAGCCTTTTCAGTCTGGCTTTAGTACACAGCACAGCACTGAGAAAGCTCTTCTCAGAGTAGTCAATGATCTTCTCCGGTCTGCAGATTGCGGTTTCCTTAATATTCTCCTCCTTCGTTGACTTAAGTGCAGCATTTGACACCATTAATCATGAAATCCTCCTGTCACGTCTCTCTGCTGTAGGCATCTCTGGCTTAGACCTTCAATGGCTCACATTATATCTTTCTAATAGGCAAAAGTTTGTCACACTCAGCCGATATAAATCCTCCACCTCACCTGTGTCGCATGGTGTCCCTCAGGGTTCAGTCCTTGGGCCATTACTTTTTCTACTTTATATCCTTCCTTTGGGTCAGATTATTTGCAGACATGGCCTTAACTTCCACTGTTATGCAGACGATATACGGTTATATCTTAGTACAGACTCCCCTACAGATTCACCTCCCAGCACACTCACTGACTGCATCACTGATCTTAAACTATGGATGGAAAATAACTTTCTCAAACTTAATGCCAATAAAACTGAAGTGTTACTGGTAGGTCCAAAATCCCAACTTTCTAAGGCATCCAATTTCTCTATTTCTGTTGATGGAACACTTGTCAAACCTGCTCCTGTTGTCAGAAATGTTGGAGTTTTGTTTGATTCATCACTTAACTTTGAGTTACACATTAGGTCTCTTTCCAAAATTTAATTCTATCATCTCCGTAACATTGCCCACCTCCGTCCATTTCTGTCCTTTAATGATGCTCAAACACTGGCTCATTGTTTCATAATGTCTCATCTATTCTGGTAGTCAACTTCTAGGGCTGAGAACAAAGGCCTGTGCTGGTGTGGTTCCCTATTTACCTGACGAGGCAAAAAGGCGGTATCGTGGCAGCAGAGCCGGCACTAAGCTAAAGGCTAAGCGGCTAGCGAGGAAGTGATGATACAAGCCTTCAGTTCTTTCTGTGATCCTGGAAAATGTGAACTCACTACCAAATAAGATCGACGAACTGGCTGCACTGGTGAAAAATGTCAGAGAATGCAGTTAGTTGTGTTTTTGTGAAATGTGGCTAACAACTAGCATCCCAGATGCTAACGTGGAGCTACCTGGGTTTAGCACAGTTAGAGCGGACGGAGACTTAAATACCTGCAGGAAGCGGAAAGGAGGAGGACTCGCTTTCTATGTGAACACAAAGTGGTGCAACCCCGGACATGTAAACGTTAAAATCTCCACTTGCTGCAGGGACATCGAACTTTTGGCCGTAAGTCTGCGTCCCTACTACTTGCCCAGAGAGTTTGGATATGTCATTGTTGTTATTGTTTACATCCCTCCTCAGGAGGACGTGGAGATAGCATGTGACATCATCCACTCTGCTGTTGCTAAACTACAAACACAACACCCCAAGGCGCTTGTGCTAATCTCTGGAGATTTTAACCATGTGACACTGGACAAAACATTACCTGCCTTCTCCCAGGATGTGGATTGTAACACCCGGGGAAATAGGATTATTGACCTACTGTATGCAAATGTTAAAGACATATACAGCGCCACCCCGCTGCCTGCGATTGGGAAAGCAGATCATAACCTGATTCTGCTTCAGCCTCACTACAAACCAAGAGTGAGGGAGCTACCTACAACCACACGCTCATTCAGGAAGTGGTCCACTGAGGCAGAGCAGCCTCTGAGAGACTGCTTTGGAACTACGAACTTGGATATCGTGCAGGGGTCACATAGTGAGAACATTGAGGAGGTTGTTGACTGAACTACTGACTACATCAACTTCTGTATGGACATTGTAGTTCCAGTAAGAACAATATGCTGCTATGCTAACAACAACCCATGGATTACAAGTGACATCAAGGGCCTTTTGAAGCAGAAGAAAAGGGCTTTTAAAGGCGGTGATCAGCATGAGCTCAAGCACATGCAGAAGGAACTCCGAGTCCAGCTCAGGGCGGCGAAAGAGCAGTACAGGAGAAAGCTTGAGCAGAAGTTGTAGAATAACAGCATGAAGGAAGTGTGGGATGTGATGAAGATCATCACTGGCTGCAGCTTGAAGCGGGGTGCCACCATTGAAAGAGACGTGGAGAGAGCAAACCTGATGAACAACTTCTTTAACAGGTTTGACCAACCTAACCCACTCTCACCTCAGAGTACTGCATCCTCCACCCATCCTTCTGCTGATACCAGCATAGGAGAGAGTTTACCCCAACCCACAATTACAGCAGCCCTGGTAAGCAGAGAGATGAGGAGACTTTGTGCTAGCAAAGCAGTAGGTCCAGATGGAGTATCGCCACGACTGTTGAAGGCCTGTGCGTTGGAGCTGGGTAATCCTCTACAGCACATCTTCAACCTGAGCCTGAAACAGGGGAGAGTCCCGAGGCTTTGGAAAACATCTTGCATCACCCCAGTCCCAAAGGTATCACATCCTTGTGAGCTGAATGACTTCATGTCTGTCGCACTGACATCACATGTGATGAAGACCATGGAGCAGCTGCTGCTACACCACCTGAGGCCACAGGTCCACTACGCTGTCGACCCTCTGCAGTTCGCATATCAGGAGAAGGTGAGAGCGGAGGATGCCATTATCTATATGCTACACCGATCCCTCTCCCACTTGGACAGAGATAGTGGTGCAGTATGAATTATGTTTCTGGACTTCTCTAGCGCCTTCAACACCATTCAACCTCTGCTCCTTAGGGACAAGCTGACAGAGATGGGAGTAGATTCATACCTGGTGGCATGGACCGTGAACTATCTTACAGACAGACCTCAGTAAGTGTGTCTCGGAAACTGCAGGCCTGGACAACTGGCGAGGAAGGCAGGCTCTATTGTAGGCAAGGAGCTGGACAGTTTGACATCTGTGGCAGAGCGACGGGCGCTGAGCAGGCTCCTGTCAATCATGGAGAATCCACTGCATCCACTGAACACTATCATCTCTAGACAGACTGAGGAGATCGTTTCTCCCCCATACTATGTGACTCTTCAATTCCACCCAGGGGGGGTAAATGTTAACACTATACAAGATTATAGACTGTTATACCTGCCTCGCACTCTCCACCTTGCACTGCTTTTTTTATTGCTCTTTAATTAATATTGTTTTTATCACTATGCTGCTGCTGGAGTATGTGAATTTCCCCTTGGGTATTAACAAAGTATCTATCTATCTATCTATCTGTAATTCCCTCTTCATTGGCCCCCCCTCAAAACCTGTACAGAAGCTACAGTATATTCAGAACTCCGCCACTAGAGTCCTCACCCACACAAAGCGTTTTGCTCACATCTCCCCTGTTCTCTCCCATCTTCACTGGTTACCTGTTCCATCAAGGACTAAATTCAAGATTCTGCTTCTCACATTCAAAGCCCCACATAACCTTGCCCCCCTCTACCTCACTCAATTACTAGCTCCTTACACTTCTTGTCACTCTCTTAGGTCCTTGAGCAGTAATCTCCTTACTGTCCCACACACCAGACTCTCCACCCTGGGAGGCAAGTCCTTCAGTGCTATAGCCCCTCAACTCTGGAACTCCCTTCCTTAGTCTCTCCAAGATTGCTTCTTTTTCTGCAGTTTTAAATCTCAACTGAAAACTTTCCTCTTCTACGAACTTTTGTAATCTGTGTAATATTTTTATTTGTTGATTTTTTTACTCCGTATGTAAAGCAACCTTAGGTTTGTGAAAGGCGCTCAATAAATGTAACTTATTATTAATTATGTATTATTATTATTATTATTATTATTATTATTATTATTATTCATTATTAAAATCAGATCACTGTCTTTATTTGATTTTGTACCACATACAAAAGTGGTCTAAACTCTATGTGAAAAGGAGTGATTCAATGTGTTTTTTGATGTTCACACTACTCTAAAACGATTCGATCTGTCTGACACAATAGAATTAGAATGAACTCTAAATATACACAATGCCTATCAACAAGCATTTAATATTCAGGCTTCTTAAATACATCTGAGTTATTAATGATTTGTTTGAATAAAGTGTTACCATGGTCTTCTTTTGCTGTATCCTTTGATAACAATGACCTGTCCCTAAACTTAAGCAGCATATCACTGTTAGGTTACTGAAGGTGGCAAAACTGAATTACTACATATGTTGTCAACTATGCATTACACCCATATTTGATCATAGCAGGCCATCTTACAATTGCCAAATAACCTAATAGACCCATGTACATAGATATTTGTTATGTGAAGAAATGAAAACAGAACAGTGATGCAGTAAAGCTACAGTACTTATAACTGAATCTCTTTGCCTCTGCACTTACTGAAGCAGTTAAAATAATTTGCTTCATATGTGACTCTCCTGCAAGCTAACCTTTAGATACAATTGGAAACCTACTGAAAGTGAATTATATAAAATTAGTCAAGTAACAAAAAGGGGAGCGCGAAGATGTGAAAAAAAGAAAACAAAAATTAAAAATATGAAAAAAACATCTGTTGAAACCAAAACAAATTAACTTAAACTACATTCTGATACTAGAACAATAAATATAGAGTTAGATAAATGTCGATAAAAGTTAAGTAGGTATAATAAAATATGCATCTACATTTCAAAAAAATGTTAGGAAGGGCGCGATTAAAACTGTTATGAAAACTCGGGTTTCAAATACTTAAAGGTTGAGAAATGCTGGAGTACTGTATTGAATCAATAAGATATACTATTTTTTGTATTTTTTTATACATCATTTCACATATTTTCTAGTACTTCAAAGTGCACTGAATAACATGAACAATTAAAATCAAACCAGTCATTCAAGCAAAGTGAAGTTTGAAGCAAAGAGTTTCAATTTCTTATCCCTAAAGTTGCAAATGGACACTGCACTGTGTGCATTACCATCATCTTTGCCATTCTGTTGCATTCATGCATTGACAGTAAAAATAAAAATAGTCACATTGCACACACAGTATAAATGTTAGTATAATGATGTTGGCTAATTCAAGTCTGCTTGAAAAATAGAGGCTAATATGGCAGGTTTGAGTAGGAGACAGAATATCAGAACTTAACATTTATAGGTATGCATCTCAATAACCTGCTTATCTAGGAAAAGGCTACAGGGCAGATGGAAGCTATCCCAGAAAGCTTCAGGAGCAGAGCAGGAACAATCCCTGGACAGTGTGCCAAGCCATCATAGGGTGAACACAGATACTGTATATACAATCACTGGTGCCACTTTAGCAATGCCAGTTCTTTCTAAGTTTTATCAGGTGGAGGTAGTAGCACAGAGCTGTCATTTATTCCTCACAAAACCAGGGTCTGCATGAGGTTTTCACGTCCTCCCTGTATATTTAAAACTTCTTTGATATTTTTTTTGTTCTTTATTTTGCCTTATACAATTTCTTGTATTAGGAATTTGTTAGTTTTCATATACCCTGTGGGACCAGAGTGCAGGGTCAGTCATTGTACAGCACCCCTGAAGCAATTACAGGTTAAGGGTCACTGCTCTTTTGGCAGTGACAGCGATTCGAACCAGCAACCTTCGGGATACCAATGCAGATCCTTAGCCTCAGAGCCACCACTCTGCCCTAAATGTATATATGTACTGTAAGTGTCGGTTCTGTGCTTTTGTTACCATATCCTCAGTAAGAATGACTTGGCGTGCATTGAAACAAATTGATAACCTGTTTGTGGTACTTCAATGAGCTCTATTGTATTTTCTGTCTTTTTCATTTTCTGAGTGATTTTTTTTTATTATGCATGGACACGACGTGATAGAGAAAGTGCTATGTGTTGGTGGCTTGGAGCCTTTCAGAAATCTAAGGCTTTTATTAAAAACCGTGCAGTGTAATTAGTTCATTTCAGATTTATTGTTTTTTCAAAGTACAATGAAAATTATATATACACTTTTCTCTGTGGGGCCACTCAGTGTAGGTTATATAAAATAACACAGAGTTTGGCACTATTTACGAAAAAATTATCATTTGCTTTAAAATGGCAGAACATAACTACTGAAGAAACAGAATCGCAGAAGCAAAAGTAGAATAATGTGGAAAGTGTGTGTATCATAACTTGATCCACAGTGTCCAGTGCAAGCAAATATATGAGCAAGAAACATATTATAAACTGGAGAAAATAGTGCTTAGAATCTGGGATAAAATTTATTATTTCCAATTTACTTTTGTGGTCACAAACACATCCCAGAAACACAGAAGAGATGTTTTCTTAAATTGAAACCTTTGCGATATCAAAGTAGAAGTATAGTATATACAATGGGACCTCTATATCTATAAGCTCCATTATAAAATATAAGAGTGAAATAGTTATCTTTAAATTTCTAAAGCATGCCTCACGTTGCAGTGCAATTTCATGTGGCAAATTAATTAACACCATGATTGTGAAGAAATAAATAAAAAAATACCAAACTTATACTATAAGTGTGCCTGTCTACTAAAGATTTCAAGGATTAATGAAAAGAACAGTGGGAGGTCAAGTCCTAGCTACAGGCTCCAAAGATGTGGAGTGACTCCTAGCATCTATTACATTAATTCCCTTCAAACGTTTAATCATGTTTGTCATGTCGCGTTTTAATCTTTGATTTCTTAAGACTGAAGATTCAACACAATCTTTCCTTGTACCTCAAAAACCTTAGTCCTAGAATCAGTTCAGTAGATTGTTTCATCTCTGGACTTTATATAGTACATATATCTTTTTCTGTAATATAAAAACAAATAAAGACACAACATTACTTTATTGGTTTTCCAAGGGCAGTTTACAGTTTGTATAGTTGGTTGAGTCTTGTTTTTTGTGTGTGTGTGTGTGTGTTTTTTTTCTCTTTTGCTTTCTCTGAATTGGTGTTGAACTAAATTGTTGTATCAGTTATGCTATTTTTAGTTATTTGATTGAAGTATGATACATTCTGATTTTAAAAAATAAAGAAAAAATGAAAAAAAAAACAGTCCTGTAAGCAGTGTTTTGTCTCTGGACTTTCTTTAGTACAGTAGATGTATGTTTTGTGTAATACAGAGACAAAACTTAATACAATAAACAATATTCCATATAGGTCCACCAAGTTTTATTTACAGTTTAAACACAGCCTCATTTTATTTGTACTTGACACACAATGTAACTCTACATTAGCTTTTCTATTTGCTTCTGTGCATTGTCTAGCTAAATTATGAATAAAGGCAAGTCCACTGCAACTTCTAATGTGTACTTTAAATTTGAGACTTCTTATGCTATTATATCTATATAATTTTACTTCTCATGTGTAAAGTATATAAATTGTAACATATTTGTGAAACAACATATATAAACCTGTTATAACTGCTTGCTAACAGACTCATATTTAATATGTGTTGCTCAGTTTTGTATTTAATAATTGCTTTCATTTGCATTCCCACTACACAAGTTAAATGAACACATTTAACAATTTTGCTACTTTTAAATAAATCACAGACACAAATTTGCTTTGGTGGGATTAATATTTGGATGATTGTGGTGTTGTAGTTGGCGCTGAGTTCAGTTCCTGGCCTGGTCACTGTCTGTATGGAATCTTAAAATTCTCCTTGTCTCTGCATAAGCTTTTTTCAGGCAGTATGGTTTTCTATAAGCATTCTAAAGATGAGCAAGTTGGGTTAATCATTGAATCTAAATATACCAAGTCAAATTCCTGTACATTAAGTACTGGCGAATAAAACTGATTCTGATTCTGTTTTGGTCAGTGAAAGTCCATATGTAAGTGTGCCCTAGAGCAGAATGTACCTCTGTTGCTTTTTCTAGTTCTTCTGGGTTAGAGTGCAGCAACCCCACCAGTCCTACAATTATGCAAATTAGATGGATGGATTAAGGACCTATAGGGAAAATTGAGATTTTCAGTATTCTTCATCTAGACATGAAACTTTTTGACAGATGCAGTTTTTTAATGGTAAAGAAATATGTTAATTTTTTCATATAATAATAATTTATAAACATATGTCAAAATATGACAAAATATGAAAACATTTTCATTTCAGGGCTGATATTGCAGTTTTTTTTTACCTCTGTCTAAAAGATGTACCACAGTGATGTTTTCCTTTTTATTTTTAATAGGGTACTTGTAATCAAGTGGAATTGGAACTTATAACCTTAAACTTAGTGTGGCACGGTGGTGCAGTGGTAGCACTGCTGCCTTGCAGCAATAAGACCAGGGTTCTTGTCCCAGATCCTTCCTGTGATGAGTTGGCATGTTCTCCCTGTTAGGTGAAATGGCAATGCTTAATTAGTGTGTGTTTGTGTTCACACTGCAATGAACTGGCACCCTGTACAGGGCTTGTTCCTGCCTTATACCCTATGTTAACTGGGGTAGGCTCCAGCCCCCTTTGACAACCCTGGTCTGGATTAAGTGGGTTTGAAAATGACATGACATGACCTTAGACTTACAAGTTTGGATCATAGACCATGCTGAATAAGAACAACAAAAAATAATTCCTTGCAAATAATTTTTCTCAGTTATATTGATGGGTCTGAATCACACTTCTGAGGTGGGCTGGCGCCCTGCCTGGGGTTTGTTTCCTGCCTTGCACCCTGTGTTGGCTGGGATTGGCTCCAGCAGACCCCCGTGACCCTGTAGTTAGGATATAGCGGGTTGGATAATGGATGGATGGATGGATGAATCACACTTTCAGCATTGCATTATTTGTCTAACTTTTCAAATTGTATATTTCCTGATTAAACTCTTATATTTATGTGAATTATAGTAAATTTGCTACTGAGTTCCATTTTTATATTTCTAGCACAATGTCAATCTTCTAAAAGAAGGGGACTTTTGGAAGCATCTTCAGCATTTTCTTCAGATTCATGTCTGTTCATGCAAATCAGTAATCCTCTAAATTGCTAAAACTTTGACAGCCTTTTGTTTTTTGACACTCAGCCTACTTAAACAAATACCTAGGTGACTGGTAAGTCCTTGGTGTCAGGGTAATATTAGGGGCTTTACAGGACAAAAGGTAATCACTGTTCATTTACAATGTAACCTTAAATTGACCCACAGGAAAAATGCAAACAAAATGAGCTTAAAATTGGAGCAACTCTGTTTTTTATAATCCCTCTTTTGTGAATAATTCTTATTCTGGACTAAAACAGCAGCAATAGTGCACACTGTATGACTGACATCTATGCAGTTTTTTGAGGAACACTGTACAGTAATTTAAAGAATTGGTATGTTCATGACATCAGTGAATAGGGATATGTACTTGGGACATCAGTTCATTTAGTGTCCAGCTATGCATAGATTTGCTTTAGTTTAATTTTTTTATCATCTTCATTTAGGAAACTTATGTATTAATGAATTATTTTCCTATTTGCCCCATTGTATCAACATCATATTACAGTTATATGCTGGCTTGTTCAATAACATTCTACAGCATTCTGTGTCACAGGATTTTTTAGTGAAAAGATTAAAAAGCAAACACAGTATATTCTTACCTGAAAGGCTATGCCATCATTAGGTACGCACTCTTGTAATTAAAAAATATTGTTTAAGTATAGCACACAGATTAAGTGTAGACTTTAGATCCCAGCTATCTTTACACTTTTATCTGATACGTTTAACTCATTATTTAATAAATCAATTTGATATTTTCAATTATTCTAGACCTAATTAAAATGTATTTCTCAATGAATTTTTAAATAAATGTTGACTTGCACCTGTAGACTTGTCTTAAAATTGTAACCTTTGAGAAACTTCAGTCAGCTAATACTGTTAATTATACTTTATTAATGTAGAATGCGCCCATTGTGATATAAGAATTTAGCAGATTTTTAGTACCAATTGATTACAGTAATCTGTTAAATAGGTTTGACGCAGCAAACATCATGAAACTTTCAAAGGTGACAGTAATAAAGTTTTTATGCTATGAGATACTTATCCTATGACCAGAAAAAGAAAACATGGTTGTCTGGTAAGAAGCCAAAAGGCCTCCAGGCTACTGGAGTGAGTACAAGGAGTTTGAGTTTTAAAGGGCTCAGGGGCACATGGACAGCCTGTTGTTCCTGTAGCCTGCAGAGTGTGATTTAAAGCTGTTCTAAGATCAAAAGTAATAGTCTCGTCAGTGAGTTAAGAGCCTGATGTGGAGATGGAAAATATTAAAGTAAAAGAAGATTAAAAAATTAAAAGTGAGCTGACAGAATCATAGTCTGGGAAAGGCAAATGTAAGAACACCAAGAAGAATTCAAAAACATCAATAATCAATACAAAAATAGTATATGAGCCAAAACCAAAGTCAAAAATACGTTACCAAAAAACTTAACTATAAATACATTTACCTGAAAATGCTAACCTCAGTGTTTGATATGGTCCTTCACTATTTTGAAGAAACTAGAATATAAAACATGTTTTCAGTTATTTCACCTTTTTTTGTTAAGTACATAACTCCACATGTGTTCATTCATAGTTTTGATGCCTTCAGTGAGAATCTACCAATGTAAATGGTCATGAAAATAAAGAAAACACATTGAATGAGGAGGTGTGTCCAAACTTTTGGCCTGTACTATATATATATATATATATATATATATATATATATATATATATAT
>JANRMT010062837.1:22028113-22057179 GCA_026402145.1 Polypterus bichir lapradei | reverse complement strand
ATATATATATATATATATATATATATATATATATTTTTTTTTTTTTTCAAGAATTTATTCCAAATTCTTGTGACACAATGACGTCACACACTCTTTTCGTTTAATACTTTATATTACTGGCAACTGCGCTGTAAGTACAGGGTTTCTTCCCAGGCAAAAAAAGGACACTGCAGAACTGGAAAAGGTCCAGAGAAGAGTGATGTAGCTGATTCAAGAGCTACAGTGGAGGAATTATGAGGAAAAATTAAAAATAAAAGAAGATTAAGATGAAATATGATTTAAGTGTTTAAAATTATGAAGGGAATTAGTACAGTGGATCAAGACTTTAAAATGAGTTCATGAAAAACACAGGGACACAGTTGAAAACTTGTTATGGGTAAATTTTGCACAAACATTAGTGTTTCTTTATACAGAGAACCATAGACACATGGAATACTGTAAGCTGCCCGGTAGTGTGGTAGGTAGATAGTAGGAATTTTCAAAACTAGACTTAAGTGCATAGGACTGGTGAGCTTGTTGGGCTGAATGGCATGTTCTCATCTAGATTGTTCTACTGTTCTAAGCTACCTTTCACCTAAGAGATTAGTTTTGAGTTCTAGTGTCTGGGCTTATATTTTTGTATCTACTGCAAACAAATGTTCCTTTAGGGGTGATAAATTCTACTTAACCTAAAGGTCTACATTACAGAAGAGGGTGACATGCCACTACCTCATTTATGGTTCTGTTACTTCACTGCAAACTCTGAGACTTTGGCTTGGGGCAGAAATCTGTGAAACACTTGGCGTGTCACCCCATTGGGAAGGGTCTCAAAAGGGATTGAAATTGAAATCCTTAAAGGCGATCTTAAAAATTTTCCAAGAATAATTAAGCTGTTTGAAACAGACTAACAAAAAACAGGGTGACTTTAAATTGTTGAATGTCAGGTTAATACTCTTATGGCCAAAAGAAGCCACAAAGAAAAGCTAAATTCGGCATTCACATCTAAAACTAAGATTTAGAATCAATTTGGTCAAAGGACAAACATGTGACTTCATGAAACAAGTGAAACTCTGAGTCAAGTTAAGAGTTTGAATCAATTTAGAGAGCTACATCTGCCAGATAAAGTATACACAGAAGCCAATGTCCCACAAGCTCTGCAGTTAAAGCACACAATTGAAAGTAAACTGCGCAGCTTGTCATTGCAAGTCAACTGCTTTGGTAGCAGCATCTTTGACAGTCACACTTGAATGGTCATATCTCAATAAGCTTTTTCAAAGGCTTCAAGAGCTCGAGTTTGAAATAGAAAAGCAGGAGCAATCAACAACTAACGCAAGTGCTGACAGTCAGAGTTTCATACAGGATCTGTGTGATACGCATCAGCTCATGCAGAAGCAAATGGAAGGTTGGAAAGCAGTCGATGAAGTTGCTAGAATGATAGCCCAGAAGAGGGACAAGCAAGATAAACCTCCAGCGCCACGTACAGAAGTACCAATATTTAATGGAGATCCTCTAACATACATATCATTTATTACAGCATTTGATTATGCTGTAGACAATGCGTTTGAAAGAGACTGAGATAAATTACATTTCCTGGATCAGGACACTAGAGGCCATCCACAAGAACTTGTTCAACTCTGTCTTGGACTTAAGCCAGAAGAGAAATATATTAGTTATTCCGTCAAACATAGTAATATTTTTATATAAAGCAGAAATAACTACTTTATAATACAAAACCGTTATAATAAACACTTGCCTAGTCATATTAAATTATTAGTTAGCTTATTGAACAGTTTTGTGCAACAGACACAATTGAATAAACAGTGAAACACTAATTAGTCAATATCACAAAGTACATTTTTTATTTAAGTCACATTAGAATTCAAATTAGTCTAGCCCTTTAATTGGATCTGTCAATAATGCTGTCTTTATTATGAAATGAAGATGAAAAATAAGACATTGATTTCCTAATTATTTATTCAGCCAGCAGCTTAAGTGCACCAGTTTATTTAAACCTGTCATTCAAAGAATGGTTTCTTTTTAACATATACAGATACAGAAAACAAATGTTTACAAAAGACAAATGTAGGGAAATATTACTTTTAGAATAACATCTATGAGGTCACCCTATCCATTGCCAAGTGTCTAGAGAGGCTGGTGAATGTGCAGGTGCGGAGGTGGTTTGGATTACCCAGATGCCTCAGTAGCATAGGCCTATATGGCAATGGAGCACTCTCTCTTCCAATATCAAGCCTGGAAGAAAAGTACAAATGATTCAAAGCAAGGCTTGAAATGACCCTCACGGAATCTAGGGATCCCTTGTTCAGAGGGGCTGCTCCAACCTTGGTAACAGGGAGGAGGTGGAGGCCAGGAGCAGCAGTGGTAGAGGCAAAGGCTGCCCTGAAACATCGGGATATAGTGGGACAAGTCCAAACCAGCAGAGGGGGCCTATGCCTGAGTACAACACCCACATGGCAGAAGGCTAATCTAGAACTAGAACGACAATGCCTGGTGATAGAGGAGGTGCACCACCAGGAGGAAGGAGACAGATGTGCTAAGGCTGTGTCACAAGCCAAGCAAGGTCGCTGGATGAAGTGGGATGGTGTGGAGAGGAGACAGATCACTTGGAGCGAGCTGTGGAACATGGAGTCCAATATGCTGAGCTTTACCATCAGAGCCACTTATGATGTCCTGCCCTCTCCAACAAACTTGCATCTTTGGTTTGGAGAGGATCCGGCCTGTCTTCAGTGTGCTGCCCCAGCAACTCTTAAACACATCCTGGTGGGTTGCAAGACAAGCTTTACCCAAGGCAGATACACCTGGCACCACAACCAAGTGTTGAGGAGCTTGGCAGCTGCACTAGAGGGTAACTACCAATGCCATACCCTTGGAAGCTGAGACTGCCTCTCGGCAACGAACATCTTTTGTCCGTGAGGGGGAGAAGCAGCTGGCCAAAAGAGCGTCTCCAGTCGCGTGTCCACTGAACGCAGCCCGAGACTGGGAAAAGCAAGTGGATTTAAATCAAAGAGACTAACTTTCCCACCTGAAATCGCAATAACAAACCTGCGGCCAGACCTGGTCCTTTGGTCTAAATCCTGTCGAAGTGTGTTCATTGTGGAGCTGACAGTCCCATGGGAGGAAGCCAACGATGAGGCATTCAAAAGTAAAAAGCTGCGGTATGCAAACTTGGCAGATGAGGCAGAGGACTGGGGCTGGAAAGTGTCTGTGCATCCAGTGGAGGTGGGCTGCAGGGGTTTCGTAGCTAGTTCCACCACGAGGCTGCTGAAGGAGGTAGGAGTCAGTGGGCAGGCTCAGCGGAAGACCATCAAGGAGCTGGGAGATACCGCCATAAGAAGCAGCCATTGGTTGTGGCTGAAGCGGAATGTGACTGTATGGGCTGCTCATGGAGCCTCCAGCATGGCACACACCCAGGTCTGATCAGCCTGTGGTGGGCCGTCCTTGGGCGAGGGTGTATTGTGATAAAGGCCGAAACACCCAATGACCCCAGGGTACACAACTGATGATGTGTCGTACTGGAGGCAGTAACACTGCCAGATGAAAACCCATGAAGACACCTCCAGTCCTACCTAAGAAATCAATGCTGTCCTGATTACAAAGGGATTAAAACATCTAGTCCTAGTAGACATACATAATGTTACATTACTCATTACTTACAAAAAAGTAACTGCTATACAGATACTTATTATAAAATATAATTTTGTTAAAAGTAGTGCATTACTTTTGCATTACTTTTCTTTCTAATAGAGAAGCCTACACTTGTAGTCAAAATAAATCTGTTTCTGTGAACAAAAAGGAAAACAAATACTCATTACTATTCTTTTCCAGGGCAGATTGATAACATATACTCAGAGCTGTAGTGATTGACTCCCTGAGACCCTAAACTGGGTGGTTATATTGAGAGAAGGTGAGAGAAGCACATGCAGTAAAGGAGGATAAGAGTATTATGGATGTGAGCATGATTTGCTGGAGAAGATGGGTTTAAATTCCTTTGTTGCCAGGACCCAATACTACTTTTAATAGATTTGGATTCATTTCGTGCTGCTTCTGTATCAACGTGTGAAGCATTGTCATTGCAGTCGTTTTTATATGTGTTGATCACATGCATTAATGCCGATTAATAAGCATCCCTAATTTTTAAACCAAATAAATAGATATATTTACATTTGGGAAATATTTTAGCTGTTAATATCAACAAATCATTTTAATGTGCAAGAATATTTTATGGGTAATTGTTATATAGCCATAGACTCACAATTGATGCTGCATTAAAACACTATGATTAACATTAATAGAAGTTTGTTCAGGAAAAAAATGTAAATTTTAAACTAAGAGAATAAGTCAAATACAGAAAAAAACAGGATCTATAAAATCACAAGATAGTGAGATAATAGGATAAAATAACCCACCCCCAACCATTGGCACAGACCCCTCCCCCTTGCCTTGTGAGGGACAAAATAAACAAAAATAGAAACAATTACTGAATTAGTGTCTGCACAACTAAATCACAAAGAGCAGCATTGCATAGACAGACTGAAAATGGAAGGCAGCAAGAAGGAGAAGTTCCTTTTATCACTGGCCACCTACAGGCCATGTGACTAAAAGCCAGTTCCTAAATTTGGAACCAGACTGTCCATTATTTCTCAATGCTAACAGTTCTTGAAAAGTTAGGTTATAGAAAGAAGATCTCGATGACTCAAAAGAAACAGAACAGGGGGATTTGCTCAGAAAGGCCAGAGCAATTTTGACAGCAATGATGACCAGAGAGAACAACTTCTGCTGGATTGGGATGAGAGAGTGAGAAAAGTTCCATGAGAAGGAAAATATGAGCAAGAAATCTGGAAATTTTTGAAAAAGGAATCTGGACAAAAAGCATTGAAGAGAGAGAATTCAAAACAGCAAGCAATAGGGAGTGATGTTGGGTAATCTCCAAAACATGTCGAGGAAGGTCCTGATGATATTTAAGAAGTAGATTTGATAAAGGAGGTCAGTGGATAAGCCTACTGCAAAATGTTTACATGGGGTATGATACAAATTATAGACAAAATTAAACTTAAGTATGCTAATAGTTGGGGTTCCTGGAAAATTGATACTTTTAAAAATAGTGTTCCATGACAAGGCAATGGAGGGTGGGTAATCGCATTTTCACACAAAAATCGCATTACCACACAAAAGGGTTACAGCTTCTAGGAGGCTTTGCATAGTGTAGCAAATAAAGTGTCAACTGTTCTTTTTGTATGCTGAGAAAAAACAAAAGTGGATAAGAAGGAAGAGTTGAGGGAAGTGATACATGCATGTCTTAAAGACTTGCCTCAGTTGGAGATTAAAGAAAAGGAGGGGATGGAGTACCTGGACCTTAGTGCCTGGAATGTCCAGAGTCTCAAGTAATCAAATATATCACCCAGAGTGTTAATTGCTAAGACCAGACCAGTGTGGAAAAGAAATGGACTATTCACCAATACAGAGAGGTTTATTATGAAATATCGGAGTATTTGAGTGCCAAATGGCAATGGAACCTAAAAACATTTCTACTTGGCACCAAGACTTTAAGATTTGAAATCAATAGATCTTTTATAAAGGCAATGTCAGAAACTGAAGGATTTGAATTCTCTGCAAATAACTCTGCGTAAAAATTAAAACAACACTTATTATTCTCACTATTTTTGTTAGTAGAAATCCTGATTTGTTTTTGTTTTCAGAAATGCAAATGATTCATATTTTCTAAGTTTAAGTACTAATAATTTACTAGGTTTAGCTCCATAATATTTAAGGCTTGTGCAATGAATTTCCAGTTCAGCCTTTTTGAAAAAAA
Organism: Polypterus bichir lapradei; assembly: GCA_026402145.1. Taxonomy (NCBI): domain Eukaryota; kingdom Metazoa; phylum Chordata; class Cladistia; order Polypteriformes; family Polypteridae; genus Polypterus; species Polypterus bichir. The sequence continues at coordinate 22,051,373 of JANRMT010062837.1, read as the reverse complement.
ACAGCTATCCTAAATCCTGCCTACTATGATTTAATAATTAATAATACAAATTATTACTGTTGAAAATCAACAAACTGGGGTGTGCAAGCTCTAGGTGACATGCATGTTTCAAGTTCATTTATTGTGTGCTTATTTTTTAGGCTTGAAAGGTGGCATAAGAATTGGTGAAATCACTAATGGCATCTTTTATAGCTAACGAAACAAAGGCAGAGCCAAAATTTACACAGTGTGTTACAGACTCAAATCAAATGTATGTTTTTATTATATTATAGTAATAATATCAGGTAACTACTCAAAGCGCGGAGCTCCTGGTCTAGATCCTGGAACCTTTTGGTTACAAGGCAGCCTTTCTTACCTCTGAACCATCAATGAATACATATCAACTTTCTATTGACATTTTTATTTTATTGACAGAAGCATGTAAATTTAAATGATTTTTTTTTTTTTTACTTTGGTTATATTTTTGCATAAAAGCGCATGTTTATTTGATATTTGATATTTGGACTAAAGTCTTCACACATTATACACTTCCCATGATTGTTAGTATAAGATAGTAAACGTTTCTGCTTTAGGTATGTCTTGCCTCACATTTATTTCCTTTCATCCTATACTTACCCAGATTGTATATTTACCATATACAATTCCAGACACCTCACACTGAGACAAACAGACTTGAACTGGGAGAACTTTTTGCTCGAGTTTAGCTCCGTCAGTGAGGGATGGTTGCAGGCTGCTTGTACTGATGTGACACATTTGCAAAACAAAGATGCTGATTAAAAGTTGCAAAGAAATTTAAGGTGGCCTGGCTTCAGGGATTCTAGTGTTAATCATTGAAATTACCAGAATAGATCAAGAACATGGCAGGTTTCCAAATGAGGCACTTTATAGGAAAATACAGGCTTTCTAATCAGAACTCAACCCCTTGACAACAAACGAAACTGAACAACACATTTTTAAATCACCACATCATTACTATGAACATGGAGAGAAAGCTAATAAGATTTTAGTTCAACAAATCAACAAGCAGGAAGTTCACAATGCAATACTAGCAATTACCAACACACACAGAGACAAAATCATTAACCATAAAATATAATGAACACATTTAGAGACTACTATAAGTCATTATATTCTACTTAGTTTAAAGAAGACAAGACACAATCTAATGCATTTTCCGATGTATTACAGATATCACATCTAAATACTCTCAGAGCAGAGGAATTGGATAAACCTCTGTCACTTTCAGAATTACTAGATGCTATAAACTCACATCAGAGTGGGAAAGCAGCAGGCCCTGATTGCTACCCTGCTGAATTTTATAAAAAAAATGTTAAATTAAGTTAGCCCCCTTTTTATTAGCAACATTTATAGAAGCCAGACACAATAAAATTCTACTTTTTGCCAAGCATTAATTATAGTCTTTCCTAAGAAAAATGAGGACAATGTGCATCATATAGACCAATCTCACTTCTGAATAATGATGTTAAGATATTCCTCAAAGTTCTAGGTAGAATGACTGAGAGAGTGCTTTGGTAATATCACAAGACCAAACCAAGTTTATTAAAGACAAACACTTAGCTTCCAAACTTCAGCGCCTGTGTAATGTAGTATATTTACCCATAAAGTCTAACATCCAGCGATCTTATTATCTTTAGATGCAGAAAAAGCATATGATGTGGTTAAATGGTACTACCTATTCACTACATTGCACAAATTTTGGTTTGGCCTGAACATATGTGCATGGATCAAACTACTGTATAGTAGTCCAGAAGCTTCCGTTTGCATAATAACAACATAATTTGCATAATAACAACATTATTTCAGACTACTTCAGACTAGATCATGGTAATAGACAAGTCTGCCCATTGTTAATTTGCATTCGTCGATGGCTGTTCACTTTTGAAATACATCTGAGATAAAGGGGATTATCAGAGAAGGACTTGAACAGAAATTATCACTAGAATTGACACTGTCAAGACGAATATACTTTTTCACTATTACTTTTTTACTATACTTTTTTACTGTTTCAAAGCATTCCCATATACTTTAACAAATCTTTTTTTAAGAAGTTAGATTCTTACTAGATCATAGCCTCATTTATTTGGAATTCAAAACATTCACACATTCAAAGGGCAACCCTACAATAGCTTAAGCAGAAGGGGTCACGGCTTTACCTAACTTTTAATTTTATTATTGGGTGGCAAATATACAAGCTATAAAAACTTGGATATTGACATAAATAGATGAACACACACAAGCTTGGTCCACAATAGTAATAAAATCATGCGGTACTTCTTTATATTCCTTGCTGTGTACTCCAGTAAATACAAGTTATCAACATATTAACGACCCAATTGTCATCCTTTCTCTCACAATATGGAACCAATGTAGGAAGAACTTCAAGACAGAGAAGCTTTAACTGTGTCAGCTCTATACGATAACCACCTTTTTCCACCCTCTCAATCTTACACAGTTTTTAATGTTTGGAAAATATATGGGATTAAATCATTAAGAGATTTGTACATAGATAATGTCTTTGCATCCTACAAACAATTACACTCCAAATTCAGCTTTCCATCAACACAATTTATCCACTATTTCCAAAATAGAAACTGCTAAGTTAAATCTGTCCAGTTTTCCTCACCTCCTGTCTATTTCTATTACGGAAGAAATATTGATCGGTCAAGAGGACTCTGCACTTCTATACCATATGAAAACATTTTAAAGCCCCTTCCTTTCAAAGATCCCTGAGTGCAGTGGGAAAAGGATCTTTTAACGTTTCAGAAAAGGAGTGGAAGGCAGAATGCACAGAATTCACTCTAGCTCCATATGCGCAAAGCATGCAATTCTTTAACTTAAAATCTTTTATTGAATACATCTGTCTTGTTTAAAATTGTTCAAAATATTCCAGGACAAGATCCAAACTGCGAATGTTGCAATTGAGCTCCAGCCTCATTGGGCCATATGTTTTGGGCATGCACCAAATTAATATCATTCTGGACTGAAATCTTTAACATTAGATTCCCAGATTTTCCTTTTTTTTTGTTGTTGTCCCCGACTTCCCTTAATTTTTCCTGACATACACCAAGAAGCTTGTAGCTCCTTGTCACTGCGCTAATAGCCTGCTTTTGTTTTGCAAATGTGTGGTTTAGCAGAACGCAGTCTGCTACACCTTCCACCCTCCATTTAGTCAGATGAAGGCATCACCATGCTGCAATCCTCACAGCTGAATACTGTGTTGAAGTGTATAGGTAATGAAATAACGTGATTTAAAATACATGCATTTCACGTGTTTTCCATGTCTACAACGATTTGCCTAAATAAACACTTTTTTGTCTACTTGCTCAACAAGACACCAAGAAGAAATGATTAAGCTGTGTTTGTGTGTGTCTGCTTTTATCCCTTCACCACTAAATTTCACAAGTACCACAAATTTACAATCGCTGTTACAGACTCAAATCAAATCTAGGTTTTTATTATATAATAGTAACAATATTAGTAATTCACTAGTCAAAATGGTAAATGCTAGGAGGACCCGGGATTAAAACCCAACCTCTTGATTATGAGACAGCAGTCTTTACCTTTGAACAAGCCAAACAGACATATCTATTTCATATCGATATTGATAGGTGGTCTTCAGTTTTTACACATTACCAGTAACACAATTTGAACAATTTCTTTTTCTTTGGTTATATTCTTGAATAAAAGCGCAATTGTATTGTTATACCTTTTGTGAAAGTGTTTGATATTTGGACTTCATTCTTCACACATTATACGCTTCACATGAATATTTTGTAAATTATCACTATAACATGAAAAATGTTTCTGTTTTAGTTATGTGTTCAGATTTTCCTGTCATCCTGCATTTACACAGATCGTTATAGACAGAGAACACACATTAAATGTATATATTCCAAATGATGATATATTATTTACTCTATACAATTCCAGACACCTCACTCCCAGAAAAAGTGACTTCAACTCTGAGAGTTTTGTCTGACTTCAGCTGCCTCAGTTGGGGATGAGTGAGCAGACTGCTGCCTGTGCTTATTGACTCATTTATAAAACAAATGAGGAGGTGCGAGAGAATTTAAGGTGGCCCAGCATTGATAATATTTTTATAGGCTTCAGGGATTTTAGTGTTAAATGCCTATCAGACAGCCTTGGTGTCACAAACACTCTTAATCCATTAACAACTATGTTTAATGTACTCCCAGATGGGCTTAAAGTGGAGAAGGACAAACAAACTGTAATTGCCTTTACTACACTATTGGCACGTACACTTATTTTGCTCAACTTGAAGAATCCTAACTCACCTATTTTAAGTCAGCGGGTAACTGGTGTTGTATACTATTTGAAAATGGAAAAACTCATATTCTCACTTAAAGGATCTTCTTTTAAAACCTGCAGGATCTCATCAATAGCATTTTAGAATAAGCTTTTATAGTGGGGCAAAAGGATTCTCTTTCCTCTTTTCTACTCTTACTTTTACTCTGGCAGTTGGCCTTCCTCTTTTTCTCTTGGGTGAAGATTAAATTGAATTTAGTTTTGTTAAATTTGACGTGTTTGTATGGAATGCTATTTGCTTTTAATAAATTCAATAAAATAAAAAAGAAATGCACAGTTCTGATGGTCTAGTCATAGTAATCATTAAATGCAATATTTCATAGCATAATATAATTATTTTTGTTTGCTTCATTTATAGTTTTGATGCAAAATAGGTCTGTCTTCCACTTTGTCAAACTGATGTCTGTCTTAATTACTTTTAAATCGGCTATACTGATTCTGTGCACTAAATATACATTAAGTGTTAAATAAAGTGTTTTATCAGATACAGTTGAAGTGACATATTAATTTTAAATAGAATGAATACATCAATGTGCATTTTAGTCAAGGCTGTGTGGGGGAAAAAAAGCTACAGATGAACTTTCCTGAACTATTTCGATGGGTGACATCTGACATTTATTTTAAAGCAAGAACAAAACACATGAGTAACAATGTATAATGATAGCAAATATTTTTCAATTCCCTGTCAGTTTCACAGGAAATGTGTTTATAGTGACAAAAAGAAGCTTATGACATCACCAATTTGTTTTCAGGTGCACAGTTCCTCCACACTATGCGACTCTTCAATTCCACCCGGGGGAGTAAATGCTAACATTATTCAAAGTTGTTGTCTGTTTTTACATGCATTTTTATTACTCTTTAATTTAATATTGCCAGTATGCTGCTGCTGGAGTATGTGAATTTCCCCTTGGGATTAATAAAGTATCTATCTATCTATCTATATAACATAGAGGAATACAGATTTTTATAGGAAGGATACAAAGAACAGAAAAGGAGGTGGGGTTTACTGTTTATGTCAAACAGAATTTGCAAGTCCTCTTCAGTTGGACTTAACGAGGAAAGACGTGTTATAGACACTCAATGCAGACAATAATTTCAATGCACGTCTTTTTAGTAATAAAAAGATTACGGGGAATATATTATGGAGGACTTTAACCAAATATTAACTGGGATAACCTTGTAAATAACGGAGTACAAGAATGGGAGCTTTTGGAAGTAATCAGTGACTGGTTTTTAATACAGTATGTTAAAGCACCAATACCAGGGGAAGCCTCTGTAGATTTAGTATTTTGTAACAATCAGTATAGATTTTAAGGTGTAGAGTGATTGAACCACTAGGGTCAAGTGACCAGAATCTTATATATAAACGTCTATGCGTGGAAGTGTGTGTGTCTGTCCGGCCCCAAAGTGAGAGGTGGAGTCGGGGTGAGGGATCCACCTCCAAGGACACAGAAAACTACATGTCTACGCATGGAAGTATGTGTGCCTGTCTGTCTGGCCCGGAAATGCGAGGTTACTACACCATGAAGCTCAGAGAGCCAGCAACACAGCCCCAAGTTAACGAGTTGGAAGAAGAAAGTGACTCTGTTGCCAAAGTAAAACCGCCGAGAAAAGACAGAAACTCTTATGCAAACGAGATGAGCACTTCTGCAAAACAAAACTTAGGAGAGAGACTCCTAGAGTAATTCCTTTCAATGACCTGACATCTCTACATTTCAATTTTGTTTCTGAAGATTTCAATAGTTTCTAAAACCCCGGGCATTTTATAGCACGGGCTTACACGCTAGTATAATATAATTCTCAGCATTTTAGAAGAGTGATGATACAAAGACTTAAACTGGGTAACCATTAAGAAGGACATTGGGGTTGTAAAAGGCTGTTAGAGGGGACTATATCACACAAGGTGAAAGATGGCCCAAGGAGATTCTTTCAGTATTTTACTAGTAAAAGAACAACCAAGGAGGAGGAATCAGTAAAGGGGAATTAAAAAATACAGTCAGTGAAACAGCAAATGCTCTAAACTTGCATTTTTCTGAGGTTTTCACATGTGAGGAAGTAGATGACCTCCCAGCAATAAAAGGTACTACTGAGGATGTATTGAGTGATTTGGAAATCGTAGAGGGAGAAGTGCTGTTTAAATTTATTAGGCTGAAATCAAACAAATCAACAGAACCAGATAATATTTATCCTTGAGTTCTTAATAAGGTTAGCAAGTACATATGTAAACCCATGACACACATTTTTAAGAAGTCACTGCGCACTGGAAAAATTCTGAAGGACGGGAAAATAGCGACTGTTATTTAGTGAGGGTGAATGGGCAGATTTAAGCAACTGCAGGCTAGTAAGCTTAATATGCAACACAGCTAAATTAATGTTAGGCATTATTAAGGGAAAGACAGCAGCACATGGAAAGAACAGGGGTTTTACTGAACAGTCATGATGGGTTCAGAAGAGTAAGGTCATGTTTTACCAACATGTTGTAAGGAAGCAACAAAAATGTATGATCAAAGTGGAGCATATGATATTTATCTTAATTTTCAGAAAGCATTTTTTTATATTAAAATTATTCTTTTTTATTCTTTTAATCTTTATTGATCAAATAGCAATAAATCAAAATAATATATAACAGGTAACAAATAAAACCAATATTTTACAGGCTGCTTAATCAAATGAGAATCAATTCCATTTAAGTCCGTATAGGACACACTATTATTTATATTAATTTGAAATGACCCCAAACCTTTTCCATTCTTCTGATTAACAATTCAAACCCCCTGAACCTGTATCAAACAAGCACTTAAATGTCACAAATCATAACTTTAACATAAGCATTATAATGTTACACAGTTTTATTAGTTCAACTGTTTTACATCATCCAAGAAACAAAAATAAATAAATAAAACTTAAACAATGTCTCAAACATTAATTTTTAATTCTCCATTATCAATTGAGTAGAGCACCCATTAACCCCCCCCACACACACATTTTTAAATAAATCTAAATAAATAAATAAAGTGTATTCCATTATTATTCTATTATTATACATTTATCTTGAAAATCAAAAGAGCATCAGTTGGCCCTATCCCACATTGTTTATTATTTCAACTCTTTAAAACTGCAAATTTTGCCTCACCCAATAAATAGTTTAACTGAACTGTTTGCCGATTTTCCTTGTTATATTTTGTTACATAAATGAACATGATATTGGTAAATTTCCCCATTAAATTACTACATATTTCACTAAAAAAAGTGAAAAAAAAACTGAGTCTAATACATTCCAAGACTAAATGGAATATCGTTTCTTTTTGTCCACAAAATATACATGTATCATCCTCTTTCCGCTCAATTATTTTTTAAAAAGGAATTGGTAGCGATAATTCCATGCAGAATTCTCCATTGCATGTTGGTTGTTTTTTTCTTATTCGGGGGCTTTTGTAGCTCCCTCCAAGCAGATGCACTCCCAACTTCCACCTCCAGATTTTCTCTCCATGGCGTGTCAAAAACTGTTTTTAGTGCAGCAAAGTGTATAATTTTTATACAATATTTATAAAGGTTCCCCTTTGACAGTGACATAAAGCTCACAACTTCCCCTTTATGAAATGACACTATTGCATTGTCTGTGAGCGAGGACAGATCAACAGCAGGGCAAACCTCCATCTCTGTGTTTGCTTCTCTGATAGAGTTGTTCAGCCTATGGTAATCTTTGGCCATGAATGATAAAAAACTCTGAATTATTCTGACTGTCCTGACCCCCAGTACTGAAGTTAGCACTGCTGGGTCAATTAAAGACTTCTTCCTGTCATCATGAATTTGAGACAGTTTAAGTATTTGATGTGTAATGAGTGTATTAACAAAACTATCGCTGAACAACAGAGGACATGAAAAAGTAGAGTTAAAAACTAAAGGCTCATCAATTAACCAACCAGATGTAGCAAAGTTTCTTTTAAAGACAAAGTACCATGTTTTTGCTGAAGATATCCTCTCAAATACTTGTTGACATGAGATTATTTGTCGTGACAAAAATGACAACATCATCAGCATAGGCCAAACATTTAAAAATAACATTTTGGGCACATTGGAAAACCCACACCCTGCAGTCTGCGACTTATCTGACGTAGAAACAGTTCGATTGACAAAGAGCATTCCAGATAAGGCACAGCCCTATCGAATTCCCCTCTTTACTGAGAACGGGCGCTCAAAGAGCTGTTAACTTTTAAGACACCAAAAATATTAATATATAAAAGCATGATCATATTTATAAAATTTTCCCCAAATCCAAAGCTTTTCATAGTATTAAACAAGTATCGGTGATCTACTTGATCGAAAGCCTTTTCCTGGTCTAGGGACAGAATCCCCAAATCAACCCCGCACAGCTTAGAGGCTGAGATAACATCCCGTAAAGCAAATATATTATCATGAATAGACCAGTCAAGCACACAGTACAACTGACACAGGTTTATTATGGAGTCCATCAAATTCCTCAGGCAGTTGGCCAAGGCCCTCGAAAAGATCTTGTAATCTGTGCACAATGGGTTCACAGGATGCCAGTTTTTGATTTGGCACAAGTCACCTTTTTTAGGTAGCAGAACGATGACTGCTCTCCTGTAGCTCAGTGGTAATTCACCAACCTTTATACTCTCCAGAAAAACTGTAAGCATCTCTGGTCCCAGCAGATGCCAGAACTGCTTATAAAATTTTGTTGGAATCCCGTCAATCCCTGGAGTCTTTCCAACATTTAAATTAGACAGTGAGTCAAAGAGTTCCTGCAGATTAATCTCTGTGTCCAGATGTAGTTTTAACTTTTCTGAGATTGTCGGCATACCTTCCAAAAAATCAGACATTGCAGCCTCATCAATGCTTTCATCCTTGAATAAATTCTTATAAAAAGAGACAGCAAAATCTCTTATCTCCCCCGTAGTGCATAGTTCTTAGCTGTCGGTATCACAAAGCATATGGATTGTCTTGTTCTATGCTTCCTTCATTTCAAGACTAAAAAAAAAAACTTGTGGGTGCATCCAGGTGATTCAGATTCTGGAAGCGAGACGTTTCTAAAGTCCCCTGAGCATGCAAATCCTAAAGCTGAGACAGTGAATGCTTTTTAGCTATTAAAATCTCAAAGGTGTCCTTATCAAAATTGTTTTGAAGAGTAGCATGTAGTTCAGTGATTTCCTCCTCCAGGCTTTTCATATGATCCACACACCTCCTTGTCACTTGCTGGGTGTATTGTTGTCAGAAAGCTTTAATCTGTATTTTTAAACCATCCCACCATTGTTTGAGGGAAGTGAATTTGGATTTGGTGAGGGTCCATTGCTGCCAGAAAAATTCAAAGCACTGAAGGAATTTTGAATCATTCAACATTGAATTGTCAGAAAGACTTACAGAAAAGTTTTTTTTAGAAAAGGTGAGCTTTAATGCTACCAGAGAGTGATCAGAATGGCTGAAAGGACAGATATAAGTAGTAGTGACTGTATTTAAATGTACAGAAACCCGTCTAACTGTGCCATTGAAATGTGACCACATCCCCCCTTTTACTCAAGTGTATTGTTTATCTATAGGAAGTTTATTCTGCCATACATCCACCAGTTAGATCTGACTGCTGTAATAAAGTGTGTAATACCCTGACAGAAGCTGGATGTGGCTCAGCACAATTTCAATCTAGTTGAGCATTATCTGTACAATTAAACTCACCTCCTACTAGAATAATGTCCCCATTAATAAAATATTCCATCACCTTTCCCAGTGATTCTAAGAAACAAATCCTCTCTCTACCATTTGTTTCTAGTTTGACTGCTGATTTGGCTGTGTATGGACTATTTCTCGGCCTATCCCTGCCTCCAGTCCTCGGCATCCTCAACGTAATTTAGGCAGAGTTGCTGACCACAGTGTGTTAGCCACCCTAGCCTGGTCAGCTAACACCGTTGCTAAATGCGATAACACCGTTGTTAACTTCTGTCTGCTGAACATTCGCTCACAAACAAGGAGCCTCTCATCCACGATCTCCTCACTGATCGTAAGTTTGACCTTTTCTGTCTAACTGAGACATGGCAACAACCCCATGACTTTTCCCAACTTAACATATCCACTCCCCCGGGGTTTGTTTACATCTTTCAACCCCATGGCTCTGGCCGTGGTGGAGGTCTCGTGTTAATGTATTGTAAGAAATGGAAAGTCTTGCCGTTGTCTGTTCCTTCCTTCAGTTCTTTTGAATCTCTTGTATGTCAATTAAATGGACCTATTCCTACTATTATTGCAACTGTTTACTGGCCCCCTAAACCAAATAATGACTTTCTGAATGACTTTGCAGCTTTCCTTACACACTTATCTACTGTTTCATCAAACATAATACTTCTTGGGGATTTCAATATACATATGGATAATATCAATGTCCCTATTACTAAAGTCTTTACATCCTGCCTTGAGAGTTTTGGATTCCAGCAGCATACTGATGTTCCCACTCATTCCAAAGGACATATCTTGAACTTGATTTGTTCTTCTGGAGTTACCCCGCTTGATTGTACTGCAGATGAACTCCCCATAACTGATCACTATCTTATTTCATTCAATGTTAATCTTGCACTTTCCAACACTAAACTTTCCCTTCTCATGTCTTTCCATAATATTAAGAATATTAACTTAGACTCTCTTTCTTCTAGTATTGATTCCCTTATGGACACTGATAATTTATTCACTCCTGAAGAACTGGTCTCACACTATAACACTGGACTTAATGGTGTTCTTAATTATATTGCTCCATTAAAAACTAGATCTGTTTCTTTCTCCTTTTCTGCTCCCTGGTTTACACCTGAACTTTGGCTTTTGAAAGCCAAAGGCTGGCAATTTGAACAGTTATATAAAAAACCTGGACTCTTTGTTCACAAAGAGATGTACAAAAACCATATACTTTATTACAAGGACTGTATTGCCCAAACTAAATCTAACTATTATACTCTCATTATTTCTTCCAATGAAGGAAACATCAAGTCATTGTTTTCACTAGTTAACAATATCACACAACCCCCAGATTCTTTACCTTCTCACCTTTACTCAACTGAATTTTGCAATTCCCTTATGTCCTTTTTTAAGGAAAAAATCCAGAAGATTCATCAGTCTCTCTGTGCGGATTCCTTCAGTACTTCATTTGAATTTCACCCACCAGCTCGCTCATTCTCCTTTTTTCAGCTTCCTACTTTCTCAGAAATCTCAGATCCTGTAGGTAAGTCTAAGCCATCCACCTGTCAACTGGACCCCCTCCCTACAGTTCTGGTCAAAGCCTGCTTCCCCTCTCTGGTCCCCCTTATCTGCTATAATCCATTCTTCTCTCACTACTGGTACTGTTCCTTCATCTTTTAAAACTGCTGCAATAACCCCAATAGTAAATAAACCTGGTGCCAATCCGACTAATTTTAGTGATTTTCTTCCTATTTCTAATCTACTGTACCCTTCATTTCCAAAATTCTTGAAAAAATATTGGCTATTCAACTTCATTCTCTTTTATCTCAAAATAATCTTTATGAACAGTTCCAGTCTGGTTTTCGTCCTCTCCACAGTACAGAAACGGCACTTATAAAAATTACTAATGACCTCCTTATGGCAGCTGATTCTGGTTTAATTACTGTTCTTATCCTCCTTGATCACTTACTGATTGCATAGCAGAAATCAAATCCTGGTTTTCTTCAGATTTTCTTAAATAGTGACAAAACTGAGATTCTCCTCATTGGTACAAAATCAACATTATCCAAAACTGATCATTTTTCATTTGCTATTGATAATTCCTCTGTCTCCCCTTCCCCACAGGTTAAGAGTCTGGGTGTCATCCTTGACAGTACTTTATCCTTTCAGTCCCACATCAACAACATCTCCCAGGGCCTCATGCATAACGGTATGCGTAGATTTCGAACTATAACATGACATAAGCCGAAATGTGCTTACACACAGAAAAATCCAGATGCAGGAATCTGTGCGTACTCCAACTTCCACGTTCTTCCGCTCCATAAATCCTGGTCAGTGTGAAAAGTAATGCTCGTGCACGCGTGTGCTGTCCTGCCCAAACTCCTCCCAGAATTACGCCTCTTTGAATATGCAAATCAATATAAATAGCCCTTAAGCTCAGCATTCTGTGAAAAGACAATGGGAAAAACACGGAGGAAAATATAAGAATTTCAGCGAATACCAAGTGGAGGCAAAGGAAAAACATACTATTTGTTGATTTAAACCGTGGTATAAACAACAAAAGGAAGCTGATCAAGTGACATAGCATGTTGGAGAAACTCGAAAGCTCAAATTCACAAAGTCACACAGTGCGAAAATAAAAAAGAAGTTACATATCAAAGTCGCCGTGAAAAGGCGAGTTGTAGCCCACCGTCTGAGCTTATTAGGGTACAGACAAAAAAAAAATAGGCACACAGTGGGAAAAAAGCACAAAATGTCAACTTTTATCTCGAAATTTCCACTTTAATCACGTAGTTTATTTTGTCATTAATGTAGAAGATCATAAACTTCATCTTAAATTCATTTAATTTACTAGTTTCTCAAATCCCATCGTAACTAAAATAGCACGTTAAATGCTTTGTTTTGTATTTGATCTTCAATGTGCTCTATGTGTGTGAATCACTACGTGCTTCCGTTCTTTCTCTTTCTCCAACAGGACACAGAATCCATTACATTCGTGATATTACAGCTGTCTGAAAATTAAAATACTTAGATGTATATGTGATATCATTTTCATGATGATTGGAATGAAAGCATGTTATTAAACATGGAAACACGATGGTGCAGTGATTGTTCATGTCTCACACAAGATACTGCTGCGCCATGTGCGACCTTCAATGAAATAATTTATTGTAGCAGTACTGTCTCTTTCAAACGTACTAACCTCCAATTCCTGTCGTTACTTTTCTTTCCCCAAATACCCAATCACCACACAATCAACTCTGTAATAGACGTTAAGTCATCTGTAAGCTTACAACGATGGTTCTTCAAAACTTTTAAGGAACATTGAAATATCTTCATAGTACGTATTTAATTATTCTATCCATCTATCCTTCCAGTGTCGCGCCAGCCTTAGCAAATATACAGTGCGCAAGGCAGGAACAATACGTGAACTTGCTAGCGCTTCGGCACCGTGTTCTCACATGTTTAGTTATTAACAATACAGATTATTTAAATGAAGTTAAAGTTTTATCTGTATAATATATTCAACATATTTTCCTGCATTTCATCTTAAAAATGATATCGTCATCATATATAAATACGCGCTTTATAAAGTAGCGCAGGTTGTATAATATTATAACTGTAGTGCAAGTTTACAGTGGGGTAATTGTACTTACAAGTACAAACAGTTCTACAAGAAGCAATTGATTGAGTGCGTTTATAGTTCTTGGGATGAAACTGTTTCTGAACCGCGAGGTCCGTACAGGAAAAGCTTTGAAACTTTTGCCGTGGCTTTGGCAGCATGTGCTTGATGCTGTATACCAATAATTCTCTTTCCGATCAGCTGCTGCTGTGATTCCCCACTCAGATACAGTGATATAAATACTCCGAGCGGTGCAGTGAGAGTAATATGGAAAAAGATTATCTGCTGTGGCAACTCTTAAAGGGAGCAGCAGAAAGAAGAAAAAGAAGAAGAAGAAGAAGATGGTGCAGTGAGAGTAACAACGCTAAAGCAGTTATGGTATTTGGAATACTATGGCTATTCCCTGGGCCATTATATTGTTACAGGTAATCTACAATCAGATGCATTACACTAATAAACAATATGCGGTTAGTTTCAGTGTATTTATAAAGCCGCATCAAAAATGTGGTTCTAAGAAATAAAAGGTAACCACACAGGAACAGTAGCACTGCTTTGATGCTGGGTGCCGCCAGTCTGCAAAACCCAGTGGAGAACTTGCGTACGACAGGGTATGAGGCACCAATATGAGCTTTACGCCAAGTGTAGGTTTTATACATTGCGATTTGAACGTGGAGACGTTTTACATTGCAACATTTCTGTGCATATGCACCGTTTATGCATGAGGCCCTCGGTCTGCATATTTCCACTTGCATAACATTAATCGTATTCGCCCCTCCTTCACTCCCCACACCACTGCTATCCTTGTTCATAGCCTTGTCACTTCTCGTCTAGATTATTGCAATTCCCTTTTCTTTGGTCTTTCTCGCAAATCTCTTTATAAGCTTCAACTGGTCCAGAATTCAGCTGCCCGCATTATTACTAGAACCCCCTATATTCACCATATAACTCCCGTTTTGCAGCAGCTTCATTGGCTTCCAGTTCTGTTCCGAGCTCAATTCAAAATTCTCCTACTAACTTTTAAGGTTATCCACAACTTTGCCCCACCATATCTGTCTGACCTCCTCCATGTTGCCGTTCCCTCCCGTACCCTTAGATCCTCTTCCTCCATCCACTTGACTGTCCCCTTTGTCTGTCTTACCAACTGAATGCTCTGCTCCCTTAGCTTTGGAACTCACTGCCACCTGAGCTTAGAAATGTTGAATCATTTTCACTTTTCAAATCTAAACTTAAAACTCATTTGTTTAAGACTGCTTTTTCTCTTTGATTATAATTGCTCTGTCTGATTTTAACTTTTGTATTTTACTTTTCTTTATAATCTGTGTTTTATCTATTGTTCGGTGTCCTTGAGTGTTTAGAAAGGCACCTACAAATAAATAAAATGTATTATTATTATTATTATTAATTAATTAACATGAGGTCCTGATCCCCATCTTTAATCTACACCAACAGCAGCCACCCAGCCACCACCTCTCTAACATTAGTGATCTGTAAATTGACAGTTTTGGAAAGCAGTACAGCTACCCCAGCACTGACATGGGATCCATGACTAAGCACAGCCTGAATTCTCGTATCCAGTCCGGCTGATTCCTAATATTGGTGTGTGTTTCCTGAAGTAGTGCTATATGAGGGCCTTTTTGCATCCCTTTTTGCATCTTCCCTACACCCGTTCACATTTAAACTCCCAATATGTAAAGATTCTATTAATACAAAACACAAGGGAGTGACCAATATATTACATAACACAAACAGATAAAAGAAACGTAGAACTAAATCCATTATGATTGAAGTAGTGATTTCCTAACCCTACTGATCAGATTCTTTAACCTCACTGACACTTGATAAGGTTCCAGATGAGAGGTTGGGCATTCAACTAAAAGAAATGGGAGTTCAGGGTGTTTTTTTATAGATTAGTGCAAAATTGGCTCAGACACACAAAACAGAGGGTTATGGTTCAAGGAACTTTATCAGAATTGGCTGACATTAACGGCAATGCTCCACAGTGGTCAGTTCTAGAGCCGCTGCTATTATTAATATATAAATGATTTGGATAGGACTATTAGTTACACGCTGGTTAAGTTTGCAGATGATTCCAAGCTAGGTGGATAGGCAGATAATCTGGAATCTATTGAATCTTTAAAGAGGGGAATGGACAGCATACAGGATTGGGCAGATTGTGGCAGATGAAATTTAATATAAGTAAATATAAAATGTTACTTGTAGGAAGTAATAATTTTATGTTTGAATAGACAATGAGAGATCTGAAAATTTGAAAGTACACCTTATTTAGGAGTTTTAGTGGACATCACTCTATCTACTGCTAGACGGTGTTCTGAAGCCATTAAGTAGGCTAAAAGAAAGTTAGGTTATATAGCACAATGTGTAAAGTACAAGTCTAAGGATATTATGCACAAGCTTTATAACACACTGGCGATGCCTTATATGGAGTTTTGTGTACAGTTGTTGTCTCCAGGCTACAAAAAGGACATAGCAGCACTGGGAAAAAAGTTCAAAGAAGATCAACTAGGCTAATTGCAAAGCTAAAGGGGATGAGTTATGAGGAAAGATTGAAAGAGCTGAGCCTTTTCAGTTAAAGCCAAAGATGATTAAGTGGAGACATGATTGAAGTGTAAAAAATTATGAAGGGAATTAGTACAGTGGACAAAGACTGTTATTTAAAGTGAGTTCATCAAGGAAACGGTGACAGTTGTGACGGGTAAATACAGTATATTAAGTTCATCACTCAGTGGCTGGCTTATAACAGTCTGGCACATTAAAATTAAAGGGTTTTATTTGATAAATGGAAATAGTTACTAACTCAGAAACAACTATAATAACTAATGAACCAAATTTAAATTTAATTTAAGAAGTTTTGAACTTGTCATATTTATGTGATCCTTAAATGTGAGTTTGGGTAAGACATGCTTTTATGTTTACATTTACCTATAAAATTTAGTCATATAAAGTCAAAAGAGATAGGCTAGCAGTACGCAGAATTCCACTTTGTTCTCTTTAAATGCTATATGTGTACACCAATGCTGAATTGCAGAACAAACAACCAACATAACACTTTTGAAGTATTTCTTTAAACGTGTAATTAAAATATAACAAAAGAAGTTATTGTGCTAACAACATGCCTGATGAATTGATAAAGGGTTTTCCTGTTGTTTAACAAGCCTTGTTCTTCCATATCTTGCCTCCTGCAGAGCAAAACTATACAATTTGTTTTGTGAATTGATTTAATTCTATAGTTCCAAGGTTCACTATTCTCAGCATGAGATTATTACAACAAGGCCTTTTTTCTTCTCCCACCACCAATCTGTACAAGTCTTTTCAAGCTTAGGGAAACATTTAGTACTTAAGATGTGGGTTTTCAGAGTCAATCGGGAGGAAAATCAACATTCAGAATGTGCACAAATGATACTGCTGCTACAATGGGCCATCTGAGGAACAGAATAAGGTGGAATGAATATGGGTACCTAGGGAGAAGCATTATTATCTGAATTAAATTTTCAGATCCTAACATTGGAATTTTATTTCTCAAATTTCCAGTTTTCAAACAGCTTACAATGGGATTATTGACTGAGATGGATAACCACTTCAAAGATCACTGTAATGCAAAGTGGCAGTTGGTAATTAGTATTGTATTGTTCACAGTATTCAGGAGAAAGCCATTATCAACAGACTACAGTGGAAGAGGTTGTTTAAATATACAAGTAGGAAATACTTGCATTTCACTTATTTAATTTTCTTTGCACAGTGATTAAATTCTCTCACTAATGGCAAACTAAAGTCGAGGAATTTAATATCTAAAAGTAACAATAGACTAAACAAAGGTTAAGAAATTATACTTTTATATATTTTTTAATTTGCTTACATTTTCCTAATAGTTATTTTATTATTGTTAACTTTTTTGAAATTATTAATATTACAGTGAATCATATTGTATTTAAATTCACTGTAACTGTGTATTCAGATAAAAAAAATGTCCACTAGATATCTGTAGTATGAAAATAATATAGGAACAAAACTGTGAAGTTGATCATATTCATTATCTCTGCCTTTTTCAGTTAAAAAAAAAAACACTATTAACAAACTTAGTGGGTTAGATAATGGTTAGATGGATAGAATAGCATCAACTTAGAAAAAATTATTGAATAAGCAAAAATAGCATGTCACAATATATAAAAACCAGTGTGCTGAATGCAAAAAACTAATGCAATATATTGTTTATGTCTTTAGCTTGTTTAAAGTTTTATTTTTATTGATAATACAAGTATACAATAACATTCAAATACATTAAGATAAACCTAACTGGTATGAGAGGGGAGAAAAAAAATTGGTCAAACTGGCAGCCTGTTATATCCTGGTTGAACACCCTCCCAGAGTAGCCAGATGTGACGTGTTACTACTCCTTAGCCCATCTGTCATGAGACAGAAGCACCAGTCAGCCGGAGTGAGAAGCACACACCACTTCCTCACTGTTTCAAGTGTAGGGAGGTGGGTCATGCCATCATGAACTGTCCCCACTTCAGTGAGCCAATGGACTGCAGCTGGGTGTGAGGAGAAAGGTATTTTTTCGCAACTAATCTCTTATCCCTTCCTTATACTGGAGTGGTTGCATTAATTGGGCACAAAGTAACAGCACTTATAGATTTCGGCAGCAACATTTCTATTGTTGCACAATGTTACGTTCTTCCGTGACAGTGAGAATCCAGTTTGACCATTCTAACCTGTATCAACAGGGAAATTTGATGGTACAACTTATTGTTGTCTGCTCACTTGAAACATCAGGATTACTGTCATGCATAGTCCCCATTACATGGTGATAATGGGGCAGGATTTGTCACAAAATAAAAGTGGAGAAGCACAAACCACCCCGAGTAAAGTATTGGGTCTTGCTGTGTAGATGGTTAAAACTCTTGTCTACACAGTGTGCCGTCAGCTGGCCACATAATGGGAATTCGTGGCTACCCTGTATGATATAAGCGATGTAACACCTTCTTGTACAGATGTCTCCACAGAGACAGACAGTAAGGCATTTTGAGCCATTTCTCGCCCCCGAGATCATCCTGGACCCAATTTTTACCAACTCCGGCCCCTTTTAACAGAGAACAGTGGAATGATGATTCCTTAAAGTTTGCTAAGAATGTGTTTTTTTCTGATCAATGGACAACAAACCTCTTGTCTAGTGCCACCCAGTCTACATTTGTGCTTAATAAGGAAAAGGTCATTGTGGTTAGTTCAGCAAACCCACCGGCGGCAGATTTACGAATTAGCACACATCCACCTTCAAGGCACCCATTTGGGAACCAATAAGACATTAGACTGGATTAAGCTCTGTTGGGATTAATGAGGAGGTGTGCCACTTTGTGCTTCCTGTGCAGAATGTCAGTGGCTGCAGATTCCACGGAGGAGCCGTGCTCCTCTGGCCCTTGTCCTGCTCATTGACATCCAATTTGAGTGCTTAGGGGTCGATATTGGGGGACCCCTTGACCCCTCTGCTTGTGGCCATAAGTATATATTGGTCATGGTAGATAATGATACATGATATCCTGAGGATATTCCAATATAAACTGGCCAATTCCAAGAATATCAGACAGGCACTGGTAGGGCTCTTGGCATGTGTTGACATCCCTAATGAAGCCCTAATGGACTAAAAGATGCTCTTCACCTTGGAGACATTCAGTGAAGTTGCCAAATTACTCATAATTAAGCACCTAAAAACCCCATTATATTATCTTCACACTGATAGTTTAGTAAAGGGGGTTAATCAGACTCTGAAACAAATGGTGCACATGTTGGTCAGTGAGGATGAGGATACAGTAAAACCTCAATTATCCATCAGGGGTCAGGACAGAGGCCATGATGGATAAGAGAAAAGACAGATAACAAAACAGCTACTTTAAAAATGACATACAGTAGATTAGTTTAGAGAATAGTCTTATTTATTTACAAAACTATATTAACAACATAAATGATCATTTTAACCAAATTAATTAATTCATATATTAACCAGCATAATAATCAAATACAACTCAGAGGCACTGGAGTTTTCTGTTTTAATTGGGAGTCTTTGTTCCATAACCAGTGGTGCCCTGTCTTATACACCGTTATCTGGGTTAAAGAGCACACCTCCAAAACAATAAAAGAAAGTTTTTCTTATCAATCAGTTTATCTCCTGCCACTTACATTCTTCTTTTCTCTATATTGCAAACATGCCTGCTTATTGACTCCTGATCCCCTACTGAAAACGTCCTTCCACTGCAGCATGCTATTTCTCGTAACTTCTCCTGTCACTCTTCTCCTAAGACGCGTGTCCGCCCCTTATAGAACATATGCTGTTCCATGACTTTCACTATTCACCCACCCTTGCTGCTCCTGTACAGTGCATCACAAACTGCCTGCATGTCACAATATATTAACAAAACCTAACAATTTAAAAAGAAAATTACAATACAGAAGAATGTTAACATTAAAATGGAATAACATTATCGTCAGTGGTTTGCATTTTCAACACATTTTTCAATTTTATCGGCATAACGTTTTATATCATTCAGTGTTCTTCCTACTCCATAAATTTAAGCAATGCTTGAAACACTTTCGCCATTTCATAATTTCATAAATGTTTAATAATTTCAATTTTTGTGACAATTCCAAAACCACACACATAGGTAGGCACCCACAGACACTGGAAGCAGTCACTCCATTTTGAATAGAGTGCACTGCAGGACAGTGCTCCTAACTGGTGAACGACATTCTGGGAAATGCCAAGCCTGAGGACTTATCTCTTACTTTTGACACCTTTTGGTTATATTTTTGTGCCCATAGTGGCTATTTTTGTTTGGTTGAATTAAACAGAACGACTGGTTTGGTCTCCCAATATTTCCTTGTGGAACTTGCAGTCAGCCACTATATCTATATCTGTATATCTATATATGTTTATCTATATCTATCTATATCTATTATGGAAGATGGATGGCGGTATAACGTGCTAACCTGACACAGACAGAGATGCTAGAGGCACAAGTCCAAAAAGCACATGTGAATTTATTTATATACAGTGTCCACAACTGTAAGGAATGTAATCAGGAAATGGAAGGCCACAGGCACAGTTGCTGTTAAACCCAGGTCTGGCAGGCCAAGAAAAATATAGCAGTGGCATATGCGCAGGATTGTGAGAATGGTTACAGACAACCCACAGATCACCTCCAAAGACCTGCAAGAACATCTTGCTAGAGATGGTGTATCTGTACATTGTTCTACAATATGGCTCAATTTGCACAAAGAACATCTGTATGGCAGGGTTATGAGAAAGAAGCCCTTTCTGCACTTTAGCTACAAACAGAGTCACTTTTTATATGCAAATGCTCATTTACACAAGCCTGATTCATTTTGGAAGTGCTTTGGACTGATGAGACAAAAATTGAGTTATTTGGTCATAACAAAAAGCGCTTTGCAAGGCTGAAGAAGAACACCGCATTCCAAGAAAAACACCTGCTACCTACTGTCAAATTTGGTGGAGGTTCCATCATGCTGTGAGGCTGTGGGGCTAGTTCAGGGACTGGGGCCCTTGTTAAAGTTGAGGGTCGGATGAATTCAACCCAATATCAACAAATTCTTCAGGATAATGTTCAAGCATCAGCCAGAAGTTGAAGTTACTCAGGGGTTGGATATTCCAACAAAACAATGACCCAAAACACAGTTTGAAATCTACAAAGGCATTCTTGGAAAGGGAGAAGTACAATGTTCTGGAATGGCAATCACATCCCCTGACTTGAATATCATCGAAAATCTATGGGATGATTTGAAGCAGGCTGTCCAGGCTAGGCAGCCATCAAATTTAACTGAACTTAAGAGATTTTAAATGGAAGAATGGTCAAAAATACCTCCATCCAGAATCCACACACTCATCAAAGGTTATAGGAGGCGTCTAGAGGCTGATATATTTGCAAAAGGAGGCTCAATTAAGTATTGATGTAATATCTCTGTTTAGGTGCCCACATTTATGCAACTGTCTAATTTTGTTATGATGTATATTGCATATTTTCTTTTAATCCAATAAACCTAATGTCACTGCTGAAATACTACTGTTTCCATAAGACATGCCATATATTAAAAGGAAGTTGCTACTTTGAAAGCTCAACCAATGATAAACAAAAATCCAAAGAATTAAGAGGGGTTCCCAAACTTTTTCATATGACTGTATATATCTATATCTACGTATATATCTATCCATCTATATATATATATATATATTTAATAATAATATATAATTATAAAATATAATATATAATTATTCTATATTGATATGTTATATCTTTACAAATAATCAGTGAACATGAATAAAATATGAGCATCTATTCTTTCAATAATATTTGAATAAAAATGTAAACAACATTGTATTTCGGACAAAGAAATCCTTATTTACACATTGTTTCTGACCTATAATACAGCATTCTCAGACTCACTCAGGTTTTTTTTTAACTCGGTTAATTGAAACATTTTTTTCTCAAACATTCTACCTTATCAAACAAAACGTCACTTTAACATCTTTCATTCTTTTCAAATATTATCTTAATCTCTTCTTGCTTGCACTTAAGTTATCTCTTTGTTTAATAGAACATAGAATTCTTTCAGATACGGATGGAACTAGTTATTTGTTATTGTGCATTTCTGTCTCCTATGAAATTAATTTGTAGTGGTGCCAGTACTGTATTAGAAATCATTCAACCCTACCACCCTGTATTAGATTATTTTTGTGTTGTCTCTGTTTAAGCCTCACTGCACTTTCTATTTCACCATCAGTCCACTTGCCTACAAAACCTCCTGCCAAAGATAAATTCAGACCCCCCACCTCCCCGTGCATCTAACAAATTTAACATAACATTGGACAAGGGCAGCTGTAGTTGGACATTTGAAGCATTAACAGTCAGCTGAAAGTTTTTCTCAAATGACCATCTTCTTTAACTGCTCTCTCTATATATCCCTTTCATGTCACAAATTCAATTTATTCTTTCCACATGTTAAGAAATACATACACAGTTTTCCATTTTCTACTATTTTGCATCATGTTTACTAAATATCTCCAGTGAATCCCAGTAAAGAGCTACATCTAGCGTCCACTGCAAATTTTTAGCTTGCTTTTTATCGTCTATAGTTAATTCATGTCATTATTTATTTATTTATTAATTGTATTCTTTCCTACACACTTTTAAAGCATAAAGGCAGTTGGGAGTCCACCAAATTGGTATACTGGACCTCTTATTACTAATTGTTCCATCCTTTTTTTGGTTCCTTAGTCTTTTACAACTTCATTGTGGGTTTTGAGGGCTGTAGATTAAAAATCTAATGTTTAGTTTTTCTAACTTAGCCTTCATATTTGTACTCGCAGAAGAACTAAAGTGTGTGCCAGTAAATCCCTGAGATGGCATAAGCCCCCATTTAGGCAGACTGGAAGTCTTGTGTAGACATTTATATTAATTCCTCAGTTGGACAGGACTCAAACCTGAACTCAGAGAAAGCAGTCAAGGACTCAAATCCTAATGTAGTTCCTTCTCTAAACCCTCTCATAAAGTATCTATCTATCTATCTATCTATCTATCTATCTATCTATCTATCTAT
>JANRMT010062837.1:21962664-22005382 GCA_026402145.1 Polypterus bichir lapradei | reverse complement strand
GTCCATCCTGAGAATCTCCACAACACAGAACCTCACACCAAACATAAACGAACTTGTTGCCAAAAAAAGATGCCAGGCGTCCAGCTCTAAAATGACATATGAGCAAAGACAACTGAATGATTTGATTTGTTATTGCTGAAAGGAACACATTTTATTTATATTTCCAGGTTTTGTTATGCAGCATGTTCATATTTGAATTTGTATAATTTTGACAGGATATATTTTTATGGAGAGCAAAATCTTTTGGGATATTTAAAATCTAAGTTTATTTTTTATATAAAATTACATAAGAGTAAAGAAATTTGAATGTTTGTTCTTTTAACATTTACTTTATTTCTAACTTGTATAATTTAGACAGGATATATTTTTATGGAGAGCAAAATATTATAAGTTGTTTAAGGTTTGAGTTGATTTATTCAGGAATAATATTCCTGTCTGTTTTTACCATTCCTACCAAAGATATTTCTGTCGACTAAATAAAAATTCCTTCTATTTAAAATTTAAATAGAACTTGAACAAATACGATAGTTCATAATATCCACGCAGACTTGCACGTAAGAGCGGGAGTTATCCGTTTTAACAAGCAGCGTATTGCACTGATACGAAATAGCTGTGTGTGTATATATGTAGATATGTATGTATATGTATATATATGTTTATATATGTGTGTGTGTATGTATATATATATGTATTTGTGTGTATATATGTGTGTGTATGTATGTATGTGTGTATGTATATGTATGTGTATATATGTAGATATATATATGTATGTATATATGTGTGTGTGTATATATATATGTGTATATGTATAGATATGTACTGTATATATATATGTTTATGTGTGTGTGTGTAAATATATATATATATATTTATATATATATATATATATATGACAGCAACACTCATCACTCACAACAGTGACAAAACAATTACATTGACAATCATGTTACGTTATTTTCAAAATGTTTCCTTTTCTTTTTCATTGCTTCTTTAACACACTACTTCTCCGCTGCGAAGCGCGGGTATTTTGCTAGTATATATATATATATATATATATATGTGCGTGTGTGTGTATATGTATATGTACCTCCCCTGGACCACTTGGTGGCCCCCCCGGGTGACTGTGTTGTCTCAGATACACGCAGGGCTCCATGGGAGATGGAGTTCTCCACAGCCCTTTTGGAATCCGGGGTGGCCACCAGGAGGCGCTGCAGGTGCAATCGGAGGCATGTGGTCAAGCACCTGAAACACTTTCGTGTGCACTATAAAAGGTGCCAACAGCCACCACTCCAGGAGCGTGAGTCAGGAGGAGGAGGACAACAACAACAACAACAACAACAACAACAACAACAACAACAACAACAACAACAACAACAACGGTTGCCGGAAAGAGTGGTGGTGTGAAGAGTAGTGTGTGTTTTGATTTTGGTTGGTCGCTTTTGGGACTGCGTACTGCCTGTGAGACAGAGGGAAGACGTGTCCCACAAGTGAAGAAAAATAAAAGTTTATTTACTTTTATACGTGCCTCCGGTTACTATATATATATATATATATGTGTATGTGTGTGTGTGTGTGTATATATATATATATAAAATGCAAGTTGACTTCCTCATCAACAAATACACTATTTTCTGTGTGTGAACTACGTGAGAGTCACGTGTGCTTTGTGCTGACGTGTGCTTTGCAAACGCTAGAGTCTGTTGAGAGTTGTTGGTTTGTTCTGTGGTGTGAGATTTAAATAAAAAAAATACATTTTGCTCTTAAAAACTTGGGTTTTGGTTGCCGCTAAGGAGCCGTGTGGGAATTTTTAAAGCTTTTTTTCACTTTAGAAGGGTTTTTTTTTTTTGCTTTTTTTTCACCCGCACAAGAGCAAAAGTAGCTGGGTGTTTGGAAGTGCGCTTGGAAAAGTTATTTGTACTTGTACCTGTCTTGTTATCTGTATTTGAATTAGCATCGAGGCGGCAGGGTAGAAAGCAGCAGTAACTGATATCGGCATTTTTAAATAAATAACCGCGTCGTCGTAACAGCAATTCCTTAGTTTAAAGGAAAAGGAAAAAAAAAGGCCGCGGCTGACTTCAAAACAGTAAAAGGTAGAAGCTCTGCAGTGCGCAGGTAAACGGCCAGCGTTGACGCCGATCAGGCACAAGGAGCAGTAAGAGCAAATAAGGTAGTAAAGTTTTATTTATTTGTTTATTTTAGATTAAACAGCCCTTAGCGGTCCAGAGGTAGAACAGTTAAGTGGGCGACAGCGTATTGGTTCATTAATACGGGGGAATACAAACAGTGCGAGTGGAGAGCTTATCAGTAAGAGGAGTGCAAAGTCAGGAGAAGAGGCAGAGAAAAGTAAGTTAACCTCATTGACAAATAGCAGGCAGCTGAGAGGGACAACAGTACAGGAGCTTAAGGAGATAAGGTGTAAAATATCTGTAGCAGATCTTAGTGTTACCATTCAAGTTAAGGAGCAGCTGAAAGAAGAAGAAATTTAATTTTAAGAAAAGAAAAAAAAAAAAGTTAAGGCAGTTTAGTAATCCCAAGTCAAATTTTAATAATGAGGCCAGTGCAATGCAAGTCCTGTTGGATGTTGGACTTTTTAGATGATGGTTTGGAAGAGCCAGTTGTCTATGAGGGCTACATCTGCAAGAGATGCCGGCTGATCCATCACCTCGAGCTCAGGGTCGCTGAACTGGAGGAGGAGTTGGCTGACCTGCGTTGTAATAGAGAATTGGCGGACTTGGCCCAGGTGTCCTTTAGAGAGATAGTGTGCACCCCTAAGGTGGCGCGGGAGGAGATTCCAGACCAGACAGGTAGGAATAGGTGGGTCACGGTCACAAGGCGTAAGGTAAAGGGTGCACACTGTCCGGGGGCATCAACCCCAGAATTAGAAGTGTCTAACCGTTATCATGTCCTTGCGGAGCTGGACGGTGACTCTGATAATTCTGAGGTGGTAGGCAGGGTTGAGGAGCCCCAACGGGCCACCTCAAAAGCAGTTCCCAGAAAGAGAGAGGTAGTGATAGTTGGGGACTCAATCATTAGGGGGATTGAAGCGCAGGTGTGCTCCAGAGAGAGAGAGAGTCTCGCACGGTGTGTTGCCTTCTGGGAGCACAGGTGGGAGACCTACCTGGAAGGGTGGATAGGCTCTTGGCCAGAGCGGGGGTGGATCCAGTTGTCATTGTCCACGTTGGAACAAATGACATACATAAGGGTAGTCTGTCAGTTCTGCGATCCAAATTCAAAGAGTTAGGTACCAAGCTGAGGAGCAGAACTGACAAGGTAGTCTTCTCCGAAGTTCTGCCTGTGCCACGCGCCAGTCCAGGAAAGATTGAGGAGATTAGAAGGCTTAACGTGTGGCTCAAATCTTGGTGCAGGGTAGAAGGGTATAGGTTTATGGGGCATTGGGACTCCTTTTGTAACAGATGGGACTTGTTCCGCCGTGACGGGTTACATCTGAACCAGAGGGGCATCAATGTATTGGGGAGGCATATGTGTAGGCTAGTCGAGGATTGTTTAAACTAGGGAATGGGGGGGCAGGGAGTTTAGGACAGGCCAGATTTAGATCTATATATGGAAGAACAAACAATGGTGTAGAAAAATAAATGCATAGTAATGTAAATTCTAAGCAAACACGTAAATGTAGAAGGATTAACACATTAAAAATAGCTTGCCTTAATGCTAGAAGTATCAAAAATAAGGTAAGTGAGTTGGAGTTGTATGTAGCAGAGCATAATTATGATATTATATCAATAACGTGAAACCTGGCTAAATAACAAAGATGGAGATGAGTGTAACATAGAGGGATACACATTTTTTAGGAAGGATAGACAGAACAGAAAAGGAGGTGGGGTTGCTGTTTATGCCAAACAGGGTTTAAATGTAAGTCCTCTTCAGTTGGATGATGAGCCCCATCTTAGTGAGGACGTGTGGCTTCGCCTGGAAAATATTAGGGAAAGAGGTCTTATTTTAGGAGTATGTTATAGACCACCCAATTCAGACAATAATTTCAACACACATCTTTTTAGTAATATCAAAAAGGCAAGTTTACAGGGGGATATTATAGTCATGGGGGACTTTAATTATCCAAATATTAACTGGGATAACCTTGCAGATGGAGGAGCACAAGAGCAGGAGTTTTTAGAAGTAATCAGCGACTGTTTTTTAACACAGCATGTTAAAGTACCAACACGGGGTGAAGTCTGTCTAGATTTAGTATTCTGTAATAATCAGGATAGAATTGAGGGTGTAGAGGTGATTGAACCACTAGGGTCAAGTGACCATAATGTAATACAATTCTCAGTATTTTGTAATAGTACGGATGCAAAGACTAAAATTGTTAAGTTGAACTTTGGTAGCGCTAATTTTGAGAAGATGCGACAAAGTCTAAGTAGGATAGACTGGGATAAGCTTTTAAGTGTGGAGACAGTCGAGGAGCAGTGGAACAGGTTTAAAAATGTTTTACATGTAATGCAGGACAGATACATACCTAAATTTGGAATTAATAGGAAACTAAAAAAAACTCCACGATGGATTAATAAAGATTTAAAAAAGAAGTTGCAAAGGAAAAAACTGCTGTATAAGGCATATAAGACTAATGACTGCAAAGTGAATCGTAAAGCGTATGAAAATATGAGAGCAACCATTAAGAAGGATATCAGGGAGGCTAAAAGACAGTTGGAGAGGAATATAGCAGATAAGGCGAAAGACGACCCCAAGAGATTCTTTCAGTATTTTAGTAGTAAAAGAACAGTCAAGGAGGAGGTCAAGTTCATCAGGAATAGTAAAGGGGAATTAAAAGATACAGACAATGAAATAGCAGATGCCCTAAACTTACATTTTTCGGAGGTGTTTACAAGTGAGCAAATGGATAACCTCCCAGAGGTAAACGCAACTACTAAGGAGGTACTGAGGGATTTGGAAATTGAAGAGGGAGAAGTGCTGCTCAGATTAAATAGGCTGAAATCAAACAAATCACCAGGCCCAGATAATATTTATCCTTGTGTTCTTAAGGAGGCTAGTGAGTACATATATAAACCCTTGACACATATTTTTAGGAAGTCACTGAGCACTGGAGAGATTCCGAAGGACTGGAAAATGGCAAATATCATTCCATTATATAAAAAGGGTGACAGGGCAGATCAAAGCAACTATAGGCCAGTAAGCTTAACATGCATCACAGGAAAATTAATGGAAGGAATTATTAAGGATAAGATTGAGCAACACATGGCAAGGACAGGAGTTATTCTGACCAGTCAGCATGGGTTCAGAAGAGGGAGGTCGTGCTTTACTAACATGTTGGAATTCTATGAGGTTGCAACAAAAGCATACGATCAAAGTGGAGCTTATGATATTATTTATCTGGACTTTCAGAAAGCATTTGATAAGGTGCCACATGAGAGGTTGGGCATCAAGTTAAAAGAAGTGGGAGTTCAGGGTGATGTTTTTAGATGGGTGCAGAATTGGCTCAGACACAGGAAGCAGAGGGTGATGGTGCGAGGAACCTCATCAGAACTGGCCGATGTTAAGAGTGGTGTTCCACAGGGGTCAGTGCTAGGGCCGCTGCTATTTTTAATATATGTAAATGATTTAGATAGGAATACAAGTAACAAGCTGGCTAAGTTTACAGATGATACCAAGATAGGTGGATTAGCAGATAATTTGGAATCTGTTATATCATTACAGAAGGACTTGAATAGCATACAGGCTTGGGCAGATTTGTGGCAGATGAAATTTAATGTCAGTAAATGTAAAGTATTACACATAGGAAGTAAAAATATTGGGTTTGAATACACAATGGGCGGTCGGAAAATCGAGAGTACACATTATGAGAAGGATTTAGGAGTCATAGTGGACTCTAAGCTATCAACTTCCCGACAGTGTTCAGAAGCCATTAAGAAGGCTAACAGAATGTTAGGATATATAGTACGATGTGTGGAGTACAAGTCCAAGGAGGTTATGCTCAACCTTTATAATGCACTGGTTAGGCCTCATCTTGAGTACTGTGTGCAGTTTTGGTCTCCAGGCTACAAAAAGGACATAGCAGCACTAGAAAAGGTCCAGAGAAGAGCGACTAGGCTGATTCCAGGACTACAGGGGTTGAATTATGAGGAAAGATTAAAAGAGCTAAGCCTTTACAGTTTAAGCAAAAGAAGATTAAGAGGTGACATGATTGAAGTGTTTAAAATTATGAAGGGAATTAGTACAGTGGATCGAGACTTGTATTTTAAAATGAGTTCATCAAGAACACGGGGACACAGTTGGAAACTTGTTAAGGGTAAATTTCGCACAAACATTAGGAAGTTTTTCTTTACACAAAGAACGATAGACACTTGGAATAAGCTACCAAGTAGTGTGGTAGACAGTAAGACGTTAGGGACTTTCAAAACTCGACTTGATGTTTTCTTGGAGGAAACAAGTGGATAGGACTGGCGAGCTTTGTTGGGCTGAATGGCCTGTTCTCGTCTAGAATGTTCTAATGTTCTATTTAGCTAAAAAACTGAAATTTGGAGGATGGTACATCTATGGTAGTAGATATCCAATAAGAAGAGACATTTCAATATATTAATATTTAGGGTTTAAAAAAAGTTTCAAAATAAAAATGAAATACCTCAAAATCTCAAAAATGTCTCGGCAGATTTGATTGAAATGTAATGATGTTATAGATGAAAACATTATCCGACAGGTTTTTTTTTTTATTTGTTCGTATTTGCTGTTAATAATGCTCTAGCATCCCCGATTTCACCACAGCACTTACAGTGATTGCACAGAGATATGGGGCATGCCGGTTTGTGCAAATAAAGTCCATCTGCAGAAGTGAACTGAAGTACACCTTATGAGAAGGATTTAGGAGTCATAGTCATAGTTGGTGAAGCTGGAATAGTATGTGTTTAGCAAGTACTTGCCTGTCGGTGTGACTGTGAGGTGAATCAGTTTCATGTAATTGATCCAGTAAGAAAGATGTTTAATATACTGTATATTATCCCATCATTCATCTTATCTGCAACCTTGTGCAAATGCCAAAATTTGGACTACAGCTCCCATTAGTCACTGTGCTGTTCCATCAGTGCTCAATGTTCAAATTAAACATTGATAAAAGTGACACTTCATCAATGGTAGCAACTGCTGCATTTTTTTCTTCAACTACTTTGGGATAAAAATGTAATTGTCTGCTTTATCTGACAAGGTAGGGGTCCCCTTGGTGAAATGATAGTGATTAGAAGAGCCGTGGAGGTTGTTCCATTGGTGAAATGAGTGCAGTTAGAAAAGTGGAAAAATATTAGTTTAGCAAAAAGGGGAGTGTGTAACATGTGACAATAAATTTAAGATAAACTGATTACATTCCATTTTTTATTAGTACATATCCTTGCTTTTTTTTTTTTTTAAAGAAAAGCTAGCACTGTAATCCACCTGTATATTATAATTATGTTCACATTACCAATCAATGATCAATTTCAAAGGCTGTTGCAGTTTTAAAAAAGACACTGCAACAGCTATGACTGAATAGAATAAAGCACGATTTTTAAGTTTTTTTTTTTTTGCTGTTTTTCAGAATGTGATAAGGAGAGAACAGGATAGTGCTTTTGAGTGAGTAAAACTAAGTAGTAACTTTTTTTTGTTTTTACTTGGTAGGTGTTTATTCAAAACCACTGAATACTAGAAGGAAAAAAGATTTGCAAAGTTAAATGTAAGCTCATTAATTTGGAAAACGTATGCTCATTTCTATATTCCACATGGCACATGATTGAAGGCTTCTTCTCAGGATTAGTGTATCAATGAGCTCTCATTCTTGTCAGTCTGTCTGTCTCTGTTTTATTCACATTCCTTTTTCAGCACTCATGTCTAATAAAAAAAAGACATGCATAGTGGGAGCCTGTGTTATGTTTTTGGTTGAGATATGATTAAACTGTTAACATTGATAAAGGCTTTTGTTTGTGAAGCCTAATATCTTTTCAGGTGTTCTGATAACAGATATTGATTTCAGATCTAAAATCGAATGGTCTGGTTCTTCCATGGAGGGCTCCAGCAGCTATCCAATTTCTGAACTCATGTTTTCCATTGCACAATCAAAGAAAGCAGTGATTCTGAAGTTGGCCATCAGACTGCGTGAAGTTTTATGTTTTTTCTGTGTTCCTGCGAGTGTTTGCTGGTATGCAACACAAACAGCACAGAAAATGTGTAAGTACAATTTATATCTCTTTAAGTTAGAGATGCCTTTTTTTGTTAAGTAATCTATATCACTTGATAAAAACTAGTCCCCCTCTCAAGGAGTTATTCATATTAATCCTCCTTTCCCTTCACTCTGCAGTTATACATAATTGAAAAACTGAAAGCGCTCATATGAAGCTCAGGGTAGAGTTAGTCTCCTAGTAGACTCTAGAAGTGAACTGAGTGGACCTCTGAGCTGGGCTTCTTTCATTAAGCTCAGCAAAGGTTAGCAGACCAGAAGTGTTGGTCCATATCTTTATTGTGAACTTCTAGGGCTGGGTAACCTCCTGAGTTGTTCCTTTCATCTAGCTGGTTGATGCTTCCCTGTGACATTTCCAGTTCTCCTCAAAAAGAGAAAAAAGACATACTTTAAGGCATTTGAGGTTTCTTGCCCTTAGGTATATTCCTCTGCTCCCCACACTTGCCCCACACTCATTTAAACATTCATTCCCTTTTTCCCCCAACACCACAAATACATAAATGTAAGGTCAATTGTCAATTTGCTAAAATGTTTTAATATGAGTTTACGTGTGTGTGTCCAGCTATGGACTGGCATCTACTTTCATTCAGGGTCAGTTTCTGTTTTGGGACAGATTCTATCAGAAAAGGCTCCTAGGTGACAAAAGGTTTAAAAAGTGTACGAGAAAAGCAATTTTATTAAAGTCAACTTCCTTATTGTTTTTGATGTGTTTGTTTTAAAAGAAAAATTGGTGTGAAAGATAATGCATAACTTGCATGCTGATGAAGTAAAAAAATTTAACCCAGATGAGTGAAAAAGTAACAGAATATTGTTGCGGTCTGCATCATTCAACCCAATAAATAACATTTCTGTTAATTCTGTATTCAGAAACAAGTAGTTATTATCCATTCACTCTTTTAATTCACTGACAGAATTAATTAAGGTCACTATCAGAGAAACATCATTCAGTATAAAAGAAAGGCATACCTGGATGTCATCAGCATATGAATGAAAATCACTGTTTTCTGTTGATAGTTTTCCAATGAAGGCATATAAAGTGAAAACAGTAAAGGTCTGAGTACTCAGCCTTTTAAATTCTATATTTAGAAGTTAAATACCATATTTAATTTCTAAATATAATGGCAGACTACTGTCAGCACATTTCTTTACATACTAAAATAAATTTGATAAATATGAATTTAACTACGCAAAGACAGAGCTTGTGAGTCCAACATAATTTTCCTGCCTATGTAAAAGAATAGAGTAATCAACAATGTCAAAGGCTGTCCTTAAATCTAACAACATAATTATTATGGAATTAAATTCATCAGAACATATTAGAATGTCGGTTACAACAAATGTTAGTGCCTTTGTACTGTAATCAGTATGAAAGTCAGATTCTAATTTCTCAAATAAAATGCAATGTGCAAGATGAGACTGAAGCTGTGTGGTGGCTACTTTTTCAAGTATCTAAGAAAGAAGCAGTAAATATGAAATTGTTTTATAATTGTTAAGTATATGTGGGTCTAGTTAGGATTTTTTAGTAACACTCTGATAATTTACATTTTTAGTGTATTAGGAACTGTATCATTCAGTAATGAACTATTGATAACACCAAGAATGGGGGCTGCCAGAACAGTGA
Organism: Polypterus bichir lapradei; assembly: GCA_026402145.1. Classification (NCBI taxonomy): domain Eukaryota; kingdom Metazoa; phylum Chordata; class Cladistia; order Polypteriformes; family Polypteridae; genus Polypterus; species Polypterus bichir. The sequence goes on along the minus strand of JANRMT010062837.1, from coordinate 21,995,585 downwards.
TGGAATTTGTTTTTTTTTGTTGGGACTGGGCTTAAGGGACCGGTAGAAGGATTCATTTTGGAAATCAAAGTTATGAGTTCTTGTTTTTTTTATCAAGTTATTGAAGTGGTGTGTAGTAGGACAAAGCAATATTTAGTTTGCAAGGTTATTTTGAAATCCTGGATCTTTTATTGTCAGTTTTATCATTTAAAGAAGTTTGTAAAATGTGCACTGCTAATGTTCATAGATGTTCTGCATTGGGGGCTAGAGTTCTGACTTGTTACATTAGCAGTTGTTCTTAACTGTGCATGAAAATTATTTCTGCCTTCATCCATTAATCTAGAATAGTAGTCTGAATGGACCATAAAGAAAATCTTGTATTCCTTTTAACACTGTCTGCAAATGCAGTTCAGAATATCTGTAACATTTTATTGCTTTCCACCTACACTCTAAATTTCTGCATTTCTTATTCTCTTAAGATACAACATACTCTCTTACTGTGGCTGTGAAAATGAAGATGTCTGCTAAATATATAAGATACTCTGAAATTAATTTATCTATTGATTTACTAATTTACTAAAGCATTATTCACCTACTATTCAAATTATTCTTTATGCAGCTTTCAATTATTTCAAAATGTTACTGCAAGAATACTTACAAGAACTAAAAAGTCTGAATACATAACTCTTGTTTTTAAATCATTACACTAGTTTCCATTTAAGCTTGGGGTGATTTCATAATCCTCCTCCTTGCATATAAATCCTTAAATAGCCAACTCCCTAGTTACTTATCTAAACTTACCAATACTTACAAACCAGAGAGCATATTAGTATCTCAAGATGTAGGCCTACTACACATTCCAAGGTTTAACAAAATAACAATGGGAGATTCAGGTTTTAGTTATATGGCCGTGAGCCTGTTGAACAATCTGCTTGTTCATGTAAGACATACCCCATTGGTCTCTTTAAATCTATGCTGAAAATTCACTGATTTTGTTTAGCATACCCTGATTAGAGGTGCTCATGCATATTGCATTTCTTTTTCTTAGTTATTTGTGTAAATATATAGGAATACATTAATTATGAACAGCTACTAAATAATCTAAATTCAGTTTCTCTTCTCAGCATCTTGCTGTGGTAATTAGTGAGACTGCTCTACTTCCAAGCCATTTTCCTACCCATGGAGAGACACTGGACATTCTGAGTGCCTTAGAATCAAATGATGGAAAGATTAATGTAGAATGCCCTGGAAAGTGTAGTCAGTCAACTGGCTATTAATTAAACATTAATTTTCATGGACAGATATTGTTAGGTTCTAGTATATTCTGTTTGGAACTGTTGTGTTTTACTGGGTATTTAAACAAATCTGTATATTTATGTGTCTACATTATGTAGTTCATGATTTTTAAAATCTGTAATTGCATTTTAGATCTGAATTTTGAATGATTCTCTGAGCCTGTACTTAGTGAAGGGTGTGATCCAAAAATAAACTGAATTGAATTAAATTTCATTTAATTTATTTTCTGTCAAACCACCATATCTATATATATAATTCACTAAGGGCACGCAAGACACTGAGTGCAAGCAAGACACTGAGGGCATGCAACACAGTGAGCGCAAGCAAGACAGAGCCCTGCCCGCCAACTCTAAGACCATGGGATACGCTCAACAGAGCCCCGCCCGCCAACTCTAACCCTCCTACCGCGTCATGGGATACGCACGACAGAGTCACGCACGCCAACTGTAACTGTCCTCCCGAGTCCAGCGTCACTCTCGAGGCACGCAACAACTCGCCAAACACAGCCTCAGTCACTTTCATCTGTGCAAAAGTCCACATGCACCTCTGAGCCATGTTGACTTTACACCGCACGCAAGACAGAGACCCACGATCGCCAACTCACAGAGCCCCACCCGCCAACTCTAATGAAGGGCAAGCATGACAGAAAGTGCACGCAAGACAGAGGTCCATGCCCGCCAACTCACACAGCCCCGCCCACCAACTCTAGGACCATGGGATAAGCACGCATTTAGTGTATAAATGGATATAAATAATTGCATGTAAACGATTCGGCAAAATCTGTTGTACGTATGTAAATGATGCTGTTTAAAACATTATTGTTTTTTAATTAGAAAACCAAGTTTCCATGTCTACCTGTATTAGTTTAAATGGCACTTTTACCACTCGCAATAGGGCGGACGCGCTGACTTATCTTGTCGACTAAGCAACACAGTGAATGCGGCGTCTATCTATATATGTCTTTGTTTTCCATAGCCTGCTACAGGAAGGTACTATCTCAACCATTGGCATTGGTTTCGCTCCTTGCTATTTTCGTTATACTGCGATGGTGGTTTCCTAAGCCTTTGTTATATTGAATTCCTTTCTCACCGTGTTCCGTTCCTATTCTTACACCGCTGTATGCTACGGCGGGCTTCGGCTAGTATTTATTAATGCACAGATTCATTAAAGTGCTGAAAATAATGCTGACCAATATCTTTTTTCCCAAGCATCCCAGGAGTTTTTGCAATTTAGCAGGTCATGGATATCTGCTCAGTTACTTTGTGATGTATCATCTTACAGATCTGTTTGATTTGAGTGAGATCTAGTAACTAGAAATGCAACTGCATTAAAGTAACTCTACTGCATTGTTGGCACCATCCAAGAGCTTTCCCAGCATATTGTCTGACTATTATCTACTTGTACATAGATATATTTGTTTCAATGCATACACCTGATTATCAATAATGCTTCAATATCCTGTAAAACTGCTGTAAGATCAAGAAACCTGATGTGTGCAATGGAAGCAAATCTAAATCATTACAACATCTTTCTTTTTACTGACAGGAGTTTAGCTTGTTTGAAATCTGTGACAAGGTACAACAAGTTTCCATGTACTAGTGTTTTACTCAACTATCAGGTGACGGAGTGCAATTGTACCTAACAATATGAACAATGTTGCTATTCCTGATACATTCTTTCATGCCAAAAGACTCAAATTCAACATACAGAGTTCAAAGCTACTTAAATCATAAGTCTTTTACTGAATTGCTCACATCTGCTATCCTCTGGAACCTGACTATTTCTTTGAAATATTATTGGCTGCTTTGTTGTTTTAATCAATAATTAAACTGGAGTATGCTGTGGTATAATAATGAGCTTTTGGCTTTAATTTAAATGCTGAGAGTATTGAGGTGTCACTTTTATCACATTTCACCCTTTTAATACATTTATTTATTCTTTGATCTCAAAATCCCATCTCTCAAACAGAAGCAGTACTCCATTCTATTTTATTTCACACCTGGTTTAACTCATTTCTCATTTACTAACTTTTGCAATTCTCAGGTGGATTTATTCCACCCCTGCAGTGTGTTTTGCTTTTTCACAGACATTTGGTCAAGAGCCTAACTGATGTTGTATTTACAGAACTTTATTGTATTCTCTATGCTTACCAATGAAGTTTTTTTTTTCTTTAAGTGTTTCTAAAAGCATGCTTCAGTTCAAAGAACAGGTGCAGAGGATCATTTGACTAATAATAAGGAACAAACTGCAAATTACTTGTTTTAAAACAAACAGATTGTAGTTAAAATATTTCAGTGCTTCATACATGCAGACTAAATGACAAATTAAAGTCTGTATATGAAAAACATAAAAATAACTAGACACTTTATTGATCCTGAGGGAAATTTAAGTATACTATGCATATATTGTTAAACATTTTACTGGGAGTTAATTCTGCCTCCACACTCTGAATGCAGATAGAAACAAACTATTTGAAAATGAGAGTACTAGAAAATTTATACGTAAGTTTAGCCTCAGATTAATTGTTTAAATGAATATCAATAGATGTTGTGACTTCCTGAGTCAGACACACCTTTACACAATGTCATTACGCAGGAACAGCGTCTTCCTGTGTATTCAAATAGCTAAATCATGAATTAACTGTACTGCTGTTATTAAATGTGGATAACTAGTTTTAGTTAATTTGGCAATTGAATTTTTTATGTATTCTATAATTGTCTATAGATTGTATGGAGAATCATTTTTGATACTTGTCTAATTACATTTAAAAGTATGCCGAATTATTGTTGAATTCTGTCAGTCCAAAGATGCTTGGTTAACATTCTAAAACAAATATTAGAAATACAATACAATACAATACAATTTATTTTTTGTATAGCCCAAAATCACACAAGAAGTGGCGCAATGGGCTTTAACAGGCCCTGCCTCTTGACAGCCCCCTAGCCTTGACTCTCTAAGAAGACAAGAAAAAACTCCCAAAAAAGCCCTTGTAGGGAAAAAATGGAAGAAACCTTGAGAAAGGCACTTCAAAGAGAGACCCCTGTCCAGGTAGGTTGGGTGTGCAGTGGGTGTCAAAATAAGGGGGTCAATACAATGCAATACAATACACAGAACATAACAAATCCTCAATTTAATATATAAAGCAGAGTTGATGTATGTATGCGTGTATGTATGTTTGTTTGTCCACCATACAAATCTGCACCGGGCGTCCGATCGGCACCAAACTGGGGATGGGGCTCCATTGTGACCAGGAGAAGGTCATGGGGTATGTTTGGTTCGGAAAAAGGTTCGTGGTGAACCGCAGGGCACCTTTTCACCGAAACAACGTTCGGCACACATCCCCGTGCTTATCATCGACAAGATGGCCGCACATTGCAACAGACGTTCACCACGGCACCATCTAGCGGCAGCTTTGGTCTCTATGCGTTGCTCTTTACTCATATTTCTTTAACTTGCCAAGAGATGGCGAAAGTGTCCAAGTATGAGAAGGCCAACTGTTTTGATCTGGTGAAGAGGAACTGCCGTATGGATGTAAAACGTGAACGACCCAGTGCACATGACCAGCTAACACCCCTGCGTTTCCACATGTCACACTCCCACTGATAGTGCTCTATTTCATTTGCCAACATCCGTTATATGCGAGCACTTTTGAACAGAGACTCGCCTTAAAAAGACAGCATCCTTCCCCACCATTTTCCCCAAACGCAGCACCTGTTGTACATCACTTCTCTCTGTAGTTACCATCTCCAACATCCATTAGATGGCATCACAGTTCAACACAGACGCTCTTTACAAACAGAGCACCCCTCCCGCCATTTTTCCCAGTACGGTTTCAGTGCTACTCTTTCTCACTGGCTTTCCATATTTGTGGTGCTATTTGCTCGCTTTCCGAATGACAGTACAATTTCAGTGTTGCTCTTTCTGACTGACTGGTGCTATTTGTTCGCTTTCCGACATATTGTAAATAACGTAAAATTCATCTCACTGTGGTGTTCATTCCATATGTAATACCATGTAACACATTATAATTGTGCTGCTTTTCGTTAATATACCTATGCCACCGAAAAAAAGACGTAGAATTGGAAGGTCCACTTCAGATGCCACAACAAAGTCTGTTTCAAGGGTGTCTGAAATGCAACAGCACACAGAATCCAGAGTGGAGGAACTTACAATAAAATGTCAATCAGAAAAATGTTTGTTCTATTTCTATGTTCTGTTTCTTTCATTTGGGAAATTCACCGGTTATAGATTCCCGGGCAACGCCGGGTACTCCTGCTAGTACAGTATAAAAATTTAAATTTTAGAAGTACAGAGCAGAATTTAACAGTAGATGATATCACATAATATGACTTGGATTTGTTTAGAGTCCTGGAGACCTCATCCATCAAGCTGCCTCCCCCATTTGGCCATTCCACAGCTGAAATAGCACTAATCCGATGAAAGAACCCCTCTTTTCCACGATTCCTACAATCCTCCATCAGGGATGATTTTACCTTAGGCAGGTAAAATAACTTGGCAGGTTGGCCATGGCACCAAGTGCCACATTTGAGTACCGAGAAGAGAAACAGAATAGGTGAGGGTTAGTATCCAATTATAACTATCATGTTACTTATGTTTTAGTGCTAATGACTAACAACAGAGATGCAGTCTGTACAGTTAATCAGCAGCTCTAGTCAGGATATGCTAAACTGAAGTAGTGAGTCTTCAGCCAGGATTTAAAAGCTGAGACAGAAGGGGCATCTCTTATAGTAGCAGGCAGACCATTCCACAGTTTAGGGGCCCTGTAACTAAAAGCTCGACCTCCCACTGTTATTTTATTAATCCTTGGAATCATAAACAGACCGGCAACTTGAGATCTTAATGTGCGCTCTGGTTTGTAAGTCACGATAAGTACAGACAAATAAGCCAGACCTTGGCCATTTAATGCTTTATATGTTAAAAGGAGGATTTTGAAATCTGCCCTAAACTTAACTGGGAGCCAGTTTAAGGATTTAGGAACTGGAGTTATGTGTTTGTATCTTCTTGTTCTTGTAATAATTCTTGCAGCAGCATTTTGGATTAACTGGAGGCTGTATAAAGAACAGTTTGAACATCCAGTGAACACCACATTGCAGTAGTCAATCCTACTAGAAATAAATGCATGAATTAATTTTTCAGAATCCTGTTTATTTAGAAAGAGCCTTCATTTCCCAACATTTTTAAGATGGAAGAAACATGATTTGGACAACTTTGTAATATGCACTTTAAATGACATGCTAGAGTCAAAGATGACTCTGAGATTGCGGGCTGATTCAGTAAAATTAATGGTGATTCCAACTGGGTTAAATAATGACAGAATATTGTTGTGATCAGCATCATTCCCTCCAACAATTAACATCTCTGTTTTATCTGTGTTTAAAGACAAGTAGTTCTCATTCATCCACTCCTTTATTTCACTAACACAACTAATTAAAGACAACATTGGAGAAACTTCATTTGATCTAAATGAAAGGTATAACTGGGTGTCATCTGCATACGTGTGAAAATTAACATTATTTTTCCTAATTATAGATCTCAGTGGAAGCATGTAAATTGAGAATAGTAAAGGTCCCAGTACTGAGCCCTGCGGGACACAATATCTCACTTCTGTGTTTAATGATGAAGTACTGTCAGCACATTTATGTACATATTGGGATCGATTTGATAAGTGTCTGTAAGCCCAACATCATTTTCTTGCCTGTGCAGTAAAATACAATGGTCAATGGTGTTAAATGCTGCACTTAAGTCTAACAACATAATTACAGTGGAGTTTCCTTCATCAGAGGATATTAGAATGTTATTTACAACCCGCATCAGTGCCGTTTCTGTACTATGACTAGTGCAGAAACCAGACTGGGATTTCTCAAATAAATTGTAATGCGTAAGGTGTGACTGAAGCTGATTGGCGACTACTTTTTCTAGTATTTTAGAGAGAAAGGGTAAATTTGAAATAGGCCTATAATTATTTAGTATGTGTGGGTCCAGGTCTGACTTTTTAAGTAATGGTTTAATGACTGACACTTTTAGTGCATCAGATACTGTGGCATGCAATAATGAACTATTGATAATGGTTTGAATAGGCGCTGCAAGAACATCCATTGCATTTTTTACTAGTTTTGTTGGTACTGGATCTAGAGAACAAGTAGTGAGCTTCATTTTAGAAATTACAGTTAAGACTTCATGCTCAGTTACAGGATTAAAATTACTAAAGTGCTGAAAGCAATGTGAGACGTGGTCTGCTAAGCTAGTATTTGGTTTGTACTGTGATGATGAGATCTGGGATCTTATATTTTTAATTTTCTCATTGAAGAAGTTCATAAAGTCTGCACTGCTAATATCTGTTGGTATTTTGCACTGTTGATCTGAATTCCATTTGTTAATTTAGCCACTGTTCTAAACAGTACCTGAGGATTTTTATTATTGCTATCCATTATTGTAGAATAGTATTCTGAGCGAACTTTAAAGAGAGCTTTTTTATATTTTTTAACACTCTCTGTCCATGGAATTTAAAAGACATTTGTTGTTCTCCATCTGCGCTCCAGTTTTTGACATTCTAATTTAAGAGTTCAAGTGTTTTTATTAAACCAGGGAGAGTTTCTATGTGCTGTGATCACTTTTGTTTTAACGGGAGCCACTGTGTCCAGAGCATCTCTCAAGGTCACATTATAATTTGAAGTTAGTTGATCTAAATTGTTTTCCATGTTTACATTTTTATGTTAACTGATCTAAATGGTTTTCCACAATTACACTTGACTTACTCAAAGTATCTGTACATTTTGAAGCAGAATTACAATCTAGATGTCGCATTGTCTTTGTTTTAATCTCTTAGTACGTTGGCAAGGGCAGGACTAAATCAAATGTAATTGAGTTGTGATCGGAAATAACTTCATTTAATGGAGTAATATTTAAGTTTTGAATTTCAACTTTGTAATGAATTGTTTTAAAATGAAAAGTCCTTACATATGTTTTCTTTCAGTTTTCTTGAAGGTAACTTAGTACAAGATACTATACCATCCATGCATCCATCTTCCAAACACCCTTATCCTGAGCAAAGTCACAGGAAAGCTATGGTCTATGTCTACAAGTACTGGGCTCAAGGAAACAATAATGCCTAGACAGGTTGTGAGCCTATTTCAAGGTAAACATCTGCACACTGGTATTGCCAATCCACCTAACCTGCATGTGTTTGGACTGTGGGAAGAAATCCATGTGAACACAGGGTGAACATGCAAACTCCATGCAGGTAACATCCAATACTTGGACCCCATTCTACAGGCTGTGAAGCATCAGCACTGCCACTGTGGCACTATGCCACCCAATGCAATGCCATTGTTTTTTTAAATGTGTATTTATATAAATGCATCACACAAAGTCTTGTACACTTTGCTGAAGTAAATCATATGTTACAAGGCATGATTTAAGTGGCAATCATTAAGAGTTTATGGTATTATATTCTTGAGTCACCCCCTTGAAGGCTAGGCTTGGAAGCAATGACAATAAAATATTTCACAATTTAGTCTATTGTTTGCAGCAGCCAACAGTGTCAGGTTTATTTCTAACTAGCAAAATACCCGCGCTTCGCAGCGGCGAAGTACTGCATTAAAATTTTTATTAAGAAGAAAATTTTACCTTTTTAAACTGAGGGAAAATATGCCAATAATTATTTGTTAAAGATCTCTTTGTATACCACGTTGTCAGTTCGGCCCTCCGGTTGTAACATGACCAAGCTGTGCGCTGAGCTTACTCTTGAGCATGCAACTTACATTTGGCCATGTGAACAGTAATCTTGTCTCAAATCTCACAGCTTGGATTGCTGCTGTCATAATCAGTTTGAGGTTCATGGTTTGTTTCAAATACGACAGTATTTGCAGGACTTGTGTTGAAGTAACATTCGGCATCTGTCAAGTGGTGTAAGCTAACAACCGGTTTCATCGATAACTTCACATCCAGCTTTTGAGAGTTTAAACATTCATAAACATCAAAGTGTCCACTACTGAAATCGTCACTTGTGAATGTAAGATGTTTAAGAGGCATTGGCGGTTGTCGAAAGGTGTAAAATATTTGGCCATTTCGGTACACTTGAAAGCACCAACCGAACAATTCAGCGGCAGCCATCAACTCACATGCAGAACCATAGGTGAAGGGCTTAAGCATTTCACTCTTCTAGTGCTCCTGTGTAGTATAATTATCTCCTGTACCGTCAGCAGTCCACACCTTGATCCTGTCCCAGTCATTCAATACATAAGACACAATGTTCTTCCGGATATCAAGAGTGAGCCTGATATGGCCGTGCAATATGTAACACAGAGAATGGCATGGAAACCACTCGGTAAGTGACAGTTCTTTGATCGATGGTGATTACCTCGATAGACATGGTAATGGGGGTTGGAATGATGAAGGAAATGGGTACCTGAGTAATGTAAAGTAAGTGTAAAATACCTATACAATAACTATAATCGTAATAAATGAACAATAAAACAGCAGAGAAGCTGTGGATTAAATAAAAAGGCTGTAGTTATCAGCAGGGAGACGTGAATCCCGTGGCAAAGCAAGGAAGGGAATGTAGAGACTGGAGCGACGGACGGCCTTATATAGGCAGGCAGCCAACAACGTGGGAGGCATTGGGATGGGGGACCCAACGCCACATCACATGGTGACCAAGCTGCAGGCTATGGACGTATATATGTACCTAAGTAGGATTTAGTTAGTGTTGGGAACCCGTGTACCAAATTTCTTGAAGATGGGCCCATAAGTAACAAAGACTGTTGAAAAGTTCAATATGGCAGCCGACAGTGGCATCATACCACCGAAATAAGTACGTACATTGGTTTCGGTTAGTGCAGGGAAGCCGCCTACCAAATTTCGAGAAGATGGGGCCATAAATAAGAAAGTTCAACATGGCGGACGTTGTTGACCGTTATGACCGTTACACGTAGAATTTCGAAATGAAACCTCCTTAACTTTTTTAAGTAAGCTGTAAGGAATGAGCCTGCCAAATTTCAGCCTTCTACCTATACGGGAAGTTGGAGAATTAGTGATGTTGGAAAATTCAATATGGCGGCTGACAGTGGCGTCATACTACCGAAATAAGTACGTACATTGGTTTTTGTTAGCTCAGGGAAGCCACCTACCAAATTTCGTGAAGATGGGGCTGTAAATAAGAAAGTTCAACATGGCGGACGTTGTTGACCGTTATGCGTAGAATTTCGAAATGAAACCTGTTTAACTTTTGTAAGTAAGCTGTAAGGAATGGGCCTGCCAAATTTCAGCCTTCTACCTACACGGGAAGTTTGAGAATTAGTGACGTTGGAAAGTTCAATATGGCGGCTGACAGTGGCGTCAAACTACCGAAATAAGTATGTACATTGGTTTCGGTTGCGCAGGGAAGCTGCCTACCAAATTTCGTGAAGATGGGGCCATGAATAAGAATGTTCAATATGGCGGACGTTGTTGATTGTTATGACCATTACGAATTTTGAAATGGCAGCCGACAGTGGCGTCATACCATCGAAATAAGTACGTACATGGGAAGTTGGAGAATTAGTGATGAGTCAGTCAGTCAGTCAGTCAGTCAGTGAGGGCTTTGCCTTTTATTATTATAAACGCCCTCACTATTTCAACTTTTATAAACACCTAAGATTTGACATTTTTCCTTATTTAGTTCGGGAAAATAATACACATCTATTTCGAAGTACAAGACAGATATTGAGTCAGAGCATCGTGAGCATCATGGTCATCAGGTGCTATAGATAAATAAAGCTGTGTGTCATCTGCATAGCTGTGATAGTTCACTTTGCATTTTGAATTAATCTGGCCAAATGGGAGCATAATAATTGAAAATAACAGAATATATCTTTGTGGTATGCGGTTGTACAATATTATGGATCCCTGAACTACAATCTCCACAACTAAAAAGAATTTTTTTACCTGCTAAATAATACTGAAACCAAATTAAGAGCCTGCCAGAGAGGCCTTCCTTTTGGCTTAAATAATTTATACGAATACTGTGGTGTCAAATGTTGCACTCAGGTCTAACAGGTCTAACAGAACAAGAACAGATATGTGGCCTCTGACAGCATTAATTGGTCCTTTAGTACTTTACCAAGTGCAGTTTCTGTACTATGATTTGTCCTAAACTCTGCTTAAAACTTGTCAAGAAAAAAGTGTTTATCTAAATAGTTAACTTCCGAAAAATAACTTTTTATAAAATTTTACTTAAAGGCAGGTTAGAAATACAATGTAGGCCTTAAGTTATTTTTTTCTTAAGCAGGAGTTTAAACAATCTATGCAATTCAGGTAAATCCTATTTCAGAAACTGAATTTAATATTCTAAAAAGAGCATGATGAGGTTCAACAGGATTCGTTTTGGCAACCTGTATTATATTCCTTCTAACATCATTTATTTTATGTTTTAGAAATGTGGCAAAAGCCTCATAAATTTCGCTAGACATATTCAGGAGGAATTTCATTAGCTGAGCTGATAGACTACTTTATTGTATTCAGCGATATGTGCCTTTAATATTTCATATTGTATTATTAGTTAATTTATTTCTAATTTATGATCAGCTCTATGACATTTCCTCTTAAGATCCAGGTTATATTTATCACCTTTAGCTCTCACCTTTGAAAACAAATATTTCACTTATATTGACATTGCTGACTGTGCCAGGACAGACACTAAATTCAGATTGTTTGTTGAGAATGTTAGCAAATCTAGATGCTTTGGATGCATCCAAATACTGTTTTTAACAATATGCCGATCTTTATTTCCAGTCACCAGTTTTTCAGTGTTAAATAGAATGTATAATGTGTACCCAGAGAGTGAATGTCATTTCCTTTTTCAATATGACATTTCTATTTTGGATTTCAGTTTCTAGTTGTTCAGTTTTTTATTCATTTCAAGCAATTATTCTTAGTATAATCATTATTTTATCAATTTTATGTGCCCACTTTTTGATATTTGTAATATATAAAAATCATTTACTAATTTCTTGATGTTTATCTGTGCTGGTAATGGGAAGGTTCCCGGTTCAAATCTCATAAATGCCAGAAGACACTCTATTCCGTTGGGCCCTTAAGCAAGGCCCTTAACCTGCAATTGCTCTGTCTTGGGTATGATGTTAATCTGCATCCATTCCTGTAAGCAGGCCCTCCATCTTGCAGGGAAAACATGGGGGTTGGTGGCAGGATTGGCACTCCAGCCACTGTAAAAACCTCACACTGTTCCGGTGTGGTGCTGAGGTGTCATCCACTGCACTCTGGTCCAAATTCAGGTGGTTCGGCATGTGGTGGGTGCAGCAACGTGCTATCAGAGCATGTTCCCAACCTATTTCAACAACCTACTTATTGATGTTAATTCAGGTAAACGCACTTTTTGAAATTAATTCATACACCCATTTTAACTGTCATTTCATGGATTTTGTTTTTGATACTTTGATACACTGTTTTGTTGCTTCTATGTACTGAATTTTATTTTTATGCACAGATTTACTCCGTGTGGAGTTTGCATGTTCTCCCCGTGTCTGCGTGCGTTTCCTCCATGTGCTCCGGTTTCCTCCCACAGTCCAAAGACATGCAGGTTAGGTACATTGACGATTCTAAATTGTCCCTAGTGTGTGCTTGGTATGTGTGTGCCCTGCGGTGGGCTGGCGCCTTGCCCAGGGTTTTTTTAGCTAAGAATTGGCTCCAGCAGACCCCTGTGACCCTGTAGTTAGGATATAGCGGGTTGGATAATGGATGGATGTTCTTTGTGGTTAAGACAGACAAATGGCCAGAAAGCTGATGCAGGGATATTTTACAGTTAGAGCAGAAATCCCCTCACTAGTGATCTGCATTTCCATGCACATAATGTTTGTGAAATACAACCTGGTTGGAAATGGAGCAGCAGGCAACATAAGGTAATGCAGAACAAGAGGAATTCCAGTGGTTTGTACTTCCATTGTGGCAGAAAATGAAAGGATACTGGGTCGGGTAGTGGATTAGGTTTTTCTCCACTACCATAGGTCTCAGTAGGGTGCTCCCAAATTTGTACATTTCTCCTGTGTAGCTGATATAATGTACATGTAGCATGTACAGTATTTTTCTAGCCTTGTCTATAAAGGAATATTGGCTTAGGAGTATAGCAACAGCCTGTGAAACCCTAAGTGGAGTTCATGCTGTTTGGTCCAAAGGATTCCAGAGGTCAGTCTGACAGTTACCTCTGTGACCTTACCAAACAGTAGATATTGACGAGAACTTAATTCTCTTCCAGAGAATTAGTAGTTTGATGCAGGCTTGCAAGCAAAGTTTGGTTGAATGGTTGAAAGAAGAGTGCATTGTGATATTTCAATTGAGCAGCTGCTTAAGAAACCCATTCAGACAGAAAGGGGTTCAAAGTCTGTATTAGATATGCCTTGTGGAGCAGTCAAGGTTTTGAAATCTTTTTATTTTCTTACAATTGAATACATATTACAAGAATTAATGTATTTATTATTACTTTGTTAATAAAATACTCTATAGATAGCCAAAATACTGGATTTGAAGACTTTGAATATGCAGAGGGTTAAAAGATTGAGAATGATGGTTTTTATCCTGCTTTTTGCAATATTTTCTAGGTGTTTTTCTTCTCCAAATCTATTATTTTTACTAAAAGAGGTAGATTTTGTGAACTGATGGCCAGAGGCATACTGCCCTCTGGATTAGCACCTATACTCATTATTGCATGTAAAGGAGGATTAAAGACTTCCTTTAACTTAAACACTAATGCTTCTGCCGCTTGTTGTTGCTTTTTTTTTTAAACACAACTTACAATTACACTCTAATTTCCTGACCTGTTGCCTAACACAGACATCTCTGCCTTTATTGCCTTTATATGCCTTTACAGGCTAGTAGTAGGGATGCTTCATTCTCAAACATAACTGCATACTGTATGAATGTTTGCAGTTATCCTATATAGTTTCCAATATCCCATAAATCAGTCAGTATATGAACATGTCTGGGTTGCAGTGCATAAGCCAACAGTTTAATATATCTTTTTTTTTTTAATTAGTTAAAAAGTCTTCAGTAGCACCAAGAAAAACAGACAAGCCAGGCTTTTACTCCCATCTCCTCAGAAACATTACAGGGTGCTCAAACACAATGAGTGATACAATATAACAATAGGAGTTTTCTTACAACAAAAGTTCAGAAGCAATGTCTCCATGACCGAACAATTAACTTTGTGAGCTGAAATGTTAAAGGCCTGAATCACGAATTAAAGAGAGAGAAAGTATTCTCTTGCTTAACACGTCTAAACACTAAAATATTATTTTTACAGGAGACCCACTTATTAAGCAAGGATCAGTTTCAGCTACACAAAGACTGGACTGACCAAATGTTCCATTCCAGCTATACAAAGAAAATTAGACGTGTGGGAATTCTTATACATAGAACAGTCTCATTTGTAGTATCAGATGTAGAATCTGATCCAGAATGGAGATATGTGATTGTCATAGGTAATTTATTTAACTGTAAAGTGATTTTGATATTTATGCACCCAATGTCGATGATATGGAATTCATGCAGAATGTATTTGCATCCATTCCCAATGTGAACAGTCATAAAATTTTAATGGCTGGGGACTTTAATTGTGTTTTAAATCCAGACCTAGATAGGTCTCCTGCCACAGGGGTGATGACATCTAACACTGCAAAGACAATTACACAGTTTGTGACTGACCACAACTTATCAGAGCCCTGGAGATTTCTAAACCCAAACTCAAGAGCATATTCCTTCTACTCACCAATGCATCACTGCTACTCAAGAACTGATTATTTCTTTGTAGATAACAACTTCTTTCCTACAATTAAATCGTTTAAGTATGACGCTATTGTTATTTCTGACCATGCCCCCTTGATTTTGGAGCTAAAAATCACTATGCCCCACATACTCATCTCGCAGATAGTGTCTTAGTTCACTTTTATTATCAGGCGAGAACTGTACAGAATTTATTTCCAAGAACATGCCAGGTGTCCAACTGAGGTGCTTCATAGGAAAAGGCAGGCTCTGCATTCAGTGGTCAACCTCTTAACAACTAAAGAAACTGAACAATTCCTACTTAAATCAAGTCATCATTATTATGAACATGCAGAGAAGTCTAATAAGATCTTAACTCAACAAATCCACAAGCAAGAACTTTGCAATGCAATCCCAGTAATCAGCAACACAAACAGAGACAAAATCATTGACAATAAAAATATCATGTAAACATTTACAGACTACTATAAATTCTTATATTCTACTGAGTTTAAAGAAGACAAGACACAGTCTAATACATTTCTGGACGTTTTACAGATACCACAAATAGATACTGTTAGTGCAGAGGAATTGGATGAACCTCTGACACTATGAGAATAACTAGATGCAATAAACTCACTGCAGAGTGGGAAAGCAGCAGGTCCTGATGGCTACCCTGCCAAATTTTATAAGAAATTCTCAACACAGCTAGCTCCATTTCTATTAACAACATTTACAGAAGCTAGAGAAAATAAAAGTCTACCTCAAACTTTTCACCAAGTATTAATTACCATCTTTCCTAAACAAAATAAGGACTTATTAAAATGTGCATCGTACAGACCAATCTCACTCCTGAATAACGATGTTAAGATACTCTCCAAAGTCCTAGCTATAAGGATGGAGAGAGTGCTGCCTTTGGTAATATCACAAGATCAAACTGGATTTATTAAAGGCAGACACTTAGTTTCCAATCTTTGATGCCTGTTTATTGTAATATATTCACCAACAAAGTCAAACACCCCAGAAATAATATTATCGTTGGATGCAGAAATAGCATTTGACATGGCTGAATGGAACTAACTTTTCACTACATAGAAGAAATTTGGGTTTGGCCCAAACATTTGTGCATGGATCAAACTACTCTATACCAATCCAGAAACTTTGTTTGTATTAACAACATTAATTCAGACTACTTTAAACTAGAGCATGGTACCAGACAAGGATGCCCCTTGTCGCCACTGCTTTTTGCAGTCGCCAATGAGCCACTGGCAATTCATTGTCGAAATGCTATTGAGATAAAGGGGATTATCAGAGAAGGATTGGAACAGAAAGTTTCTCTATATGCAGATAATATGGTACTGTATATATCAGATCCACAAAATACTGTGCCTGCAGTCTTAACAGCACTAGCAGAATTTCAAAAGATTTCTGGTCTCAGAATCAATTTGAATAAAAGTGTGCTCTTCCAGGTGAATTTTCAAGCATACAATATTAGATTGGACACCTTCCCTTTAATCATTGCAGATCAGTTTAAATACCTAGGGGTAAACATCACAAGTAAATATAAAGCTCTTTATCAACAAAATTTTGCCATCTGTATGGAAAAAATTAAAATTAATCTCAAATTAGCTAGAAGAATTAACATTGTTAAGATGAATATCCTTCCTAAGCTTCTGTTTTTATTTGAAAACATTCCAATATACATCAATAGATCATTTTTTAAGAAATTAGATTAAACCATAACCAGATTTATTTGCAATTCAAAACAGCAAGGGTGACCCTACAAAGACTTAAGGTAGAAGGTGGCATGACCCTACCTAAGTTTCAACTTTTTTACTGGGCAGCAAATATACAAGCTATAAAAACATTGACATGAACACAAATAGACAGGCATACACAGGGTTGGTCCGTAATGAAAATAAAATCCTGCCGTACAACCCAATTGTGCTTCACTCAATCAGAATATGGAACCAATGCAGGAAATATTTTAAGATAAGAGAAGCTTTTATCTGTGGCACCTCTGCATGAGAACCATCTTTTTCCACCATCTCAAACATATGCAGTTTTTAATGTTTGGAAAACATTCGGGATTAAATCACTTAGAGATCTGTATATAAACAACGTCTTTACATCCTATGAAAAATTACATTCCATATTTAACTTTCCAGCAACACTTTCACAACCTTCAAATTTGAAACTTTGTTAAACAGAAACTGCTCAATTTTCCTCACCTCCCACCTATCTCTATGCCGGAAAAACTATTGCTCAGTCTCAAGGACTCAGACAGCATTTATGCAATATATATAATATATAAAACTATTTTACAGTCCCTCCTTTTCAAAGATCCAAGAGGACAGTGGGAAAGGGATCTCTTATTCAACATTTCAGAAAAGAAGTAGAAAGTAGCAATGCTCAGAATTCACTCGCATTCCATATGCTCAAAGCATAGAATTATTCAACTCAAAATTATATATCGATCGTATCTCTCTTGTTTAAAATTGTCCAAAATGTTTCCAGGGCAACATCCAACCGGCAAATGCTGCAATCAATTTCTGGCCCCACTAGGCCACATGTTTTGGGCCTGCACCAAATTAACATAATTTTGGACCAAAATCTTTAAATGCCTTTCAGACAGCCTTGGTGTCACAATCCCTACTAATCCACTAACAGCTGTGTTTGGGGTACTTCCAGATGGGCTTAAAGTTGTGAAGAACACAAAAACTGTAAATGCCTTCAGTACACTACTGGCACATAGACCTATCTTGCTCAATTGGAAGAATCCTAACTCACCTATTTTAATTCAGAAGGTAACTGATGTTATATACTATTTGTAATTGGAAAAAATTAAATTCGGTCTTAGAGGATATGTGCAAAACTTTTTCAAAACCTGGCAGGACCTAATCAATAACATTTTAAAATAAGCATTTAAATTGAGAAAGCAGGTTCTCGCCGCACTTTTACTCTATTTTTTTTTTTTTATTCATTTATTAATTTATCTATTCACTTATCTTTACTAGCATAAAGTTTTACACTGCTGGACTAGCTCTCTTTCTCAGGAATGGGGGTTGATTTGTTTAGAACTTTTTTTTTTTTGTAAAACTTCAGTTATGTGTATGGAATATTATTTGATCTTAATAAAATCAATAAGAAAAACAAAAAAAATAATTTTCTTGTAGCATCACCTTAGTCGAAGATATGCCAATATAGCCAAACTGTACAAAAAATAAACAATAAAAGGTTGAGCAAAACAAGGAAAACAAACTACAACATCAATAAAGTAAAGCAAAACCTACTGCTCTAGGTCTTCCAACAATAGCGAGGAACTCTGTCTCCCAGGTGGGATTGCTTGCACACCACAAAGTACTGTACCAAGGGTTTCACTTTTCTACTTTCTCTTGTTTTTTCTGTCCTCCTTTCTCTGATGTCCTACTAGTCAAGTTCATGTCCTTCCTGGCATCCAATATCTACACTCTATATTCCTCTGTAAGGGAGCTGCCTTCAAACTCCCTACAGGGTACTTCTGGGTTAATCCAAAGAACTACTTTGAGGGTCATGAATATCCTCTTAACGTCCTAGTTTTTGTTTTGGCGCCCTCTGGTACTCCTAAACCCCTCAGTGGGGTTCTGCTTTATACTGGTTTTTTTTTAATCTATGTGGGGTATTTCCAAGCCCTTTCTGTAGTTATTTTATTCATCCTAGAACAGCTCACACAACAGAAAATGATCTTAAAAAAGCTTGTGGAGTAAAAGCCACCCAAAAATACCCTTAAAAATACAGTACCTTTTACTTTTCACCTTCAGATTATTTTTGTAAAGAAACAAGGTAGAATTCTTTTTAAAAATTTCTGAAATAAGTAACTACTGCAATGCTTTAATGTACCTAATGTATTTTAGTTTAACCTAAAATAAAAACACAGTAAAATAATTTGCAATCAGTTAACCTAATTATATCATATTGACTGTTTTTGATAGATACTGTATTTTGCAATTAACCTCAGTATTTCTAATTATTTTGTTTCAAAATTATTTCTAATTACAGTATATACTGTGTGTGTGTGTGTATGTATGTATATGTAAAAAAAATTAAAGGAACACTTTGAAAATGCATGAGATCTCAATGGGAAAAAAAATCATGCTGGATATCCATACTGATATTGACTTGGTAATGTGTTAGGAATGAAAGGATGCCACATTGTTTGATGGAAATAAAAATGATCAACTTACAGAGGGCTTTATTTAAAGACACCCCGAAAATCAAAGTGAAAAACTTATGCAGCAGGTTAGTTCACTTAATGAAATATCATTGCAGCAACTAAAAATCGTATTCAGTAATTTGTTTGGCCCCCACGTGCTTATATGCATGCCTGACAATGTCGGGGCATGTTCCTAATGAGACGACAGATGGTGTCCTGGGGGATCTCCTCCTAGGTCTGGACCAGAGCATCACTGAGCTCCTGGACAGTCTGAGTTGCAAACTGTGCAAACTGGTGGTGTCGGATGGACTGAAATATAATGTCCCAGAGATGTTCTATTGGATTTAGGTCAGGCAAGTGTGGGAGCCAGTCAATGGTATCAATTCCTTCATCCTACAGGAACTGTCTGTATACTCTCACCACATGAGGCCAGGTATTGTCGTACACCAGGAGGAACCCAGGACCCACAGCACCAGCATAGGGTCTGACAATGGGTCCAAAGATTTCATCCTGAAACCTAATGGCAGTCAAGGTGCCATTGTCTAGCCTGTGAAGATTTGTACGTCCCTCCATGGATATGCCTCCTCAGACCATCACTGACCCACCACCAAACTGGTCATGCTGAACGATGTTACAGAAAGCATAACATTCTCCACAGCTTCTCCAGACGCTTTCACGTCTGTCACATGTACTCAGGGTAAACCTGCTGTCATCTGTGAAAAGATAGGGTGCCAGTGGAGGACCTGCTAATTCTGGTATTCTATGGCAAATGCCAATTGAGCTCCACGGTGCCAGACAGTGAGCACAGGGCCCACTAGAGGACGTTGGGCCCTCCTGCCACCCTCACGAAGTCTGTTTCTGATTGGTTGGTCAGAGACATTAACACCAGTGTCTGCTGGAGGTCATTTTGTAGGGCTCTGGCAGTGCTCATCCTGTTCTTCCTTGCACAAAGCAGCAGATACTGGTCCTGCTAAAGGGCTAAGGACCTTCTACGGCCCTGTCCAGCACTCCTAGAGTAACTGCCTGTCTCCTGGAATCTCCTCCATGCCCTTAAGATTGTGCTGGGGAACACAGCAAACCTTCTGGCAATGGCACATATTGATGTGCGCTCCTGGAGAAGTTGGACTACCTGTGTAACCTCTGTAGGGTCCAGGTATCGCCTCATGCTACCAGTAGTGACACTGGCCGTAGCCAAATACCAAATTAGTGAAAAAACAGTCAGAAAAGATGAGGAGGTAAAATATCAGTGGCCTCCACTCTGATTAAAAAGTGTTCCTTTAATTTTTTTTGAGCAGTGTTTTTATATATATATTGTAGGAATGTCGGCCCCTTTTATTCCCATCCGGATGTGTTCCAGGTGTCTAATGACGTCCTTCTGGCAGCACTTCGTGGTGTGGCAGAAGTGCTGCCCTTTGCACCAGAAGCACTCTGGGTGTCCTTGGAAGGCTCTTCCTTCATCTTGCCGGGTGTGGCAGAAGTAAACATTTCCCAGGTTTCCTGAGGCTTGAGGCGACCCCAGGCGGTGGCCACGGGTCCCACCGGGTTGAAACCTCCTTGCTTCTCTCCCGTGGTCCTCTCCTAACCAGGGTGGTTGCCCCCTCCTGACCCGGAAGCTATCAGTGTCACCTTCCGGTCCTTCTGGACATCCCAGCTGGGTAAGAACCCCAGCTATCTGTGATAATTATATATATATATATATATATATATATATATATACACACACTGTATATATACTGTATATATATATATATATATATATATATATATATAACTCCCATATAGACCACTATCATTCAGTGTCTGTAGGGAGTATAACAGAGCCTGAATCTATCTTCCTTACACTATCATCTACAGGATCCCTAGGAGCCCATGATCTCCCGTGTTCCAATTACACAGCACTGTTGATCTCTCCAAGTAGCGCCGTTACCCTCGCTTCCCTGTGGGGCCTCCCTGAAAGCACTAGTCTGATTCCTCCAATCCTGCTCACACTGTTCTCAAATTCTCAAGTCATATTTATATACACATCTTATAATTCAGTGTTAACTCTCTCTCTCTAGGTTTCTCTTCCCACCTGTTCTTTTTATTTAATGTCTTAGTTGTACCCTTTTTATGCTCCGTGAGTGCTGGTGTGCCAAATGACCTGTACAGACCTTATAATGGACAGCTATGTTAATTGTTTCCAAGCATATTTAACTCAGCATATTTCTTCATCCATCAATCAATCAATCAATCAACATTTATTTATATAGCGCATTTTCATACAAAAAAATGTAGCTCAAAGTGCTTTACAAAATGAAGAATAGAAAAATAGAAGACACAATAAAAAATAAACATAAGTCAACATTAATTAACATAGAATAAGTAAGGTCCGATGGCCAGGGTGGACAGAAAAAACAAAAAGAAAAAAAAAAACAAAACTCCAAGAGCTGGAGAAAAAAAAAAAAAATCTGTAGGGATTCCAGACCAAGAGACCGCCCAGTCCCCTCCCTTCATCAAGAATTGCCATGGCCATGCGGCTTTTCTCTCACACACCTACATTCATGGGGTCTGCAATGCCTCATTATTTTTATTCTAAAACAAACACACACTGCCACAGACTCCGTACTCAATTTATTAATTTTTTTCATTGATATAGGTTTGTTTCTGCACTTACAACATACAAGATTTGACCTTGCTTATTGCTTATGCCATTCTATACCTTGTTCAGGCTCTAATCATCACACAACTACTGTATGTCTGTCCTGTTCCGGGTCCCTGCTATTATTATTCAGCTTTTGCAACTTACTCATAAAACTAGTATATTCTGTTTGTTTCTTCTTTTGTACTACTCTTCTGCTTTGCTGTCTCCACTGTTTTCAAATTGTTGTTAGGAACCACATCAAACCTTTCATCTTGACCTACCTGTTCCAATACAGCTCTGCTACACAGCACTTTCAAGCTCTGTTATCCACTTATTTAACCCAAAGGGTATCTGTTCTGTTTCAGACGGTAGACCGTAACTGTTCATGCTAGACATGCTAAAAATAGATAAGGTTTCTCAGTTATTATTCCAAAGCTGCAGAGTGAGCTTCCTGTGACCATCTATACTGTTCACAATCTATGTACGTTTAGGTGTGTTGAGAAGATACACTTCTTTACAAAGCATTCTGTTACTGCTTAGGCCTTTTACTACTTTACTGTATTGTCCAATAAAGCATTAAGGTTCTTCAGTATTTTGTTTTGTTAAAAAAAAGAACAACACTGGATTTTATCTGGCTTTAGGAGCAACTGTAGTGGTATTTTTTGTGTTCTACTTTACATTTTATTTTCTATGTTATTAACTTTTGTGTGTTTAATGATTTGTTCCTGCAAATCAGTGGATAAAGGCATCTACGAAATATTGAATATTATTGGAAACAGAAAACTTGAGACAGGACTTAGGTTCTAAAGGTGAAATGATTCTGAGGACAGTGAAATGGAAGCAGTATAGAGAAAAGAGGAGCCAGTTAGTGTGGAAAAATGAAAATTCTATTGCATATGGTGTTAATAATCCAATATTATTAATTCTTCATGAATTATCTTGTAATTTTACCTTACAAATCTTTCCATTTTTTTGAGTTTGCATGTAAAGAGAAAAGCGTCTACTGCAATCATCACAATAATCTGTTTGTCTGTCTGCATGAAAAAACTTGGCTCCCAGTAGACCAGTTCAATTGAAATTTTGCACACTTAATTCTTCAAGGAAATTTATCAGTTCAATTTTCATTGAAATATTTTAAAATGACCATGCTCTATAAATTTTTGAAGTTTCAAAATCTCATATTTAACTCTTCAGGTACATTTTTCATAAATGTTACATTTAAAAAATGTATACTACAGTTAGTCAGAGTCCCTCCACAACTAACAATAGAGAATGAATCCATGTCATTTTTACATCACTTGGATTGGAATCTGTTGTCTATGAAAGCTACTGAACCATATCAAGACTATTTGGAATATGTTTATAATGACATTCCCTTTTCGTCTTTCTGCCATCCTTTAATATACAAGTACTTTACCATTCATTAATATTTCAGAACATAAATTACCAAATTAAAATGTACAGTTTATTGAGATTTTTATAGTGTTTTTGTTTTCGACATATTAATATTGTGGTTTTTAATTTGAACTATATTTCTAAGTTTGTGTATTGCTGTGAGATTATAGATGGAAGTGTACTATTTAAGCATGAATTGCAGTTTAAAACATCAGACATTGACAATTAATTAAGGGTATGGCAATGAATAGCATCAAGCATAAACAATGACTTCATCTTCATTGTAATTATCTTATTATTTTGTCTCTGGTAATTTAAAGTATTTATATCAAAAGGGATCAGTTATTTTTCAGTTTATTTAATCAAATTTCAGTCATATTTTGCAAATCGATGGTTCTCCAATTTGTTTGTATACTAACAATTTATTCTGGTTATAATATATTCATTTTCTAAAGGAAGCTATTGTTTTAATTTCCTTAGATCATTCTACAAACCAGCACTCATAAACTTCACATGAGGATCTGCCATTCTGAAAATATGATCCACATTTCCTTTTTTGGATTATATTTTAATCCATTCATTTCTCTTTTCTCTCTTGATATTGAAATATTTAATGTTTCCAAGACAGCCATCTCTCACTGAGTAAAAAACTATTTACAAGTTTTATGGTGTAAACTCAACCTAATGCATATAGTACATTGGCGCTAAATTGTCAGAAAAGCAATATATCCAAAAATGTTCTTACTTTTTCACAGAGCATTAGGCTAAAATAATTTTGTAGAGCAAAGGTACACCTCCTGGAAATTATTCAGGTATACTCTATCTGGTAATTTCCATTTTAACTACTAGGGGAATTTGCCCAATGCTTGCTTCGCTCGCCAACCCCCCAGCCTGCACTACACGCCTGCCACTTCGTTTCTTTGCTGCTCGCGTATGTGGAATTCACTTTCACCAAACATCAAATCATTTAATTCTCGCAGATACGCCTCTTCATTGGGAAGAAACACTACTTTTTCCTGATGGCAACACAAAATAGTGTCCGACTTAAAGTTTAAATCCGATCAATATATTCGATCTCTTTTCGTTGTTCCATTATTTCACTGAGTAATAATTTCCATTTGTTTGCATTAATGCAATCTTTACTATCATTTTTTGGAAACTTTTGAATTTTAGTACTTTCATTATCTCTAACCTGCTCTGCATGTGTATTGCACCAATGTTTTGGAACCTCTTTACGACGTTCTACTTTGTCATCTACTCTTTGTCTTTTATTTCCAGCCCTGGGCATGGTTAACTCTCTTGGCACAAAGTCTCGTCTTGTGGGACTTGAAAGTATCTCTCTGAAATACTGGGTGGATCCAGTTGTCATTATCCATTTTGGAACCAATGACATACCAAGGGTAGTCTATGAGTCCTGCAATCCATTATCTGAAGTTCTGCCTGTGCCACACATCAGTCTGGATAAGACTGAGAAGATTAGAAGACTAACGTGTGGCTTAAATCTTGGTATAGGGCAGAAGGGTATAGGTTTATGAGCCATTTGGACATTTTTTGGGCAAGATGGGATGGCATAATGGCAAAGTACATGTGCAATGCCACTCCTTATTTAGGAAAAGATCAGTTACGTAAAGTGCGACAGTAGCTTCCACCTACAGCTAAAGTCACCAGTTTCAGCGGTGTGGGGATGGGATAGCAGGCTGCTTGTGCTGATCGACACATTTGCAAAACAAAAGACACTAATGGAGAGCTGAGAAGGAATTTAAGGTGTCCTAGGATTATGACTTTTTTCATAGGCTTATGGGATTCTAGTGTTAAACTAGGGAACCGGTGGGGTGGGAAGTTTAGGACAGGCTAGGTTTAGAACTGTATATGAATGAATGAACAATAGTGTCAAAATAAATATACGTAGTAATATATATTCTACCATAAAGTTTAAGTGCAAATGAAAAATGAGTAACACATTAAAAATAGCTTACCTTACAGTAATGCTACAAGTATCAAAAATTAAACAACTGTTTATTAATATTAAAAAAGCGAGTTTACAGGGATATAGTGATGGGGTATTTTTTACAACCAAATATTAACTATTAGCTAACTTTGCAAGTAGTGGAGCACTAGAGCAGGTGACTGTTTTTTAACAAAGTATGTTAAATTACTAATGCGGGGGGAGCAGACATCTGTCAAGACTTAGTATTGTAATAGGATAGAATAGAGGGTATAGAGGCGAATGAACCACTAGGGTCAAATTATATAATATAATGAGAGAGAAAAAGAAAGAAAAGGTTTGGGTGACTGTTTGGTGAATCAACCAAATTGACAACCAGTCTAAAAATATTAAAAAGATTCACTTTTTGCTCTGAAAAACATGTAAATTTCAGTCCTAATTTGACATCCAGTTAACAACAGGAGCTCTAGACAGTCATCCTGTCTGTCCAAGGAGTTGTGTATGCGAAACCTGGACTGACCTTTCTGATTGTATATGCTGTCATCACTGAAGAAGGGAATGCCCATATCAGTTCTTGGAGGCAAAAGGAGCAGAAGTGGAACTTGAGGTCAAACGAATATTAGATCTTGGTGTTATTGAGGAGAGCTTTAGTTCCTGGTGTAGCCCTATCATTCAAGTTCCAAAGCAGACAGTAGTTGTTGGCTCATGGGAAGAACACATACAGCATGTATAAACAGCTATTACCTCACTATACAAGGTGAGTCTCTGGACAAATCTAAAGAAATTTCTTTCTGTGTTAAGAAATCCAAATATTTGGGCTACATTTAAAATGGTCCCATCTGTGAACCAAGAGGCAGGTTCCAGCTTTTTTAGGGTTAGCAGGTTACCATTGATTTGTACGACACTTATTTGAAAGAGATACTCTCTTTATTAATCTCAGCAAAAAAACATGCTCCTTCTATGGTGATAAGGGATGCTAAAGTGCAGGCTGCATTTCTTGGCCTGAAGCAGGCCCTTACATCAGAAAAAGTGATGTTTTCCTCTACTTTCTCTTTAGCTTTCATTCTCCAGCCCCACACTTCAGACACAGGCCTAGGTCCCGTGCTGAGCCAAAGCGTCAACCTATGATGTAATTGAGTTGGAAATTGTTGGACCAGGAGACAAGTCATGATGAGGTGGAACGGAAGCTGTGGAGATTAAATGGGCCATACAGCAACTGAGGGTACTACATTCTTGGCCACACGTTTACTCTTATCACCCCTCTCCAAATGATGGCTTTGCACAAAGAGTCAAATCTGTGTATCACCAGATTAGTTTTGGACCTCCTGCCATTTAAATTTAAGGACCTGCATGGTCAGGGTTCCCTTCACATCAACACCAATGTCCTCTCTAGTGTGCATGACCACTAATGGTTAACTAATGGTTAACTTAGTTCAACACTGGAAGTCCATGCTATATAAGAAAACACTGCTTCTTTGAGGTGTGACCTTTTGAGCAGCTGCAGAGCTGCTGAACCCAGAAATAACCAAGAGATACAAGAGGTTAAAAAATCTATTTTAATAACTAAATAATAAGCAAGAGACAGGTCAATATTTTAAGGTTAATATTTTAGTAGTAAAAGAGCAGTCAATGAGCAGGTGAAGTAAATAAGGAATATTATATGGGAATTAAAAAATACAGACAGTGAAATAGCAGATGTTCTAAACTCGCATTTATCTGAGGTCTTCACATGTAAGGAAGTGGATAACCTCTCCGAGGTAAAAGGGACTACTAAGGAGATACTGAGTGATTATGATATTTATAGAGGAAGAAGTCTTCTTAGATTAAATAGGCTGAAATCAAACCAATTACTAGGACGAGAAATATTTACTCACGGGTTCTTAATGAGGTTAACGAGTACATATATAAATCCTTCATGCATATTTTTAGGAAGTCACTAGGGAAATTTTGAAGGACTGAAAAATGGCAAATATTATCCTATCATATACAAAATAGTGACTGGGCAGATCCAAGCATCTATAGCCCAATAAGATTAAAATGTGTCACAGGAAAATTAATGGAAGGAATTGTTTAGAAAAAGATTGAGCAAGACATGGCAAGAACATGGGTTTTACTGAAGAATCAGCATGGGTTCACAAGAGAAATTCTATGAGGAAGCAACAAAAGGATATGATCAAAGTGGAGCATATCATTATTTATCTTGTCTTTCAGAAAGCATTTGATAAGGTGTCACATGAGATTTTGGGCATCAAATTAAAAGAAGTAGGAGTTCAGAGCATTATTTGCAGATGGGTGCAAAAATGTCTCAGACACAGGAAGCAGAGGGATATGGCACAAGGATCCCTATCCAAATTGATTGATATTAAGAGTTGTGTTCCACAGGGGTCCATGCTAAGGCTGCTGTCATTTTTAATATATATACATTATATCAGATAAGAATAGAAGTAACAAGCTGGTTAAGTTTGCAGATGATACCAATCTAGGTGGATTAGTAGATAATCTAGAATCCAGTTAATAATTTTAGGGGGACTTGAAAAGCATGCAAGCTTAGGCAGATTTGTGGCAAATTAAATTTAATGTAAGTAAATGTAAAGTATTACACATAGGATGTAAAAATGTTAAGTCTGAATACACAAAATAATCCAAAGTACACCTTACAAGAAGTATTTAGGACTTGTAGAGATGGCAGTGGAGTTTTTAACCAGATTGTTTAATGGAATCTTGGAAAGTGAGAGGTTACCTGAGGAGTGGAGAAGAAGTGTACTGGTACCGATTTTTAAGAATAAGGGGGATGTGCAGAGCTGTAGTAACTACAGGGGGATAAAAATGATGAGCCACAGCATGAAGTTCTGGGAAAGAGTAGTGGAAGCTAGGTTAAGAAGTGAGGTGATGATTAGTCAAGAAAGAGCATAACAGATGCGATGTTTGCTCTGAGGGTGTTGACGGAGAAGTATAGAGAAGGCCAGAAGGAGTTGCATTGTGTCTTTGTGGACCTGGAGAAAGCATATAACCAAGTGCTTCGAAAGGAGTTGTGGTATTGTATGTGGAAGTCGGGAGTGGCAGAGAAGTATGTAAAAGTTGTACAGGATATTTTCGAGGGAAGTGTAACAGTGGTGAGGTCTGCGCTAGGAATGACAGATGCATTCAACAGGGAGGTGGGATTGCATCAGTGATCGTCTTTGAGCCCTTATTTGCAGTGGTGATGGATAGGTTTACAGATGAGATTAGACATGATTCCCCTTGGACTATGATGGTTGCTGATGACATTGTCATCTGTAACGAGAATAGGGAGCAGGTTGAGGAGACCCTGGAGAGGTGGAGATGCTCTAGAGAGGAGAGGAATGAAAGTTATTAGAAACAAGAAAGAATATGTGTGTGAATAAGAGAGAGGTCAGTGGAATGGTGAAGATGCAGGGAGTAGAGCTGGCGGAGGTGGATGAGTTTAAATACCTGGGATCAACAGTACAGAGTAGCAGGGATTGTGGAAGAGAGTTGAAAAGGAGAATGCAGGCAGGGTGGAATGGGTGGAGAAGAGTGTCAGGAGTAATTTGTAACAGACAGTTATCAGCAAAAGTGAAAAGGAAGATCTACAGGATGGTAGTGAGACCAGCTATGTTATATGGGTTGGCAACAATGGCACTGACCTGAGAGCAGGAGACAGAGCTGGAGGTGGCAGAGTTAAAGATGCTAAGTTTTGCATTGGGTGTGACGAGAATGGATAGGATTGGAAATGAGTACATTAGAGGGTCAGCTACTGTTGGATGGTTGGGAGACAAAGTCAGATAGGTGAGATTGAATTGTTTTGGACATGTGCAGAGGAGAGATGCTGGATATATTGGGATAGACCTTGTTAAAGATAGAGTTGCCAGAAAAGAGGAAGGCTAATAAAAGGTTTATGGGTGTGTTGAGAGAGGACATGCAGGTGATGGATGTGACAGAGCAAGAAGTAGAGGACAGGAAGATATGGAACAAGATAATCCTCTGTGGCAACCCCTAATGAGAGCAGCCAAAAGAAGAAGAGGACTTATCACTATTAATTGCCAGACAGTGTTCAGAAGAAGTAGGCTAACAGAATGTTAGGTTATACAGCACAATGTGTAAAGTACAAGTCCAAGGATGTTATGCTCAAGCTTTATAATGCACTGGTGAGGCATCATTTGGAGTATTGTGTGTAATTTTAGTGTCCAGGCTACAAAAAGAACATAGCACCAGAGCCTTTTTAGTTTAAGAAAAAATAGATTAACAGGAGACATGCTCGAAGTGATTCAAATTATGAAAAGAATTAGTGTAATGGATTAAGACTGTTATTTTAAAATGAGCTCATCAAGAATATAAGAACATAGTTGGAAACTTGTTAAGCATAAATTTCTCCACATTAGAAAGTCTTTCGTTACACAGAAAACCACAGACACATGGAATAAGCTACCAAGTAGCACGGTAGACAGTAGGACATTAGGGACATTTTAAACATGACTTGATGTTATTTTATAAACATGATGTTATTTTATAATTAAGTGGATTTGACTGGCGAGCTTTGTTGAGCTGAATTGCCTGTTCTTGTCTAGATTGCTCTAATGTTTTAATATTCTAAACTCGGACAAAACACATACTAGCAAATAGTAAAAGAAATAACCTAACTAATATCCTATGCAGGGCCTGCCTGAATAGAATTTTGCCTCCTGACTAGTGTCTTGGGTGCCTCATGCACTTAAAGAACTAAATAAAGCAAACTCTATTCTCTCTTTTCATATGTCCCAAACTCTCCTCAGAGGCCCCACTGCCCACCTTCTACTTGATTTCTGGCTTCTGTATCTCCCTGTCATTCTGGCATTTGCCACCACTTTACAAATGACTTCAAGTCATTTGGCCTGTGGCAAGTAGGTTCATTTCAGCCAAATGTCCTGAAGTACTTCACGGTCAAACTAGGAGTAATTTCTGGGGGTGGGCTTAGCCTTATTAATTAAGAACTGCACTTTGTGGCCTACTTGGTCTTGCAACCATTCATCAATTTAAGCAGGATATTAAAGGCAGCAACAGGCCGCCTACTTATTTTTACTCTTAGTGGAATTGTATCTCTTTTAGTATTGTTCACCTTATTCTTTCCATTACAGAGCAACCTCAATCACCCTTCATTCCAGAAATTATTTTATTAAATATTATTATTTTATTAAATATGATTGTATTGGCCCAATGGTTAAATATATTATTGATATCCCATCCAGGATATAGCTTGACACTCCACAATTCTAGGGTTGGTCATGAATAAGTTTACATAGCCAAAAACTTTATTTGATGATTTTTTTTTTTTTTTTTTGGTTCTAAGTCCTGAGTGTTTCACCTGTGAACTCCAGTCTCCCCCAGTTACATTATTTGTGCAGAGGTTGTGGGCGCTCTTTTATTTAATATCAGTGTCTAATGTGTATCAGCTGTTGATGTCACAGCCGTTTTTATGTTTGTAGTGTTCAGGTGTCTATGATTTCCATATGCATTTTCAAGAAAGGATAATTGTTATGGATTATTTGCAAATTACTAACGTTTGTTTCTTTCACTTCCTTACTCCTGTGAAGGATATTGCTTCATTTATGCATTTTTATCATTAGGTCTTAAATGTTTCTGTCTCTCTTTATGATTTTGCTAGTTTGTTCCAAATACGCAATCACTAAATTTATTAAATTATTATGCTTTTTACTAGTATACAACTACCTCCATAAAATAAATATATATGGAAGGAAGTCACTACAGCATTATTTTGTACAAGTCAGGTGTAGGAAAACTCAAAATATAATATACAGTATGATAGATCAAAAATTAATATAAACATTCTTGGGGATTATAAATATTGTTCTATAAATGCTAATGCTTTTATTTGAATCTCCAGTTCAACTGGTGTAAGTGCTATATATTCCTTACCTATTGTTTAGATAAGACAATGAAACAGCTTTGTGTCACCATCAGTGGAAGAAAGGAAACTTTAGCATTATAATGGCATTAAATTTTCTGTAGAAATATGTGTATCAGTGGAGTAGTGTTACATTTCTTTACTAGGTTAATAAGACATTATTTAAGTAGGCGTGCTCCACAACTGTCTTATTAATGGTCAGAGAAGCATTTGAACTGATCAGATTTCTTTCTGCAAAACACCAGAATAAAACAGATATTTTAAGCACACAATAAAGCCAGTGTTCACAGTTATTGTGTTTTTAAACACTGAAAGTGCGGCGCCAAAATGTGGTTTATTGCTGTCACAGTGAGTGAAATGTTCACTTGACCTGTTCTTTCTATTGAAAACAAAAGTCATGGGATTGACACATTCCTCTAAAACAACTAACAACAAATGTTCCAAGACCTTTAGCCAATTCTTCCAGTTTCTCTTTTAAAGATAAATTCATGAAAATGACAGTGCTGTAACATTTAATTAAATTGGAGGACTTAATACTTGTTTTTAAAGTGAAAGCTTAATGTATTAAATTTTTGCAATCAACTTAAAACAAACTTTATTCTCTATCTTTTAGCTGAATTGTATCAGTATGAATAAAAGTATTAAAGTGAAATGATGCGTATTGGTACATCAAAATGCAGAGGAAATGTAAATTTCATCAAAATGTAAACAATGATTTTTTTATACTTGTGATTTACTATCTTGCTGCTGTTGTTTACAAACAATTCATTACAAATATTAACTGTGTTCCTGTTTTTTGTTTTTTTTAACATAATTCTACAAATCTACAAGCATTTCTGTTCATCTGGGGAGCCAGAGGTTAACCTAGAAACATTAGGTGAATAAAGCTGTAGAGGTGCTACATGATTAATGTCATCGTAAATGTATTTTGTGCTAAGTCCCGTCTTTCATAGCGTTGTCCTGTTTACATGGCATGTGTGTATGTTCATATGCTCCCCTGGAAACAATGGGGGTAAAGATAACACTGTGGAACCATGGGTTCTCACGATACAGTAATTGGTCCTGTCAATTCCATCACCTGCATCTGATCATTTGCTATTTAAACGGAAGGACAGAAAGAAGAAAAAATAAATTTCATTCTACTAGACCACCATTCTGCTACAGAGACAGGAGAAAGCACCGCTTCAAGTCATTCACACCTTTGTCTACCTGCCACTTTCAACGCCCGACAACAACAGCTTTGCACTGCAAAACCCTGGGCTCTGGATCACGCCATGTACAGAGGATAAACACGGTGAAACTGTTTCTTGTTGTATGGGGAGAGGAGCAATCCATCATTTTCATCTGTGTACTTTCCGTAGGACTATTTTTCCAGCTGAATCAGATTCACAAACATTATCCATGTTCTGTTAAATCTTCTGGACTTTTATGTGCATTTTGTACTTTCTGTGTGTCTTACTGAGTTCATGTTCATTGTAGGGTCCAGGGAGGATTTGTATTATATAAACTTTGTGCTGCACCTTTTCTTTTTATTATTACTTTCCGCTGGACACTTTTGGGGTTGTATGTTATGTCGGTGGTGGTTGGGGTATGATATGTATATATTGTTTAGAGTTTTTTCATTTCTTTCTTTATCAATATACTAGCAGAATACCCGCGCTTCGCAGCGGAGAAGTACTATGTTAAAGAAGTTATGAAAAAGAAAAGGAAAAATTTAAAAAATAACGTAACTTGATTGTTAATGTAATTGTTTTGTCATTGATATGAGTGTTGTTGTCATATCTATCTATCTATATATATCTATATATATATATATATATATATA
>JANRMT010062837.1:21946478-21957664 GCA_026402145.1 Polypterus bichir lapradei | reverse complement strand
TTCTATTTAAATTTTAAATAGAAGGAATTTTTATTTAGTCGACAGAATATTATTCCGGAATAAATCAACTCAAACCTTAAATAACTTATAATATTTTGCTCTCCATAAAAATATATCCTGTCTAAATTATACAAGTTAGAAATAAAGTAAATGTTAAAAGAACAAACATTGAAATTTCTTTACTCTTATGTAATTTTATATAAAAAATAAAGTTAAATTTTAAATATCCCAAAAGATTTTGCTCTCCATAAAAATATATCCTGTCAAAATTATACAAATTCAAATATGAACATGGTGCATAACGAAACCTGGAAACATAAATAAAATTTGTTCTTTTCAGCAATAACAAATCAAATCATTCAGTTGTCTTTGCTCTTATGTCATTTTATCAGATTTGGAAGCCTGGCATCTTTTTTTGGCAACAAGTTCGTTTATGTTTGGTGTGAGGTTCTGTGTTGTGGAGATTCTTAGGATGGACTGCAGGTGCTCATCAGTGAGGCGACTCCTGTGTGCTGTTTTGTTAGTTTTCATGACTGAGAAGAGCTTCTCATACAGATATGTGCTACCAAACATGCACAAGGTTCGAGCTGCATGTAGGAGGAGCTGGAGCATTTGTGCGGGAATGGAGTGAATAAACTGTGCGGGCCGTGCAGTATCGTACTTTGCCTTCAGTGTGCCATTACACTGCAGCTCAATCACCTCCATCTGAATCTGCACAGGTGCAGTTTCCACATCGACAGCAAATGGGTTGCGAAACAACTCAAAATTCTTTTTTTGTTCTTCAAAGTCACCAAAGCGCCGTGTGAACTCAGTGCGCATTGCGCTCAGTTTATGAACAAAGTGCGTATTTGGGAACACCGTAGTGTCGACTTGGTTCAACATTATTTGGCAACAGGGAAAGTGGGGCAAGTTGCACTGGTGCATTTGTGTCTCCCATAAAAGTAGCTTCACTTGAAATCACTTTGTGATTGTGCACGGGTAAAAACGTCTGCTGAGGTGTCAGATTCTTCTTTAACTCTTCTGCTTTCCGTATCTTGTGCATTGCATTCAGGTCTTTCAGGTTATCTTGATGTTTTGTCTCATAGTGCCGTCTTAGATTAAATTCTGTAATTACACCCACATTTGCTCCAGAAATGAGACACACGGGTTTACCGGCAATGTCATTATACATATACTCAGCCTCCCATCGGTTTTTAAAGGCTCTATGTTCAGAATCACCTTTTCTCTTCGGCATCGTGTGGGCTAGCTTCGCAATAACTTGCAGCATTATAAGCTAGACTTGATTAACGCGGTAAGTGTTCGGCAAGGCAGCTGAAGCGCTGCATTATGGGATCTGTAGTTTATTGTGTTACCAGCGCTTCATATCCCCGGGCCATTAATAACAATAATACAGTATATAAAATGATCTCGCGGGCCGGATATAATTACACGCCGAGCCGGATGTGGCCTGTGGGCCTTGAGTTTGACACATATAGACTAAATAGAACTTGAAAAGATATATTTTTTCAAATGTGATCGCGCAATTCAGAGAAGAGTTGACGCGCACTACAGTTCATCGAGCCTGCGTGCTATTGTGGTTTTGCCTGCGTGCCTCAATAAATCATCCTCCCCTCGCTCTTACTTTTTTACCGTTCATCTAATGAATACACTGAGTATGGCTTTACCAAAACAATCATTGATGGCGAATAAAGTATCCATTATTCGAGTATGTAGATTGGGGTATATATATATATACCCGCGTATCGCAGCGGAGAAGTAGTGTGTTAAAGAAGCTATGAAAAAGAAAAGGGAACATTTTAAAAATACCGTAACATGACTGTCAATATACAGTAATTGTTTTGTGAGTGTTACTGAGTGTCGCTGTCATCAAGGATTTGATTATCATTATTTCTTTCAATCAGGTTCGTATTTGTAGGATGTGTTGTGTTCAAGTTACATTCCGTGTTTGTCAATCGTTGTAAAGATGACAGGTTTCATTCATCGATTCGTTTCTTACTGCATCAATAAACAGCTCGTCTTCTTCTTTATCTGAGACCTGACACACTGCATGCACGGGTTTTTTTTTTTTTACACTGTCTTCCTTTAGCGGGACATTGACTTTTTCCACCGTGTGCTTTGTTTCCGCAGTAGCTGCATTTATGAATATGCTTGTATGTATCAGACACTTCATATTTTTTTGCTGCCTTTTCAATTGTGTAATTCGGTTTTTGTTCAGCGCTCTTTGGAACTGTTGCTTTTTGTCTGTGCACTGCGTCAGTTCACGTGAGCCGCTCGGTGTTCTTGCATCGAAGTTTCCCAGCTGTGCTGGTGCCATGTCGTGCTATGTCCATGGCTGTATTTAATGTTACCGAAGTCCTGGCACTTAAAACTTTCTCTCGCAGTTTCGCTGAGTTTGTGCCAAACACCACCCTGACCATCTCATCTTCCTCTGCATAAGCACAGTCCTTCACCCGTGAATATTTAGTGGCAGTTTGTTATTGGATTGCCGCTGACGGACGGCCTTATATGGGCAGGCAGTAAATTACAAACGCCAGCGGCAGCCTGTCTATGAACTTAATTTAAAGTTTAGGTTTACATCTTGCTTTGTTTCCGAAGTAGAAGAACTCATGAATATGGTTGTATATGTCACTCTCTCGCTTCTTATTGTTTCGCTGCCTTCTCAATTATATATTGCATGTTTTCTTCAGTGGTTTTTGGGGCTCTTCCTGGTTTTCTACGTACTGCGTGATTACGTGGGAGGCGTGATGATGTCACACGAAACTCCGCCCCCACGGCTTTCAAGGTCATCTCCATTACAGTAAATGGAGAAAACCAGCTTCCAGTTATGACCATTACGCGTAGAATTTCGAAATGAAACCTGTCCAACTTTTGTAAGGAAGCTGTAAGGAATGAACCGGCCAAATTTCAGCCTTCCACCCACACGGGAAGTTGGAGAATTAGTGATGAGTCAGTGAGTGAGTGAGTGAGTGAGTGAGTGAGTGAGTCAGTGAGGGCTTTGCCTTTTATTAGTATAGATACTCGCTTTATTATTTTACATAGAGTATTGTTTGTTTTCTGGCTTACAAAGCTTATCCATCAGAGAGTCTGTTTATACAAACACACATACTCATTCATTGTGAACATTTGAGAAGTGCCCATGACACTAACATGCTCATTTTATGTATGTGAGAGGAAACTCTAAGCACATGGAGAAAACAATCATTTAAAACTCTGTTCTGGCTAAATGACCCTTTTCAATCAAAGCTTTCCTTACGTTCCTCTTCTCATTTTTGTATGTTGTTTTTCTCTTGGTACTTCAGTTTCTCCCAGCATTTCCAAAGACTGGTGTCTCTGACTTAGTCCAGTGCATGTGATTGTGAGCCCGTACATGTCCTGCTATTGACTGGGACCTTCAGCAGGATTGGTTTTTATCTTACAAACAATGCTGCTGGAATAGGCTCTATCACTTTATGATTCTAAATTGAATTAAGTAGGCTCAGTAAAACTAATCCATAGATCTTTTAAAGCAATAAAAAATATCTTCGTAACAACCATAGCACCATGGCTTAATTAAAATTAAGTCCTGCAAAATCAATATGTAAGAATGCTCTAACTTTTCTGATGCAGCAAAACTTTGTGTGAGAATATGTTTCCCAGTTTCTATCTACATCTCAAATTGAAATATTACATATA
Source organism: Polypterus bichir lapradei (assembly GCA_026402145.1). NCBI lineage: Eukaryota > Metazoa > Chordata > Cladistia > Polypteriformes > Polypteridae > Polypterus > Polypterus bichir. The sequence goes on along the minus strand of JANRMT010062837.1, from coordinate 21,953,992 downwards.
TGTAAACTTGATTTTTTAATTAATTAATGTTCTGAGGGGAACAGATAATGGTATGGTAAATCAATGGTAATAACTGGTTGTTAAAAAACAGTAAATGCCCACAAGATACTGAGCAGTTTACATACAATGTGTTTTGTTTACAGAAAAATTGCATATGTAATAAAGGTATAATTGCAACCAATTTTACATCCAATAGATAAGAACAGTTCACCTAAAGAACCAGGTTTTGAAACCTGTTTGTTTTATTTTTAATTTGAAGCTGTATTTTCAGGATAAGAATCTATGACTATAACTCCCATTTAATTTGTTTTGTTAGCAAAGGAGAAGTACAACAAAGGGTATATGTGCTGCCCAGAGCTCCTGAAGATCAGGTTCAAATCCCAGACCAGTTACTGTGTATTTAAAACTTGCATATTCTCCATCTCTGTATCTTTGTTTATCTCTCATGTCTAAAATGTATTTAGGTAACAATGGTCAGCAGCTACATATTAACCAGGTATTAATGGGTGTACATGCACAGGAATAATTTGTTCCTTGCACTTGATGCTTTCATAACTTTATCCAAGTATCAATGGCCCTGAAATTGAATAAAGTTGTCTCAATAGATAGATGGTTAGTTATGCTATTTAGGCACCCTTCACAGTTTCCTACATAGCAAAGACTTTCATATAGAGAGTTCAATAGCATGCAAAGCAGAAAAATATGAAGAAAGATGATTCAAGATGATTCAAGTTGATTCTTCTTGGTTATGCAGAGAAATGCCTTAGTTTTTCTATTCTGTACACTATCAGGTATGAAATTTGATTCCAGTATTATTTGCTTATACATATGAATAAAGTAAAATAATTTCTAAAAGTTACAAAAATAAGTTCTTAATAGGTGCATTAAAAACACATATTTTAGTTTGAATAATGTTTTTAGTACCAGTCTCTGGGGAATGTACTTTATTTATTTCTTCTCCCTTTCTTCATTACTCTAGTACCCCTCAACACAGCTTTTAAGCAGTATTGTTCATGAAATTTGCATCTCTGGAGTCTGTGAAGTCTAGATAAACTTGAAGGTATTATGTTTCAGCATCATTATTTTCAAAACAAAAATAGATTAAAATTGCCCGGCACTAATACTACTGTAAACATAAATATTTTAATAGTAATCTAAAGCTCTTTTCATAGTGTTCAACTCTTTTAGAGACTGTGAATTCAGTGCTCAAAAGGCAATTACTTATTGACTTTATAGTTGTACTGGAAGATTTCAGTGGTAATGACAAATATTATAAGGGCGAATGCCCACCCCCTCATAAAAAGAAACCCTTGTAGGGGGGAAAATTGGAAATACAATTCAGAGAGACACCCCCTTCAAGGTAGTTTGAGCATGCAAGTGATAAAGAACATGGTAAATACAATACAACAACAATTATTTATATTTTGCATAGTCCAAAATCACCCAAGGAGGGCTGCAATGGGCCCTGTTTTTTGACAGCTCCCCAACCTTGACTACCTAAAAAGACAAGAAAAAAACTCCCCAAAAAACACTTATAGGGGAAAAAATGGAAGAAATCTTGGGAAAGGCAATTCAGAGTGAAACCCCTTTCCAGGTAAGTTGGTTGTGCAATGGGTGTCAAAATATGGGGTAAATACAATACACAAAATAGAACACAAGTGATACTTTTCACAGAGGTAAGTGACCAATCTGTCCTTGCCACCTCAGAAATACAATACAACAGTAGAAATTACAGGCAAAATGCAAAAATAGATTATACCACTCACTAAATACAGAACTATCATATGAGGATACATATTTGTTCAGATTCATCTAAAACAAAATAGAAACTAATTTAAGTGAAAAAATAACAATATCTATCCATTAGTTAATTGTAGGACTACAACCAGATTGTAGAAAAAGAGTGAGAGAAAAGCCAGACACAGTCAGATATCCGGATACGTCGGCTAACAAGCAACCACTGGCCATTTTACAGCAGAGTGAGTACTGGGCTGCTCAGTCTGATGAAAGGACCTTTCTGCCCCATGATTCCAGTGCTCCTTTATCTGAGGTGATTTTTCCATAGGTAGACAAACAACTTGACAGTACAGCAGTGGCACCAAGTGTCACATGAGAATACTGAGAAGAGAAACGGAATTGGCGATAATAAGGGAAGACAACATCTTTGCAAATGAAGGAGAAGCAGCAAGAAATTAGAGTTCTGTGGTGTGAGAGATAATTAAAAAATATATTTTGCTTTTAAAAATTGTGTGTTTTGATTCCGCCAAAGAGCCATGTGTAAATTTAAAGCTTGCCAGCACAGAAGCATTTTGAAAATGTACTTGTTATTTGAATTCAAATTAGCATTGGTGAGGTAGAGCAATAAGCAGCAGTAGCTGACACTGTTATCTGTTAGTTACAGAAACAATGATTCCTTTATTGGGGGGTCAAATAAAAAAGGGCAGCATCTGACTTCAGATCGTTAAAGAGAAGGGCTCAGCGATACGTAAGCAGGAGGCTAGAATTAAGGTGCCGATCAGGCACAAGCAGCTGTCGGAGCAGACAAGACAATAAGAAACTAACTAGCAGTGGATATTCAGTAAGCAAGCTTTTCTAGATTGAACAGTACTTGGTGGTCAGGAATTTGCAGCAGCTAAGAGGGCGACTGTGTAAGGGTTCATTAATATGAAGGAATACAAACGGTGTGAGGAGTGAAGAGCTTTTAAGTAATGAATAAGAGTTGTGCAAAGTAAAGAGAACAGACAGAGAAGAGGAAAGTCAACCTCATAGAAGTACAAACAGCAGGCAGTCGAGGGTGAGAATATTACAGGAGCTTAAAGGGCCAAAAGGTGTAACTGTAGCAGTTCTTTAATCAAATTGTACTGGGTTACATTTTTTTTAGTTAAATCACTTAATTTTAATAATAAAAAACTACTTTACAAACAAGCAGTTTTAGTAATCCAAAGTCAAATCTTAACAATGATTCCTCTGCAATGGAAGTCCTGTTGGATGTTGGACTCTGTAGAGGATGGCTTTGAGAAGCCAGTATTCTATGAGGGGTACATCTCTGGGGTTTCTCTGGAGGAGATGCCAGCTGATCCAACATCTCAATCTCAGGGTCGCTTATCTGGAGTAGGAGTTGGCTGACCTGCGTTTTATTAGAGAATTGGTGGGCATGACTGAGGTGTCCTTTAGAAAGATAATGTGTGCATCCCTAAGGTGGTATACACAGGCAGAGACTGGTGGATCATGGTCACAAGGATCAAGGAAAAGGGCAGACACAGGCAGGAGGCATCAACCCCAAAATTGGAAGTGTAAAACTGTTTCCAGGTTGTTGAAGAGATTCTGAGGTGGCAGGCAGTCATGAGGAACCCCTGCAGGCCACCTCAAACTCAGTTCCCAGAAAGAGAGAGGTAGTAATAGTTAGAGACTCAGTCATTAGGGGGAATGAAGTGCAGGTTTGCTCCAGAGATAGAGTCTCTCATGGTGTTTTGCTTTCCAGAAGTACAGATGGGAGACCTCCCTGGAAGGGTTGATAGGCCCTAGGCTAGAGTGGGGTTGGATCCTTTGGTCAATGTCCAAGTTGGGAACAAATGACATACATAAGGATAATCTGTCAGTTCTGCAAACCAAATTTAAAGAGTTAGGTGCCAGGTTGAGGAGCAGAACTGACAACATAGTCTATTGCGAAGTTCTGTCTGTGTCATGCCAAGTAAGACTAAGAAGACTAGAAGGCTTAACACATGGCTCAAATCTTGGTAAAGGATACAAGGGTTTATGGGGCACTGGGACCTGTTCTGCTGTTACAGGTTACATCTGACCAGATGTGGTCGATCAGGGAATTTAGGGCAGGCCAGGTTCAGAACTGCACATAAAGGAACAAACAATAATGTAAATATTAAAATACATAATAATGTAAATTCTAATCCAACATTTAAATGCAGAAGTAATGAGTAGCACATTAAAAACAGCTTGTCTTAATGCTAGAAGCATCAAAAATAAACCACGTGAGTTGAAATAGTGGATGCTCTAAACTTGCATTTGTCTGAGGTCTTCATATGAGAAGAAGTGGTACCCTTGCACATTAAAAAGGACTACCAAGGATCTACTGAGTGATTTGGAAATTGTTGAGGGAGGAGTACTGCTCAGATTAAATAGGCTGAAATCAAACAAATCACCAGGACCAGATAATATTTACCCTCAAGTTCTTAAGAAGGTTAGCGAGTGCATATATAAACCCTTGACACACATTTTTAGGAAGTCACTGTGCACTGGGGAAATTCCGAAGGAGTAAAAAATGGCTAATATTATCCCGTTATATAAAAAGGGTGACTGAGCAGATCCAAGAAACTATGGGCCAATAAGCTTAAAATGCATCAAAGGTAAATTAATGAAAGGAATGATTAAAGATAAGGTTGAGCAACACATGGCAAAAACAGAAGGTTTACTGAACAGTTCAGAGGTGGGAGGTCATGTTTTACCAACATGCTGGAATTCTATAAGGAAGCAATAAAAGGATATGATCAAAGTGGAACATATGATATTATTTATCTTGACTCTTAGAATTCATTTGATAATGTGCCACATGAAAGCTGGGCAATTAAAATAAAAGAACTTTGCAAACTATTAGAAGAATGCAAAATTGGCTCAGACACGGGAAGCAGAGGGTAATGTTGCAAGGAACCTTATCAGAACTGGCTGATGTTCAGAGTGGTGTTCCACAGGGTTCTGTGTTAGGGCCATTGCAGTTTTAAATATATATAAATAATTTGCATAGGAATATAAGTAACAAGCTGGTTAAAGTTGCATCTGATACCAAGCTAAGTGGATTGGCAGGTAATCTATAATCCATTGGATAATTACAGAGGGACTTGGACAACATACAGACTTGGGCAGATTTGTGGCAGATGAAATTTAATGTAATGTAAATGTAAAGTATGTGGTGGGCTGGTGCCCTGCCAGGGGTTTGTTTCCTGCCTTGCGCCCTGTGTTGGCTGGCATTGGCTGTAGCAGACCCCCGTGACCCTGTAGTTAGGATATAGTGGGTTGGATAATGGATGGATGGATAAATGTAAAGTATTGCATGTAGGAAGTAAAAAAGTTAAGCCTGAATACATAATGTTAGATCTGAAAATTTGAAAATACACTTTATGATAAGAATTTAGGAGTCGTATTGGACTTGACACTATCAACTGACAGACAGTGTTCTGAAGCCATTAAGAAGGCTAACAGAATGTTAGGTTATATACTGTAGGACAATGTGTAGAGTACAAGTCCAAGGAGGTTATGCTAAAGCTTTATAATGCAGTGGTGAAGCCTCATTTGGAGTATTGTGCGCAGTTTTGGTCTCTTGGTTACAAAAAGGACATAAGAGCACTAAAGAAAGTCCAGAGAAGAGTGACTAGGCTGATTCCAGGGCTATAGGGGATGAATTATGAGGAAAGACTGAAAAATCTGAGCCCTTTCAGTTTAAGGAAAAGAAGATTAAGAGGAGACTTGTTTGAAGTGTTTCAAATTATGAAGGAAATTAGTACAGTGGATTGAGACTGTTATTTTAAAATGAGTTCAACAAGACTACGGGGACACAGTTGGAAACTTGTATGGTTAAATTTCAAACAAACATTAGGAAGTTTTTCTTTACACAGAGAACCATAGACATATGGAATAACTTACCAAGTAGTTTGGTAGGCAGTAGGACTTTAGGGGTTTTCAAAGCTAGACATGATGTTATTTTTGGAAGAATTAAGTGGTGCTGAGGAGTCACCCATTGCATGGCTGCACTCAGGTCCTAATCTGGATCCTGAGTTGGTTTGTCGTGTGGTGGGTGCGGCAATGCCCTGTATCAGTGTGTGCTCCTAACCTCTCTCTCTTTCTCTCCCTAAGTAGATAGGAATGGCAAGCTTTGTTGGGCTGAATGGCCTATTCTCATCTAGATTGTTCTAATGTTTTAATATAAGATAAACAAAGTGCTAAAGTACATTGGGCCTCAGGTTGATAATCAGCTTTATGGTCATACCATGCCATCTATAACCAGATGCTCTGCACAGCTGCATAAAGATAGCCATGCTTGCTCCTTTGGACTATCCTTTCACTGAACAGCTCTTGAAGACCCAAACAATTAATGAGGGTGAGCTAATAATGACTGACAGATGCATCTGTTTAGAATTAATTTAATTCTTACAAACATAAAAGCTTTTTTTCAACTTGGGAGAGCTAAGTGATATGAAATTTGAATGGATCATCTTTTTCAAACTTAAGTAGTGGAGGTAGTTTCAAGCAACTGTGAAAAAAAGATTTCTTAGTGCCTGTTACAGGGAACACAGTTGGCTGGCTTCCTGGCCGAAATGGATGGTCCCTTACCTGGCAAGGAATCCTTTATGGAAGGATGTGGATGGAAGAGCATACCAGCCGGGTGGACAGTTTGGATCTTTCCCAGCCATAACAGAAGGACAGAGGAAGACTGTTTTCTGGGGTCATGTATTCAAGACAGGTGGTAGCTTCCCTCTGGTTGACTCTCATTTGTACACCAGCAAGGGCGTATTGGGAATTGTAGTCCTAAAGGGTGGCCTGTTGGGGTACTTGGGTGACACCAGGGGGAGCTGCAGTGGAGGGCTACCCCTGCTTTGAGGGGCTTCTACGTGACCTGGAAGTGCTTCTGTCATGTAATACTGTGTCACCAGAAGTACTCGTAAGTCCAGCATAAAAAAAAAGCTGCCTCAACTCAGTCCGGGAGTTGGAGTCAGGAGGTGGTGGACAAAGCGTGATTGTAGTGAACAGTTATTCTATAAAATAACCTTTATTTAAATTCACGACTGTGGTGGTCTAGTTGTGTCAGGGGTTCAGGGGCTCTGTGACAAGCTCTAGTGACCAAATGTCTATCATATGAGCAGTGCAGTAGAATAGATGAGCATTCTGTACATTGTTAACAGGAGGTGGTCTCAAGATCTAACTGAAAAGGTACTAATGGAACAAGAAAGAAGGCTCAGGAAGAGTAGGTGCAGTAGTCACCAATGTTGCAAGCACAGGGAAGTGCTAACCTGAAATGTAGATGTCATTGAGAGGTTAAATAGCTTCTTTAAAGAACTCCTAAACCTGATAGACCCTCTCTCTTTGCAGAAGAGAGTGCCAGAAACAGTGGGTTGATCTACATAACTTTCTGTATTTGAGGTCACTATAGTGATTTAAAAAAAAACAAAACCTTATGACATAGACATATAAGATCCAGCTGGAAAGCCTGAGACCACTTGACATTGGAACTGGAAAACTGGGGTGGTGGTCCTCATTTCTAAAAAGAAGACCAGAGGGTGCGTTTCCTGGGTAAGGCCACAGCAGGGTATTGGAACTGGAAACTCAATGATTAAATTGCACGAGAAACAATATAGATTCCATCCTGACCATTAAACAATGCTTTTTGACCATCAATACCATAATATCTTCAGGGAAACTGCTGTAAGTGATTGAAGGGCCCCATTTCTGTGGCATTTGGACTCTTTGTTAAAAAAGACAGGTTTGAGTTTGCATATTGGACACTTGGT